>JAGFNQ010003332.1:73230-139147 GCA_024364735.1 Boesenbergia rotunda
AATAGCTCCCGACCCCAGCACCTCGACCACCAGGAACGGACCACTCCATGGAGGCTCCAGCTTGCCTACTTCTCCAACTGGCTTGACTCTTTTCCACACCTTGTCTCCCACTTGGAAATGTCGGGTATGACCTGTTGGTTGTATCTGTTCCGCATCCTTTGTTGATCAGCCATACGGACGGCAGCTTTAGCGCGGACCTCCTCAATCAGATTAGTTCAGCTCGTCTTTTCTCCGCATTGTCTTCCCATACAATTGCCTTCTGTCCGACTCACAACCGACCTCCATGGGAACTACCGCTTCACTCCCATATACTAACTGGAAGGGAGTGCATCCTGACCCCTCTTTAGGCGTGGTCCGAAGGGCCCATAAGACCCCGGGGAGCTCCTCCACCCAAGACCCGCCGACCTGATCCAGTTTAGCTCTGAGTCCTCTCAGGATTTCTCTGTTGGCGACTTCGGCCTGACCATTACTCTGAGGATATGCCACAGAAGTGAAGGCTTGCTTGATCCCAAATTCTTTGCACCAATTTCTGATGATCCGGCCTTGGAATTGCCGACCATTGTCGGATACTAGCTTGTGAGGGATGTCGTACCTGCATAGAATATTCTGCCAAAGGAATTTCTTCACTGCCTGTTCGGTGATTCGGGCTAAGGCTTCCGCTTCGATCCACTTGGAAAAGTAGTCCACTGCTACCAACAAGAATTGCTTCTGGCCTGCTGCTCGGGGGAAAGGTCCTACTATGTCCATGCCCCACTGATCAAAAGGATAGGATACGACGGACGTTCACAACATCTCCACCGGTCGGTGTGACAGGTTTTGATATTTTTGGCAAGATAAGCAAGAAAGGGCTATCTTCTCCGCATCCTTTTGGAGGGTCGGTCAGAAATAACCGGCTAATAGGACCTTCCAAGCCATGGACCGACCTCCCGAATGATTTCCGCAGCATCCCAAGTGTACTTCTCTGAGTACATAATCCACCTCTTCTTTACCAAGGCACCGGGCTAGAGGTCGGGAAAAGGCCCGCTTATACAACGCGTCTCCTATTAGGGTGAATCGGGCTGCTCTGATCTTCAATATCCGAGCTTGCTCGGGGTTGTCTGGAAGGATCCTTCTTTCAGGTAGGCGATGAATGGAGCCCTCCAGTCCCTTCTATTTCCATTTCTGCTTCCCTCTCGACCTGAGCCACCAGCATGACCTGAGGTGAAGGTTTGGGGAAGACCCACGGTCGGACCGAGCTGGCCAGCCTGGCTAACTCATCTGCCTTGGCATTATCTCCTCGGGGGATCTGGATGATCTGGACTTCTTGAAATTCTGCTTGTAACTTCTGGTTTGCTTCTACGTAGGTCTGTAACTTCTCATCATTCACTTCGAACCGCCCAGCCACCTGCTGAGTCACTAACTGAGAATCGGAATGCAGGATGACCCGGGTGGCCCCGACCTGTCTAGCCGCCTGGAGGCCTGCCAAGAGGGCTTCATACTCCGCTTGATTATTGGTAGCTTGGTATTCTAGCTGAACCGCGAGATGAATAGGGTCTCCTTTAGGAGACATCATCAAAATGCCCAAGCCACTCCCCACCCGGGTGGCCGACCCGTCTACGTATATTTTCCAGATTCCATCCTCTTCCTTTGTATGAAGTTCACTCAAGAAATCTGCCAAGGCCTGAGCTTTGATCGCCGTCCTGGGCGTACTGGATGTCATACTCGCTTAATTCGGTTGTCCATTTGACCAACCGACCTGAGACTTCAGGATTGATCAAGACCTTCCCGAGTGTGCTATTGGTCAGCACTCGGATAGGATGGGCCAGGAAGTAGGGTCGCAGTCGTCGAGCCATTAATACCAGGATATAAGCTAATTTCTCGAGCGTAGTATACCTACACTCGGCCTCTTTGAATAAGTGCCCAAAGAAATAGACCGGTTGTTGTTCGGTCTGTTTCTGGGTTACAAGTACAGCGCTCGCAGCTCCCTCAGTAGAAGATAAATAAACATACAGCGGTTCTCCTTCTTCTGGCTTGGCTAACACCGGCAGACTAACCAAGTAAACTTTCAATTCTTCGAAAGCTCGGTCACACTCGGCATCCCACTGAAACTTGGAGGCCTTGCGCAGGATCTTGAAGAATGGCAGGCTTCTGTCTGCCGACCGGGAGATAAATCGGGATAAGGCCGTGATTCTCCCAGTCAGGCGCTGAACTTCCCTTATGTTCTTTGGCGGAGGCATGTCCAGCAATGCTTTCACTTTTCCTGGATTAGCTTCTATTCTCCGCTCTGTCAAGATGTATCCCAGGAACTTCCCGCTTTTGGCTCCGAACAGACATTTGGCAGGATTGAGTTTAAAGCCGTACCTTCGCAAGGTGCGGCAGGTCTCCCGCACATCTGCTACGAGGTTGGCAGCTTGGGCAGATTTGATGAGGATGTCGTCGACGTACACTTCCACGTTTCTCCCGAGCTGTTCTTTGAAGACTTTATTCATCAGCCTCTGATAAGTTGCCCCGACGTTTTTGAGTCCGAAGGGCATGACAGTGTAGCAATAGGTTCCTTCGGCTGTAACAAAACTGACCTTCTCTTGGTCACCCAGGCACAATGGGACTTGGTGATATCCCTGATAAGCGTCGAGCATGCAGATAAGCTCACTCCCGGCAGTAGAGTCCACCATCTGGTCTATTCGGGGGAGTGGGTAGCAATCTTTGGGGCAGGCCCTATTAAGGTCTCTAAAGTCGATACAGACCCTCCATTTGTCGCCCGGCTTGGAGACCAGCACCACATTGGCGAGCCAAGCTGGGAATTGGACTTCCCGGATGTGCCCGGCCTCCAGCAGTCTTTCTACCTCTGCCTGAATGATCTTGTTCTGCTCAGGGCTAAAATCTCTTTTCTTCTGCTTCACAGGTCGGGCGTCAGGGTACACGTGCAGCTTATGCTCCATTACCTCAGGTCTGACCCCTTTAAGATCTTGTTGGGACCAGGCGAATACCTCTCGGTTCTGGGTCAGACATTCTACCAGCTGTCGTCTGAGGTCGGGCGGTAATCCGGGAGCTATCTTTACTTTAGTTTCTTCTCGGTCCGGCAAGAGCTGGACCTCTTCCTCTTCCTCCATTAACTCAGCCCATGAAGATGGCTGAGAGGAATGCACCATGTTATAATGGGCCGTTGCAGACCTGCGTGCTTTACTGACCTCCACCCGGACGTCATCTACATAACATCGACGAGCAGCCTTCTGATCTCCTTTGACTTCGCCGACTTGATCTCCCACTGGAAATTTGACTTTCAAGTAGAAGGTGGACACTACAGCTCGGAACTCGTTCAACACCGGTCTGCCCAAGATGGCATTGTAGACTGAGGGGGCGTCCACTACTACGAATGTAGACCACCGAGTCCTCCTTAGAGGTTCTTCACCAAGCGAGATGGCCAATTTGATTTGGCCCAAGGGCTGAACTTCATTTCCCGTGAAGCCAAACAGAGGTGTATCCATGGGTCGAAGCTCAGTGGCCTCAATCTGCAATTGCTCAAAAGCTCTCAAGTATAGAATGTTTACCGAGCTCCCTGTATCCACGATGGTCCTATGAATCTGATAATTGGCTATGATTGTCGTGACAACCAGCGCATCCTCATAGGGCACCTCTACTCCTTGCAAGTCGGAGGGACCAAAACTGATCTGCGGCCCTTGGGCTTGCGTGGAGCTGCAACCCACTTGGTGGACATCCAACCGCCGGGCCTGTGATTTTCGAGCCCTGTTAGAATCCCCGTAAGTGGGTCCGCCTGAGATGACGTTGATGGACCCGTGCACAGAGTTCTGCTGATTGGCCTGTTCTTCACTGGTGTTCCCTCGCTCGGGCGAGCCCGGAGTCGAGAACAGCCGTCTGGCTGTAGGGGCGGCTAATCGGTCCTGAGGTTCGGGCTAGTTAGGCGACGCTCTCCCTCGGCCCCTGTCACCCCCCTGGTGGGCCCCTCTTGGGCTACCTCGGCCAGTTCGGCCTCGACCTCGGCCGGCCTGCCAACAATCTTGCAGGTCATGGGTGTGGCTATTATGAAAAGAGCAGTAGGGCTGCCATCTGGACGGGAAGCAACCCTGGGCCACTTGTTGCACTATTCCCCTTTCAGTTCCTTGTCGATGTCCCATGCCTCTGGGACTTCTTAGAGGTCCTCCGGGAGGCGCACTCCTCTGATGATGCTGGGGGACCTCGGGTGCTGGTCTGACCTCCGGTCGTCTGGCGGCTTGTGCCTCCTCCACATCCACGTATTTGCTGGCCTTGCCTAGGAGATCTTTGAAGTTCTTCGGGGGTTTCCGGATTAAGGCTCTGAAGAATTCTCCCTCCTGTAAGCCTTGCGCAGAGGCACTGACTAGCACTTCGGAGGTGGCAGTGGGTACATCCAATGCGACTTGATTGAACCTTCGGATGTATGCCTTGAGGGGCTCCTTGGAGCCCTGCTTCAGGGTAAAAAGATTGAGGTTGGTTTTGTGGTGTCTCTTACTGCTCGCGAAATATTGAAGGAACAATCTCTTGAAGTCAGAAAATTCTCTTACGGATCCCTCCGGCAGTCTGTCGAACCATCGTTGAGCCGATCCGGACAGGGTGGTCAGGAAAGCTCGGCACTTTACTCCATCAGAATATTGATGAAGTATTGAAGCGTTCTCAAACTTCAATAAATGCTCCTCGGGATATGAGGCCCCTCCGTATTCAGCTATGGACGGGAGTCTGAAATGCTTGGGTAAGGGTTTTTGCAGGATTTGGGCGGAAAAGGGGAATCCCGTACGCTCCACCGAGGTCGGCACGAGGGGAGCCTTCCCTTTGTTAGCTCTGGTACGGCTGGATGTAGCCTCGGCCAGCTCCCTCGGCCGGGCCGAACAACGCCCGGTGGAAATGAGGGCTTTCCTCTTGTCGAGCCCCTCCCTCAGTACCTACTCGAGCAGTCTGCTCGACCGGATCCGGCTGAACGGGTTGAGCGTCTGCTCGAGCAGCTACTTGCTGTGCTTCTGCCAATTTCCTGGCCCTAGCTTCTATTAGCAGTTCCAAGTCTTCCCGTGAAAGAGTGACAGTCACCTGGTTGGATTCACTCATCTTCGGCTTTCGATCAGGCTAGATTCCCACAGATGGCGCCAAATTTGATCCTGTCGACAAGCGAAGATCGGTTCCTCCTTGGGCGACTCGGTCTAACCAGGCCGACTCGGTCTGCTGTAGTGGGGAGGTCGGACCGAAATGAGGCTCTCAAAATGGTGGAGTGGTTGCAAAATGGCAGCGATCCTTTTTCTACAGTTCCAATGGGGTTTATATAGGGGGGAGAAAGGGTCTCCCCACGTGCGAGCTGTCCCATCTCATTAAGAGAAGATCGAGCGATAGATTATGATAGGGACAGCTACATTAATGTTGAGAGACTGTTACCGCCGCTTGACACCATGCTGGAGCTGTCTCCTCTGTCCCTCTTTAATTAATGATGGCTTTGCCAGGCAATGGTTGTGTCAGAAGGGGTTGCCTTCCTAATGCTTGATTAAGGAAAGCTCATGTGATAGGAGAGGCTCACGTTTGTCCGGATATCTCCATGCAACCGTAAATACCTGACCTCTATTAGTATACTTCGAGAGGCGGACCTCGGACGACCTGCCTTGACCATCCCAGACCTAGCTGGTCGGTTCTGAGTGCCCCGACCTCCGACGACCGACCTCGAGGGTCCCGACCTTAGAAGGCTGACCTCGGGGATCCTGACCTTGACGGTCCCGACTTCGGGGTAATCCTGGGTCCCGGTCCGCTTAACACCGGTTCAGATCGGCAATCGAATCCGGCTGAGCTCTCAACCCTTCTATAAATTATACGCCCGGATCGGATAGAATCAAGCTACGATTAGGAAACCAGTTAACTAATGATAGATCTGAGTGTATGTTCATTTCTCAGTTTTATTATATGTTCTATTTATAAGAAATTTCTCAACTTTCGAAGATTTATGTGAAGAAGAAAGATAATAAACTTTCAAGAGTGACTCGCCAACCCGTATTGATCATGGAATAAAAACAAGGATTTCAGACCCTATTACATTGGCTAATAATTGTGATACGCAATCCTATGCATCTTTATTTTTATTGCTCCCTCCGATAGCAAAGACGATGGACACATAGCAATCCTATGCATCTTTATTTTTATTGCTCCCTCCGATAGCAAAGACGATGGACACATCATAGCAATGTTGATATAATGATCAAAGATTAATTTTCAAAAATTGATAACATGATACTTTCGTGTCATATACCTCTCATCTGTATATCTGTATTTATTTCCTTCCATATCCATCCATAAGGTCATCTCTAAGGGGTCGTTGAGATAGCGGACCTATTTTATTCTTTTATTGATAATTATTTTTGTACTTGCTAAGTTATTAATAAGTAAAGAGTAATAAGTTTGAATTTGTTAATATATTTACTATTAGTTTTTCCTAACTATTCATCCTACTTGAAAATTAAATCATCTTCTCTAATAATTATTTAGATTAATAATCTCCATAATTTATTTTTTTTATTAATCTAATTGATAAGATATTAAAAATAAATAAATCATCGTTTACCCTATTAAAAATTAAATCACCTCAATTTTACTTTGCAATTCAATCATCGTAAATATATTTCCCGAATGCACGCTACTCTTACCAAATCCGAATTTAGGATTGATTTACCTTTGACGGTTAGAGGAGTATTATTTGGACATTTTAGGAAGTTTTTTTTTCCTCGGAGGTTTTTTTTTCTTCTTCTGGATATTTGTAGAACTCAGTAGACCCTCGGGAAATTTGCCTAAAATTTTTGCCTCAGTGGTCGGTCGTTCCTTGTTTCATCGTCAAATTTGCGTGCCAATGGGGTGCTCGCTACCGTGCGGCGGCTCTGCCACTGCTCCGCCTCCTCCTCCGGTCCCCGTGCGACATCTGGTGAGACTGCCACACTTCCTTCCCCCGGCTACCAAGGCTCATACCGCGGCCACTACGAGTATAAGCAGACGGAGCTCTTTCCTCTTCCCTTACCTCCTTTTCTTCAGCTTTTCTTCTTCCTCGCCGGCAGCCACTTCTCTTCTGGCTCTGGAGCACTTCACGGACCAGGAGAAGGGGTTCGCCGTCCTGAGGCCGTCGTCCTGGATGCAGGTCTTCCTGCTTCCCTTTTCTCCTTGCCTTCTTACTCCGAAAAGATTTCTCCTTTCGATCTCATGCGGTGGACTTGGGTTGGTGATAGGTGGAGAAGGCTGGGGCGACGGCTCTATTCGAGGAGGGGCAAGGGAGAAACAACATCGGGGTGGTGGTGAGTCCAGTCAGGCTTTCATCTCTGAAGGAATTTGGGACGCCGGAATTCGTGGCCGACAAGCTCATTCAGGCTGAGAGAAAAAAGGTTCTCTTCTTCTTTTTTTTATGTAACAAAATCTCATCTACTTTTCCATTTCTGTTATGCTTCTGCAAAATTGGAATCCAGTAAGTTTCTTGAGAAAAATTGTTGCTGGGTTATGCTAGAGATTGCATCCGATTCCTGAGTAGAAAACCATTCCCAACTTATGCTTCTAAATCAGCAACCACAATAAGAGGACCAGTTTGAATCCCAAATGGGGCGAATGTCCTAGAGGTCAACTTCTGAGTGTGCATAAGTTGTACTTTGAATTTACCTGATAGATGAACTAAGAGGAGGCACTTTGATTATCCAAAAAAAATCAGCAACTGCAATGCGTTAGGGTTGCTTGATGTGTGTATGTGTTGAATAGAAGCTACGAAATACCATGGTTTTCTTACCAAAAAAAAAAGGGAAGTGGAGATCAGTGAGGCGCTTTGATTGCACCGGCTAACTGAAAGGAGTGATATGAAAGTTTATTTCACAACAAACTAAATTAAAACTTATATTGCTTGACCATTGATGTGGTGGAAATTCTCTTGTATTTGCCCAGTTATTAAGGATAGCTTAAAGCATAATAAGGATTAGAGCTGGTACATGCAGGAAACTTCCATAGGGTCGGGTCGGTCGTCCCAGGTTCGATGGTTACCTGGTTCATCATGAGGTTCCCAACCTTATCGGATGAAAGCAATATAGAGGATAACTTTAAAAAGATTTTCATAATCTTTTCCTTACTTTCAACTTTTTTCGTTAAAGGAAACAAATGAAAAATGCAGCTGAAAAGATATTTCTGGCACTTTATTTTCCTTCTCTTACAGAAAACACTTCCTTAATGCTTGTAAAGATGAAGCTAAAGCAAAGGCATCTTCAAGAGCAGGTGCAACAATTGCTCTTAAGTTGGGATGCTTGCATGGACAAGACCAAGGGGCTACAGAAGAGATGAACATGCACGGTGGAGCATGAGGGGGTAGGGTGGGATAAATTAAAGTGCCTTGATTTTGGAGAGGAAACATTGATAACCACAGACTTAGTGTAGCTATGAATTAGATTAGCTATCAATTTGCGAGTTGACTAGTTAAACTAATTAAGTTTGACCCCTGATTTGATCTCTAGGAATTATATAACATGTTTTTTTTTACTAAAAAAGGGTAATGTATCTTATAGTTATTTGATATTCTTAATGTGAATTTTAAGAATTATATATATATATATATATATAGTCACTTAATTAAATTTTTTTTAAAGACTTAGTTAAGTGTCAAAAAATAGCTAACATCTACATAAGTTGATCAATATATCTTTTGATTGTTGTGTCAAATGTCAATTTTTGTGCTTGGTGGATGATTGTTAACATTCAACCATATTTTGAATTTTGGTCAAAAAATAATTTGATGATATGTAAGTGTGGCACATTTAATATAGATTTGCTATGACCATTTGAGGTCCTCTATTTGGAATGTTTATATCATTATCTTTATTTTAGCACTTATCTAAATTTTGATTAAATCTTGGTTGGGTGACAAATCATATTATATAATTTTTTTTTAAAAAAAATCACATTAAGGATCCTAAATAATTGTAAGGTGTATTGTTGCTTTCCATTTTTTGATACTAAATTTGGGTAAAAACTTTGTTTTGTAATTTTGGCAATTAGCAATATTTTTGAAATAAAGGAGCTAAGAGCCTTACTTACGAAAAGGGGACTTTTCAAGGTAAAGACTCAAACTAAGGACCTTTATAGGGAAATTACCCACCCACCCACACATATATATGTCTATATACGAAGACAATGCATGCAAATACAGCACCATATAAATCAGTGTCCTCATCAAATCTCATAACTAACAACATTATGCTTAATTTATAAACAACTACACTAGAACAATAGAATCCAACAATCGCATTAATAATATTTTAAAAGTAAAACACCATAATAAATTCAACATCAAAAGTGCGACATACAGAAAATGTAGTTGTTTTTAAGAGTCTGTATAAAAAGATAATGGCACAAATTTATCTATAATAAAAGGATTCACCTCTGACCAACAATTAGGATGTCATGACGTATCTCTAGTTATGTATCTTCCAAAGAAAATCAAGGGGGATGGACATAAATATACCTAAGCGGTTCAGATAGGATAGAACATACCTGAAAACAACAATAATAGTAAATTATATATACTTAATTTCATACTATCCGCTAATAGCTATTCAGCAATCTAAAGTAGTAAGTATGTCAATCGTTATTACAACAACTAGTTTATAAATGATATTGTATTGTGTCTTATTCTATCTTTATCCATAAGTATTAAAATAAGGAAAGGAACTAAGTTGCAGTTTTTATAATAACAATGCAAAAATATCAACCAAAGAGTGAGTTATCACAACTACAAAAGGTCACATCAATAACATACAAGACCTCAATACATTCAATACAAGATAACAATATAAACAAAGTTCACATTGGTAATGTGTCGAATCACTCCGATGTAAGGGATAAAGCCCTGCGGCCTCACAAGTGTTTCAAACTAAACTTGGTTTATACCATGGTTTGAAATCTCATATTGTGCCAAGTGAAATGGTTGAAATGTACTATTCCAGAAAATTATCAAAACTCAATGGCAATCAGTGCATACAATCCGTTATTGGCATCAGCACCAGAATGTAGGCACCGACATGGCTCCAGATTTTGAAGCTTAGGATACATCATTTGGTTCATGAAGAATCATTTACGTTTATGTATTTAGCTAGACAACTCAACATTTATTTGTGATTGCCCTAATTTTTCCGAGATGAAATTGCATTGTAAGATTCATATTCATGTATTTAAGACATTATGTATACCCTGATTTTCCTGTACTTTTTCTTTTCATTTTGTGCAGTAGCACCCCACAATCTTTCAAACACAGCCTTGGCACAAGCGAAAGAGGGGTATTCCCTGCAAGGTCGTAGTTAAATTTTCATGCAAGCAAATGAATCTACTTAACATTGTCGTATTTGCCCAAGAGAAAGTGGTGCTTCCTTCCATCACCAAAGGGCCATAGGATCAGAGACAGAGGGGTTGATATCCTCTGTCTGTAGAGACTCAACCACAGGCCCATTGCTTCAGGATTCAAATACAGTGCCTGGTTGAACATGATATTGAAGCTAACAAAGACATCTATAAGAAGATCTCGTGAAAGTTAAGTTCATCAACGGTGTCCCCACGGGGTTCCGGATTGGTTAGCGCATGGGGGTGTTGTCTAAGAGGTCCTGGGTTCGAGTCGCGCGAGGCGCACTGGATTAAAACTTTGGGTGTTTGGTGTATCAATTCTCGGCCCAACTGTGCACTAATTACTCCGGAGACCGTGATTTACCTCCCTCGTGATGGCCTTGAGACGGGTGCGGCGGGGGCGCTGGGGGCGAGCGATTTCGCTTTTTTGTCTAAGATCATCAGCGGCAACAAACAACTAACTTTGTAAATCTTTGGAGGATTTGTTATTGGAGGCTTGTGGATCTATGCAGCGTCAAGAGAAAAATTAGAGCTTCTGATATTATGATAGAAATAAGGTTGAAAAAAAAAATGGGTTGTCTTTTCTTTTTATAGTACAAACAGGTATTTATTAAATTGCAAGATTGAATTGTCTAATTGCATGACTATTTATATTATATTTTAGCGGTGGCTCAATAATTTATATAACATCGGACAACAATAATTCAGGAGTAGAACAAGTCAGTCCATATATATAGCAGGGTTAGAACACTATTACTGAACGAATAATTCTCCAATTCTTGAATGGAAACTTGTTCACTTTTGCTATCACAAACAAAAATATTGAGTCTGTCATGACAAAATGCAACAATCTTTTAACGATGCTCAGTGCTTTGTTGTTTTAGTTTTTTGACGCTTAAGTCAAGCTAAAAGGCCAAATTTTGATGCACTCTTTTGATTACTTGTTATCTCTTTGTTAATTTATTTAGGAACTTGTTCTTTATGTGTTATCTTTCTGGGTTTCATAGTTGCTGATGGAACAATGTTATCCCTGTATTTCATATATATCCAATATCCACTATTTGTGTTTTTAGACATGTAACATATGTTTGTTTTGTAGGAAAGCACTACAAATGCTGAACTGATTAAAGTTGATGAGAGGTTGGGTCACAGTGGTGTGCCAATCTATGAGTTTGAATACCTAATTGACAATACCCGACGGGGGAAGGAAAGGATATTTTCAGCTGCATTTGTGGCTTCTAAGAAGCTTTATCTCCTAAATATAGCCTACTCAGACCGACCAGATAACCCTTTGGCCCCTGAAATGAGATTGGTCTTGGAACAAGTACTTCACTCTTTTGATACTGTGTAAGATCAACAATATCAGGCAATACACATGAAGATCAGTATCGACGATACTTTGAGCTCTAACCCGACCCTGCCAATCGATTGTGTTTCTCAGCAGTTTAAGTGCCAATTCTCGGACCGTCGCCGAGCTTAGCAGTGTGCCAGTCAAACGTACAAGATTTCTATGTTTTGGCTGTTGAATGTTCTGATATATTGTGGTCGGTTGCAAATGAAGGTTTCGTTCCAAAATGTTCATATGTACTGCCATATACAAACGTTGACATAATTTGTTTATAAAAAAATCTTTCACATTGCTTTCTTCTCCGTCTCATATTTCTACAAACATCTCAGAACATCTGAGGATATGATTGGATCGGTGCCATACCTAGCATTGAGTCCAGGATATTTCAAGCAATTTAGCGATGTTTGTGCATGTCAAATTTGGATATTTTACTAGTATTAAAGTATTTTTGACAGATAAATTGATGTTCAAAGATTAATTAAATTTGGTCATATGAGGTCTTCCACTAAGCCCAAAATGTTCCAAAAAATTCAACAATGTTTCTATGTTTTATTTGGATATTTTCTGAACATTTTGTAATCACCAAGGCATTTAAAAATAATTAAATTTGGCTATATATAGCATCATTCAAGATGTTTTAAGAAATTCATTTTAGATATTAAAAATAGTCATAAATTGTTTTAAAATTCCCAAGGCTCCTGTATCAGAAAAAATTTTATTTTCATGCATTGCATGCAAATGTTTATTTACTTTAGCTTCCTAATGGCATCAATTTATTTGATTATCTAATTTTGTTATAGGTAAAATTGGTGTAAAAAAAAAATATAATTTCTCTTAAATTTAACATATTTAAATTAAAATATAATATATTCTCAATAAATTGAGCATGACTCTTTTTTTTTTAAGATGAATCTATTGGTCAATTGATTCAACCAAAATCAACTGATCAGGTGGAACAAGAGTCGTACTCAATTGGATAGAAAATATACTCTTTTAAAATGGTATTGAATTTAGAATGAATTATATCTACTTTTAGACTTTTGTACATATAAAAAATGAGGATTCTGTTCTCTCGTGACAACCCCAGCTGATCGATTACCAATTTGATTTTCAATCCATCAAAGTCATTCAATCGACTGCCCAATCACAATCGATCATCCTAAGTCAATTATTTGGTATGAACTCTCAATCGATTGGTTAGACTAAAAAAGAATCGTACTTAATTTAATAGAAAATATACTAATTTTTTTTGGGTATAGAAACATATATACACTAATGTTGAGCAGGAAGGATCTTCTAATGATAGAAGATCAACTTCCACGTATTGTGCCTTTATTGGAGAAAATCTAGTGACTTGAAGAAGCAATAAATTGGGTGGGTTAGTGGGTTACTAGCTAGGTCATGAATCGAATCAAATACAAAGCTATGGCACAAGAATTTTGTGAACTTCTAATATTATAAAAAAAAGGTTTTTGCAAGATATTCATCTTTAACAGTAGTCCGTGTTGCTACATTGTGACAATAAATAACTATTAGCATTCCTCATAATCTAGTTCGACATGATTGCATCAAATATATTGAAATTGATTAATTCTGTATCAAAGAAATAATAGATGATCATAATGTGAGAATCAATTATACAAAATCAAGAAGTCACCTAGTAGATTATTCACTAAGGGCTTGCATAACACATCTAAGTGGTAAAAAGTGATTCGCTCATCCTCAACGCCCCCGTTAACCGTCTCAAGGTCAACATGGAAGAGGTAAATCATGGAAGCTACTAGCTCGGATGTTGTGGCTAGTACATGGGAAGGATGGACACACTAACTTTGTCAGATTTCGACTTCCATATCTCTTTATGGTAATAACTACGCACTCATCAATCTATCCCGTGAGAACACTTATATAACATCTAGGTGGAAAAAGGCGAATCGCTCGCTCCCAGCGCCCCCGCCAACCCGTCCTAGGGCCAACACTGAGGAAGTAAATCATGGGGGTTACTAGCCCGGATGTTGTGACTAGCGCGTGGGGAACTTATATAACATCTAGTTTGTATAGAAGATGGGTATACTATCTTGAGGGAGAGTGTTGATGGGTACACATGTTTTAGCTATTATCTCTTAGTTGTTTAGTAAGGATATTTCTATATTGAAATAGAGAATAATATTGTATTTTCTTTCACAAAAATTCTCCACGACTAATTAATTGTAGAATTAGTTATGTCATGAAGTTGATATCTATGTTCTCGAGATCATTATAACTAGGGATAACATTTAACAACATCAATATATACTTCAAGAATATTTCACATCTTTCTTTTCTATCATTAAAGCAATAATGTTGTTAGTATTGGTTCCTCCCATATGATTAATGATAATCATATACAATTTCATATTTGATCAACACAGTTAAGTTATAAAATTATGATTTAGCAAAGTGAGTTGAGCGGATATGAAGAAAGTTATCATTCGAAGGTCCAAGATGTCAAGCACGAAGAACTTGAAGCTTATGCAACCAATGTATACTATATGTGCATGTTGTAATGCATAAAAACATATGTAGGTGGAAGCATGATAGCTAGGTCGAGACCTTGGCTACCATAGAGTTATGCATTCCTTCTGTACCTTGTACTTTAATTATGTTATTAATGAGTCCTGACTTCCATTTATTAAATACCCGTGGCAATAAAGAATTTGAAATTACACTCAAAGACATAATTTACTATCGATGACTATGTTTTGTAAATGGATTTCTTAACTCAAATAAGTTGATTAGATATTTTTCGATCAATTGAACTTAAGTAGTTGACATCTTTAAGGATATATTTGGTTCAAGTTATCATATATAATCTTAGTTATGTGATTACTAAATAATCACATAACTAGGTTACGGGGAATGAAATATAATCTGAAGTTGTTTGGTTCAATTTAGATAATCAAATAAAATCTTATTTATTTGAAGATAATAATCCATAACAAAATATAATATTTTATTGTATTACTCCGTTTGGAAGTGGAATGTATATATCTATTTGTGCATTAGTCAATTGAAATTACTCATTAGTTGACTAGATGTTACTTAATAGCTTGGAAAGCCCTGTGAATCATTCAATTAGATCACTTCGACTAGAAGCATCACACTTAGTTTTTTGCGATGAATGTTATAACTTGATATATAAGTTTCATTAATTTTTTTGGAGATATAATAGTATATGGAAATTCTCATTGATTCTATCAAGTGCTCCAGACAACTCAAAGAGCTTAAAATCATCAAGCTTCAAATCTTCCATGTTTTCAAACTTGAGACATGAACTTGTTTTCTCCCTTATATCTATCTTAGGCTTAGAGGGTTCAGTTCTTAGTTTTGAGGAACTTGATATTGCTATCATAAAGGCTAAAGAGCTATAGTCCTCTCTTAGACAAACTTGTTAAAGCTTACTCCACTACCCCTATTTTTAAGAAGATTTATAGTGTGTTTTTAAAATATTTGTGGAAGTCACACTAATATTTTTGTAGCAAAAAGATGATTATATATGCTCACCCAGATATCCTTTATAGTCCTTCCTTAAATTATGTGAAGGAAGATAAATCACAAAATTAACTTATAACGGACTATCAAGTAATTACTATCAAAATTGGATAATAAGCTACACTAACATGATAAGAGAGATAGAGAATGATAGATTTCTGAATCGGGTTAAATCTATATATTAACATTGTTTCATTTTAGCTTCTATGAATGCTTAATTTGCTTTTGATATTGCATACCTTATCGTTACCACACTAATACTTACTACGAAAATTGAATTTTAATGATTATATTTTGTAATATAATTTTTTTATCATCTATTTACCCCTTTAGATAACCATTCAAAATTTACAATTACAATTTTTTTATTATAATTAATTAGTTGCACAAAATAAATAAGATTGATAAAATAAAAAATAATATCATTTTCATTGATCATTTTCTTTTACAATTCAATTATCTATAAATAAGGGAGGTTTGGCATAGGAGTAGGTCACCCGTGCCTAGTGTTAAATAAAATAAGCAGACACTTAAGTACACAGTAAAAATATATAGATGTAACAATCTGATAAGGAAAGAGCAGAGTTAGAAATAGTTATCTGGTTGAAACGTCGACGTGCTGGCTGCCCTTAGAGAATTGATTGCCGCCCCACGGTGCAAAGGCTTCCGGCAACACCCTCCCAAGATCCGACAACCGTGCGACGTTCGTAGGTGCACTCCAAGACGAATGCTGCCTTCGGACACAACCTCGGATCACACAGGAAGAAGCCTCAAGACTCAAAGAAAGCGAAGAGAAAAGTAAACAGAAAACGAGCAAGGAGATGATAATTTCATTTGCATTCTATCCCCCCTTTTATAGATCCGAAGAGACAGAAAATGAACGCTGCATTGAGGAGTCGCGGCCACGCGAGGCGTCGCGCCGTGCGACGCTTGATTCCTAAAAAAATAAAAGGTAAAGGAAAAAAAATGAAAAATAAACCAAATTGGTTTAGGAACCAAACCAAAATCTGCAAAACCGAACTGTGCCACCCACAAGCGCGAGGCCCACTGGCTGGGGATTTGCACCCCCTGCGCGCGATAATCGCGTGTGTCAAGCCCGATTTATGGATTTCTGGTCCAGACCCCCTGAAACCACCTGGTTTAGGCTCAACCCGCGCATGCGTGTATGTCCCCTTAAGCTTTCTAAGCATAGTAGGAATGTCTTCATATATAAGACATTCCAACTCTCTTGGCTTAACAATATGGAACTAAACACATACATCATCTCCTTTAATATATTTGAAATTCAACAAAAAAAAAATTAACACCTAGATCATTATGAGAGACTTCTAGAGATGTGTTCTAGAAGTTTTTGACTATCTAAATTTTAAAGAGTTTATTAGTATATAAGTATATTTACCTAAACTACATTATATCTTATATTAGTATTTGTTTTTTTTAACTATCAAATTCTACTATTCGAAATTCACATGTACTTGGATAAGATTTTATATTACTAATAACTGCTATTGAGAATGCACGTTTTGTAAGAATTTTACATGAACTATTTATTACTCAATTTACTCTAATCAACCCACTACACTTGTACTTGTAGAACATGAATAGCTCTGAGCTATATATTACTATCGCTACGATATATTTTATAAATTTTTTTTTTCAAATGGGGCGCGAACCCTGAGACACTGGACTTCTAGACCACCTACTATGAGCACTTTCCGATTTACCTTGATGATGATGGAAAACTTCCGTGGGGTCGGATCGATCATCTCAGATTCATCTACTACCTGATCAATATTTTTTTATATATTACTATCGAAAGTTTTTGATGCTTACTAATTATTTTTTTTTTGGAAAACTTCTTTTAGGGTTCTTGTTCGATAGTAATTAGTAATTTAGATATTTGTTGAGTGATCCTTAATTCTATTCGATAGTTTTTACCTTTCATTTAGGATAGTGGTTGAACTCTAGTTGGACTTTAATCTAATCTATATATATATATATATATATATATATATATATATATATATATAAAATGCATAATTTATGGAGATGGTATACAATCATAAGCACATGTATAAATGATGGGATCTTGATCATTCATCTCTAAATATTTATACTATACTATTTGCTCATCTAAAATATTTTAATTTTATTTTTTTAACTTGAACATTATAACTTAATTTTTAAATTCTAAAATTAAAATTTTATTGACTTAAATGTGGAGTTAAAAAATAATAAAAAAAATACTTTTAGATATCTTAAATATATACCCTATGAGAATTTATTTTTTTAAAAAGTTAAACATTACGATCCAATCTTTAAATTTTAAAGATAAAAATCTTATTAACTTAACCCAAAGTTAAAAAAATAAAATAAAATAACTTTGTTTAATCATTGAGGCGCCTCAGTCACGCACATAGATGAATTGCACATCAATATAGCAACATCTACCATCTTACCATTATTTTTCTTTTTTAAATGCATTAAAAATTCAACAGCTCTATAATTTTTTTAGATAATCTAAAGTTACGTCGTGGATTTGAGAGATACAGTATGTTTTTTGAATTTATTTATTTATTTTAACTTACGGATATGCATTTAAAATTTTACCCTTAAAATTTAAGTATTGATTATACTATTAAAAAAATCAAATCATTTTTTTTAAATACATACGAGGTACATGATGTAAGATATAGAAGGGACTTTACTGATCGGTCACGCTGGAGCGTAGTGTTTTGTGTCCATCGGAGGCCTTCGGTCGTCACCTTCGAACAAAACTATAACCCTAGAGGGTACGGTGAACTCTAAGGGTATCGATGAATTCGTCGGCGCGATGAACCATAGGGGCAGCGGTGAACCCATCGACGTATCAGTGAATCCGTCGGCGCAGGTGACCGATCAGACAACTGCTTGATAGGTCACGATGACCGATCAGGTGCGGTCACGTACGCGGTCCGCAGGACGCGGTCCACATGATAGCAAATCCGAAGATATAGAATTTTATTCTCTCTCTAAGTAGAGGTTTGTTATGGTGCGCCTCCAAATAGCGGACGTCGCGATTGAAATAGTGGGACTTCCGCTGTAAATGTTTCATAACACAGTATGCTTTTGTTTATTAATTTTTTAAATTTACATGTATAGTATTTAAAAGTTCCGCTGTAAATGTTTCATAACACAGTATGCTTTTGTTTATTAATTTTTTAAATTTACATGTATTGTATTTAAAAGTTCCGCTGTAAATGTTTCATAACACAGTATGCTTTTGTTTATTAATTTTTTAAATTTACATGTATATTATTTAAAAGTTTATTTTTAAAATTTAGAAGTTAAATTATAATATTAAATATAATTTTTTTTTAAATTGATGTTTTTTTTGCATATGAAGTGTGCTGCATAAAATGAGTAGAATATTAAAATCACACACATATATATATTTTGAATAATAAATTAATTTTTGAGTATAGCAAAGAAAGCGTACTGTACATTTGTAGCCGTAGAAAATTCGTATGCAGTTTTTTTATAAATGCCCTAGGATATAGGTAAAATCGCGGAAACAGACCGGGAGTTTTGAAATTTATGTTGCTGCATTGGTGGGGCTGGTTATTTGAAACGCTCCTCAACGGCTCGACACAAGGCTGCAGTCGCGGTTATTCCCGCTCATTTCCCTTGCTTGAAGTTTCCCGAGTCCCAGGATCTGCTGCAATTTCGGTGGTATCTGGTTTACGGCAAAGCTAGAAGTAGCGGATCAAGGCGAGGTTTACCCTCAACTTGACGGCCTGGATTTGCAACAAATTTCAAGAATAGTTCGATGCATGGATCGGATCCCGATGCGGCTCTCCGCGAAAGAGGAAATAGTTTACCCCGTCGACCACCACACCTGCACCAAACAGAGGGGTGTGGTGGGGACCACTGTAGACCAATTATCTTTCGAAGACTAATTGTCCTGTTAAATGAACGCATGATTGGTTGTATGAGTGGCTGTGTTTTGGGGGCTAAACTCGTTTAAGCGACCGCTCCACCTCCCAGTCGATGACCTATGTATGAGCGTACCCACTTTTCTACCAGTTACCTTCTCCTCCTGCCCAAGCTATTCCCTATTTCTCTCGGCCCTTCCTCCTCCGCCTCACCGACTCTCTTCTTCTTCTTCTACCTCCATTTCCACATTCTCTCCTCTTCCTTTTCACGTGAGAGTGAAAGCGAGGGAGAGGAAGAGAGAGAGGAGAGAGAGGGGAAATAGCGTGCTGGATCTCCGAAGTTGATGGCCGGGAAGCCGTACTCGTCGGCGTCGTCGAGAGGGCGGAGCAGTTCCCCATTTGGCCATCGTAAGCCTCAGTTTACTACCTACTCCTCCTCCTCCTCCACCTCCACCTCATCCTTCATGAACAGCCGCTCGGTTCCCCGATCCTCCCCTTCTTCCGTGTCCTCTCACTTCTACGGCTCCTCCAATGGCGGGATTACGAGATCCGCGACTCCGAGCCGCGGCCGCATGGAATATGCTAAAGGATGGGTTGCTCCCGCTGGTTTTGAGGGCGATGAGCTGGTCGCCGAACCGTTGGATTCGACGGGATCTGGGGACAGCATCACCGTCACGATCAGGTTTCGGCCTATTAGGTAAGGATGAAAGTGCAGACTGTAGTAGATCTGAGATTCTTTTATTTATGCCGAACTTATCGTTCTTTCCCCGTCTGTTTTAATGTGTTTTGCTGATGGGTTAGATGCTTTTCGGAGGTTTCTTTTTTCTCGACTGTCCTTCTAGGATGTAGACTATTTTTTTTATTTGATCTGTTGGTTGGCCATTGTAGTGACCGCGAGTTTCAGCGTGGAGATGAGATCGCTTGGTACGCCGACGGGGACAAAATCGTTCGCAACGAGTACAATCCGGCAACCTTCTATGCATTTGGTAACATTTGTTTATTTACTTTGTGTAATTGGGAGACACAATAACATTGTTTTCTGTTTTCGTTTTCGTTTTTTTGCTTTGTTTATTTTATTTATTTTCTTCTCTTTTGATATATTAATTTCTCCAAACTTTCACCTCGTTTGAGTGAGCATGATAAACCTCCCATTTACGGTGTTGCATAGATTGTTATGTATTGCACATATCATATCTATTATTCGATTCTTAATTTTCCTTTTAGCATCATAAACCAGGTATTAAGTCCATCCAAGACAGTTAACTATCACTGTGGTCAAGCAGAAGTTGCTGTAGTTCTGCAGTTGTTCTAAATCTAATTAGCTGGTATACATGCATACTTGTATGCTAATATCTCAATTAAAATCATTTTCGTGTATGAAACAAATTTTACTTTTCACCTTGACTTCAGATTTTGGATATTCTGATTCGTTTCTCCTTTTTTTCCTAACAAGAGTTCAACACATTCAGTTAGATATCCTAAGTGCCGATGGTAGTTCTTTTCCAACTCCATTTTAATTCTTCAATGTTCCATTTTCTTTTTCTGCCCTCTTATTTTAATGATCACCATAGGGAAAGTTGCAAGATTGGAAATTTTCTTGCCCTGTATCACTGTTGCTCATCCTGATACAGATTAGGCTACACAAGGTATCAGGATCGATATCACAAGCCTTCCAGCTTTATCCAAATGTCAATTGATATTTTGTAATTCAGATATTTATCCCAAATGTTAATAGTTCTTTTCCAACTCTATCTTGGTTCTTCCTCGTACCATTTCCTGTTTTTTCTCTGTTCTATGGGTGTTATAATTCTTCCATAAGAGCTAAGGTGATCATGATTGGACATTCTTCAAATCCCTGCATCATGATTCTGATTCTGTTACTGACTAGTCGATCCGAGATACTGAATGGTGGCATCACAGCCACATGGCATGACAAAAGCAGACAGGGTTCTTCTTTTGTCTTTCTTAATAATCATTCTCAGTAGGTAAGTTGTCTGCATAGGGGTGCAATGGTATATCTTTCGAGTCTGATAAGCAATCTTTTAGCCATATTATAAATTAGATTATTGAGTTCTATAGAAACTTGATTGATATAGTAGTTCTCCCCATCATTGATTATTGGCTTACTTGGACATTCAATTCAGATTCTTTTTAAGCAACTGTCAGTTCCAATCTTTTTTCTTTTTGTGAAGCCATGAACTACCTTTTCTATAATTGAGAGATTTAGATATCTTCAATCTATTAGTTAACAAGCTAATATTGTTGAAGATATCTTTGATAGTTTGATAACGTAAAGAACACAACAACAATAACAACCACGCCTTTTCCCACTAGGTGGGGTTGGTATATTTAATAACATAAAGAATGATTTATTGAAATTAGAGGCGTTTTGGTTTTTTCTGTGATCATCATATGCCTCATATTAAGACTTAAGTGAAAATTTTTATGACATTTTGTAAGATCTACTATATTTTATAGATTGGATTATTTGACTATTAGGAAGCAACATGTACTAATTTTAATGTACCTGAGAATGTTAATATAGATGTGTCAAGCTATCACTAAGGCTAAAAAAAATACTAATATTCAATAATAGTTTTGATAATAATTAGGTGTAGCTATGTTAAATGATAAATGAGATAAAGTAGGATGAGATGAAATAAAATGATATAAACATCTTTAAAAGTGTCCAATGATTTTTATATAGTTAGAAGAGTTGAAATGATTATAGTGGAAGAGTAAGGGGGTAGAGGTAGTCTAAAGAAAGAATTATTCAATGTGAGAGAGATGATATCATCGTGTTAATATTACTATGGTGCTAGTGGTATTGCCATGCATGTGGCTCAATGGGATAAGACTTGTGTAGTTGAACCCAAATAGTTGGGATGAGCTACCTGCCATAAAACTTATGCTTGAATTCAGAAAAGGAACAACACATGTACACCTAACAATTTCCATACAAACCTTCCCAAGAACAAGGTGTTTTATTGAGATTGCAGAAAACAGAATTCTTTCAGTGAATTTATGTAAACTGAATTCTTGTCAATTTTTAATTATCTAAGCAATATGATATTCTCCCTTTCTCCAACAAAGGAAAGTTATGCATATTATCTTGTTTTCTTATAGTGTGTGTGCAGACACACACATCTATTGTTATTAGCCATTCATTTTTCATATCATTTGTAGATCCTAACAATCCCCCACCCATAACAAGATTAATTCCATGTTGCAGATAGAGTTTTTGGTCCTTCCACAACTACTCAATCAGTATATGATGTTGCTGCCCAGCCTGTGGTTAAAGCTGCAATGGAGGGCATAAATGGTAACCCTTTTTTACATGTTATTAATTTATACATTGAAAAAAATGAATTTTTGTGTTAACAGAATGGTAATATGCTCTCTAACTAGGATACTTGCTATATTTGTCAATTCCATGGATCATGCATACTGTTCCTTTGGTTTGCACTTTATAAAACTTTTATCTGTAATATACAACTATGTTGTATGACAATTTGGTTGGTGCTTACTGATTAACTGATCACAATATCGGAGAGGCCTGCCTGATGGTTTCTATTTAGTCAATGCTTCTTTATGTATTAATATGTTCTTGTCACTTTTCTACCTGTTGGGTGCTTAGTTGCTACTATTGGCAGCACTTGTGAATCATCATCTTTCGATTTTTCCCCCTTGCATAGTTGGGATCTCATTCATTTACTCTGCTCATTCCTGGCATATCTTTGGCCAAATCAGGCTTTTATTTGGTTGTAGTGTGGTAAGGAAGTTGGTTGTTGAAGGTTTCAAGGTGCAGAAATGTCAAACTAGCTGATTGCAGCTTTTCTTGGGGTTTTTTTTTTTTTGAATTATTTCAATGTTCTACACTCCTCAATTACTTCAGATTTAGTTGTGATACTCTATACAATTTTTTTCTTTCATTGTTTGGGATCTCAGTTTGTTTTTTCTTTCATTTCTGTTATTTTACTGTACCTAATATATACATGAAGCCTCTAATTCAGTGTCACATTATCATTTTAAATAATTCTTAAAAGTGTATACTCTATCCTAGTTTAATCAACTTCAATTTTCTTCTCAAATATTTTGACTTTGTTTGCAAAACAAAGTCTGATTTGGGGAGTAATCAGCTGGCACTTGTCAGCCAGACACTTTCTCTTTAGATACAACCAAATAGTAGATCATATGTATTTACTTTATTTCTGTTTTATTTGCAGGGACAGTTTTTGCTTATGGTGTCACTAGCAGTGGCAAGACGCATACGATGCATGTAAGTTTGTAGAGTATATAGACTCAAATAAATGATCTGGGGAATTCTGAAGCTCTTTATTTTATATAATCTCGTAGGCAATTGCAAAAGTAATTGTAATTTTATCCTTTCAAATCTTGCATGTTCTAGTACTAAAGTCTTTTCCATCAAATATAATTTATTACCTTAAATTATATGTGAAAATTGCTTGTTCAAAATAAGGATTCAACACGTATGTTTTTTTTTTTTGCTTTACCAAAGCTTAACATTTTTGTAAATAATTAAGTTGAAATTGTTTTACTATCAAAGGAATTAGTTGGTCATTTAAAGCCAACACATTATATGCACTAATTGGACAGTTAAAGTAAAATTAGCGGATTATCATTTAAAGCCAACAAATTATATGCATAGATTAGCTGATCATTTAAAGCTAGCAAATTATATGCATTAGGTACTTATTTTAAGCCAACACATTATATGCATTAGCTAATCAGGAGATTATATGCATTGTACAGATTGCCAACTACCTTTTATTCTTTTCTTAATTAGGATGACTAGCTGCAGGCTATCATTTGTAGATTTATATATGATAGTTTAGCTGCCCCTAGGGCGTAGCACAGATGGTGGTGCATGATATTTCTGGCGTAATGACTAGGGGTTGATCTCCAGAAGTGATGACTTGCGTTTTCGGCCCCACCATGCACTTGTTGTCTGTGTACCTTCATGAACCTCCCTCTATATCCATGGGGCTGGCTCTAGGGGGGCCATTAAGGTAGCGGATCTACCTTTATATATGATGGTTTAGCTATTTTAAGGGCTAAAAATCAGTTTGTATTATTGTCTCTATAATGAGAGTTCTCCTAGAAGTGAAGGAAGACATTTTCTGCTCAAAACTTAAGTTTTTTCACGGTATCAGATTCTCTTGTTCTTAAGTCCAATTAAGGCAAAAAATTATGGGGCAAAGTAAGGATGAGCATGCCCAGTGGGAGGTCAAGGATGCTCAAATCATGACATGGATTCTAGGATCTGTGGAATCAACAGCATCTTGAACCTTTAGCCCTTCAAGACTGCAGAATGGATGTGGAATTACCTAAAGAAACTCTACAGTCAACACAACATTACTTAGCTCCATCTCGAAGAACTAGCCACACTCCAACGTTCTTCTGATTTTAATTCTAGCTTCATGAATTTTTGGGTCGTGTTGTTATAGTTTATGCTACATAGCCTCTCAAAGGTCGTTCTGTTCAATTTGTCCATGAAAAACTAAGCAAAAAAATTCTTCGTTCTCTCAAAGAATTCTCATTATATACCCATAATACAAGTTGATTTTGAGCTCTTAAATTAGCTAAATTATCATATACATATCTGCAAAGGATAGCCTATAAATTAAATTATTTACAATCATAAAAGGTAGTTGGCAAGTTGTACAATGCATATAATCTGCTGGCTTTAAATGCTCTAGCTAATGCATATAATCTGTTTGACTTTAAATGATAAGCTAATGCTGATAATCTGCTAGGTTTTAAATGGTAATCTGCTGCCTTAAATGTCCAACTAATGTATATAATCATCTGGCTTTAACTGACTTGCCAATTCTTTTTAAGCAAATTCAAATGTTCATTTCTTTATTATTGAAATGAATATCTATACAACTCACTCATATTTAAACCGAAATAAAACCCAAATAAGCACATAATTACAATTCAAAAGCCCATGTACAAACTCATATTGATGACTGAGAACAAATATACAAGCTCTTCACCACCAAAGAAAACCTCTGTAGGGCTCACTTCAGCCTAAGTGACTGTACTAGTAAATGTAGTAACTGCAGATCAACCTAACAGAGAAAGGGAGAAATAGAATTGAATTTCGAAGATAAATAATCATTTAATCAATCTAACATAAATCTTAATTCTAGGGAGGCAAATAAGATGTGTTCTAGAGGTAAATTTTACTACAACCCATATAAATGATGGATTCAATGAGGATGCATTCAACTAATATGAAGTTTAAAGAATGAATAACAAAATAACATTGATCAAGGAAAATAATTTTATGACAGTTCATCGGCGAATGAGTTAGGCTGGAAATACCAACTTTCGATTCCTCTAAAGTCGTCTCTTTGAGGAGAATTCTCATTATATTCCCATAATAAATTTTAGCCCTTAAAACAGCTAAACTATCATATCTCTACAAAAGGTAGCCAACCACTAGTATATCCTAATTAAGTAAAGAATAAAAGACTTACAATCATAAAAGATAGTTGGCAAAATTGTACCGTGTATGTAATCTCTTGGCTTTAATTGACTAGCTATGTATATATCTGAATATCTGATAGTTTTAAATGACCAATTAATGCATATAATCTGCTAGCTTTAAATGGCCAGTTAATGCATCTAATTTTCCAACTTTTAATGGTAATTTGCTGCCTTAAATATCCAACTAATGCATATATTTTGTTGGCCTTGAATAACTAGCTAGTTCATCCCCTCATATTGATGCTCATGAAACTACAACATTAATTTGCTAACAAACAAATTATGACGTTGACATGTCATGGATTTATTGAAAATATTTGCTTCTGTAGAGTGGTGGGTATATATGGTAGAGTGATAACCTTCGGTCATATGCCTCGTGGATAGAGCGACAGTCGACCTCTTAGTGATTTAGAAACTTCTTTTAGAACTCCATACCCTTGGATTAGTAAAAGTTACCTTTATTTCAAATAGGGAAATGATTTGAAGAGTGAATTTGGGAGAGTGAAAATTATAATGAATGACGTGCAATTAATGTACATGTCGATCGTCATCACACCCCGGCCCTGATTTCATCCCGATCAAACTATACCTTGGACGGTGAACTCGTCAGATCGCCGCACGGTGACCCATCGAATCGCGTCATGATGCGAGACGCAAGTGTCGATCCCCACGGTTCACCGTGCCCCCAGGTATAGTTTGGTTCCGGCGAAGTAGTGTCCGATCGACATCGGACGTCGACATGCCATCGATTGACGGTCAAAATTTTCACTGAGGCATTCACTTTCACTGTGCGTATCATTACTCTTTCAAATATTCATGTGATGCTATTGTAGATGAATCTTGTCTTTAATAAAATTGAAGCCAGAATGATGATGCAAAATGACAATATAGGTTCCAGGGGAATGCAGTTGATACTCCAAGGCTTTGTGATCAGTAAACAAAATGAACTCCTTTTGTACCAGTGATGCCAATGATCAAGGACTAAATACTGGCGTACAACTCCAAGTCGTAGGTAGAATGATTTTTCTTGAATTCAGATAGCTTCTCATTGAAGAAAGCAATCAAATGTCAAAATTGACTTAGAACACCCCTTATACCAATGTCGGATGCATCACAGTTGATCTCGAATACTTGGTTAAAATTAGGAAGTGCCAAAATTAGTCTTAGTCATTTTCTGCTTGACTAGTTAAAAACTAGCCTTTGCTTCTTCAGACCATTTGAAATCATGGACCTTGAGGCACTCGGTGATGGGAACAATCGGAGTATTGAAATTTTTGATGAATTGGTGGTAGAGAACCAATCCATGGAAGCTTCTAACATCGTTCAAGGTCTTTGGCAGAGGCCACTCAAAGACTACGTCTATCTTATATTGATTTGTGTGAACACTATCACAGACACAATAAAACCCAGAAAAGTTATCGAGGTTGTAAAAAAGGAATACATCTTCTTGTTGACAAATAAGCACTCCGTTGTTGACAAATAATCTTCTTGTTAACGAAGTGACAAGCCAAGGAAGATTTCTCTCATATCTTTTAATTCTTTCTTTCTTTCTTTTTTTACTTAGGGTATTCCTTTATCAATCTTTGTGCTCTCATGTGCCCTAACAAGATGATGTCGTTGGAAAGAAAAAAATGAGACATTTGGCACAGACAACTTATACACCACTACTTTAAATGGGGGTTTCACTTAACATACATTACAACTTGTACATGATCACGCCCTAAGGGGGTCTCCACAAGCATAAGTCCTAGCTTTAATCTATCAAACTCATAAACACCTTCTAGCAGCTTTGGAGCAACAAGAGGAAACTTTGAAGTAATAATGTGGATAATAGAGGATGCTAGGTTAATAACGTAGACAAAGACATACTATGATTTTAATTGCAATATGCAAAATGAATTAAGCAATAAGTTGCAAATTATTATGAAAGATGATAATGGGGTGATGTGGGGTGAGTTTTTCAATTCGTATCCTTGCTCTGTATACGAAGTAGAGTGGGCAGGTAAGAACAATTCTTCTCTATCCTTGACCCCCACACCTCACTTCTTATGAGGTGTGGGTTGAGTCAGATAATATAATATAAAATAAGCATATTGAAGGTGGAACAAGTGGAGAGAGGTAAAAAATTCTACCCATATTTGCCTTGTTTATGTAGGGTGTTTTGTTTGGTCCCTCCCCTCTCTAGTTATGTTGCAACATAGTACAACCTCAATCAGTCCGGGTTAGAGCCATTCTTGATGGGAGGGGGATTGCTATCCCAAATTGCTATATAGTTAACCACTAAACACCGATTAATGAGAAATCCTGCACTCTCCTACTACGTGGTAGTATGGTGCTCATGTACGCTCCCATACTGTTTGGCTTACTAATGGTAATTGAACATGCTATATTTGACACATCACACTCACCGAGATGTAACCATCATATAATAGGTAAAGGATGTGCTATTCTAATTTTGAAATGATCCTAATAGGCTCAAGGGCCCATCCACAATATAATTAACATCCGTAAGAAACTTTATTAACATAACTAACATCCAATGTTACATTATGCCCTAGGTTTATGTCCTAACCTGATGTAATATATCAACAAGCATCACAATATGCATCTTGAACAAAAGTGCATAATACAACCTTATAAATCTCATATCTTCTCTATTCTTTATGGTCAAGTCCATTTTATCATATTTTGCTTGAAAATGCTTGTTTATACTTTTCCCATAGACAATGTGCCTTCTCTATGAACATTTTTTTTCTCATTTTCCTGTGCATTCCGTTCTATTAGAATCAGACTGCTTATTTTCTTTTCAAATGATTGATTTCAACTTCCACCTCGTGCCAGCTGCATGCTCAAGAGTATTATATTAGGTAAGGAATAGGTTATTTTTTAGTTGCCTATGGAAGCACACAGCAATATCATAATTCATAAGGAAATCTTGCAGAGATTTTAGGACAATACAGAGACATGACTGAATGATTGTCACTGATGATTGAGTTACACAACTCATTATTCTCAAAGACTGTTATTAATTATCTATTTTGGTGTAGTTGCTTGATTGCCGGTGAGTAGGTGTCAGTAAACCAACCATATTATAAGATTGATTATGTTCTCCATTCTCACTTCTTAAAAGAACATTGTTGATTTTGGTGAGCTGAATCTGGATTAGTCTACAGTGTAATTCTTGATTCTTATATATAGATCAAGCCCATTCAATGGTAAAAATAAGTAGAATATATATGGTTCATCAAGCAAACATGTGCTGGGCAATCTTGGTGAAGTTGCTTGGTTTCCAGTGAATAGTTGTCAGACAACTAACATACTATGTATTCGATTGTTTTCCATTCTCATTCAAAGAGAAGATTGTTGATTTTGGTGAGCTGGCAATAATCTGCAGTATATTTTTTGGTTCTTATAGATCAAGCCCATTCAGTGGTAGAGACAAGTAGTATATATGGTTCATCAAGTAAACAAGTGAATATCTGAGTCATCATCAACAGAGGAATTGCATGTTTGAGGAGCCTTCCACTATGGAAGATTCTGAAAAGTTTGTTGAGGAACTCTTGGATTCTTGATAGATTACAGACTTAATGGCATGTGATTGGTGGAATATTTAGAATGATCCACAGAAGCAAATGCCTCTTCTTATATCAGTGCCTTTGTCTTGAAGAATATTGTATAATGTCCATTAGTAATTAACATTTTAATTCTCTACTCTATTGTTTCTATATTTACATTGCTGGGAGCATTTGGGATGTAACAACCTTTTTTTAATGGCTTCTTGTTATGAATTTTTCTGTATTCAATCTCAGGTGCAATATCGTCTCTTGTTGTTGTTGAATTAAATTCTTTCCTTTCTTGTTAAATATGTTAAACTTGCTGTTAAGCAATCCATTTGGATTTGGATATGGATGGAAACTCCATATCTAAAAACATCAATATGTAATAACATTTGCTTAATCTAAATTTGATTTTCTAGGGCGATCCCAATTCTCCGGGCATCATACCTCTAGCAATCAAGGATGTCTTCAGCATAATACAAGATGTAAGCTATTTTTGTTTCTCATATATCTGATTTAGAAAATATATTTCAGTTGTAGAATTTATATCTATGCAAATTTTAAATGGACTTTGTTGATTATATCAGATATTTATCAGGGAAGGAAAGCATCTACAAGACTTATTGCATTCTTAATTAGAAAAGAAGTTTCCAATAATAAGTTGGTTATAATGGACAGTACGGATATAAATGAACCAATTTTGTAGGGTATATGTTGGTCAACAATAAAAAGGTTGTAAGACTGTCTAATATTTCAGTATCAAGAAGAATCCATACAGTGGTGTAGCTTCACTTAGCTGTAATAGTTGTTGCGAACCAAATTATAAATAGAATAGAGTTCAGTTGTAAATATATCAACTTGATGACTGTAAATGTAAATGAACAATAATGTCAGTCTAACTGAACGTAGAGGGGGCTACCTAAGGTAATGCCCTAATAATTTTCTCCAAAATTAACATGGTACGTTCTCCTTCCTTCCCATGAGAGAACCTAAATTCTCATGTCTGATCTCATTGTCTTTTCCTCCTTTTGTGCTATCCCTGACTGATCTGACAGGGAGTCTTTTCTGTGCTTTTCATCAGCTAGATGGAAACGACCACCTTCTTATGCATTTCCTTCTAAGTTTTGTTGGAAAGATCCCCATGCTTGGTCACTTCCTCTCCCAGCAGCGACCACAGTATTCCTCTGCATGTTCACTCCCATGTAGTGATGCCTTCTTCCAGATTCTCAGGAAACAAGATATACCACATCTCAGAACCAGCAAGTTTTCCATCTCAAAATCAGCATGCTCTCAATAGGGAAGACAATCTGCTTGAGGTGTTTGTTTGTAGTCCATTTTAGAAGTAATCTGATTTTGTTCTGATTTCTAAAACTGATTTCTTCCCTCCCTTATATAGCTTGACCCAGGTTTTCCAGTTTTTCCTGATTCTTTCTCAGATTAATTTTCTTCCATAATACAGAAATACTTCTTAGATTTTTCCCATTTTTTCAACAGCTTGTCCATCATATTTGGTGAGAATTTTCTGTTCCATTTTTGTTTGCTGATAGATTTGCTTGTAGTTTATTTCACTTGATCTGGGTTTGCCATTCTGACAAGGTGCAGATATGTTCAAATTGGTTTGTTTTCAGCTGTCACCTATGTTCCTCTTCCATCAGCCTTTTCAAATAGCTTCTTCTATTATTGATTTTGCGAGATCTGGTTTACTGTTTTCAGAAATCTTCAGTTTCTAGATCAGTGTTGCAATCTGCAATTTGATCAGTTCCTTTCAAATGTTTTCTTCCCAAAAAATTCTGCTTGAATCTTTTCAATCTATGCAATGCAATACGATCTAAGTAGAAAATGTTAATACTGTCCTTTCAACAACAAACATACAGTTGAGATATCACTTAAGTATAAATGCTTTCTCCAATAGTGAGCTACTCTGAATGTATCATCACAGTCTGTTACATCCTTGGTTCATGGAGATAACTTTATTAGCTGTGCAACACAAATTGATTCTGCTTGAATCTCTTCAATCTATGCAATATGAGATGGTCTAAGCAGAAAATGTTAATACTGAGTCTTCTTGGAAGTAAGCCTTTCAACACCAAACATACTGTTAACATATCAGTTCAAGAGTGTGAACACTTTCTCCAATGGTAAGCTACTCGGAATGTATCATCACAGCCTGACATCCTTGGTTTGTGGAGATACTCTTGCTGTCCTGACAGACATCACTAAGTAACATCTAGATTCTAGATTTAAGAGCCTTTGGGTGCATGTTTGGTAACATTTCTCTTGGTTTTAGCCTTTCATCACTTTTTTTTCTTCATATTATTCTATCCATGCTACACTAGTGTAGTTGAATCACTCTCATACGGGAAGGACATTGGCCAAACCACTCCTGCATATTTTTATCATTGTCTTGGGTTCTCTATTTTCCTAAGTTTTCCCTCAAATTTGCTATTTGTGAGCAAATTCTAGGTTGCTTCACTATAAACTTAGTGTTGTTTCCATGGCCATTTAGGATTTGCAGACTGTGTGAGTACTTGGGTGTAGGCCAAGTTTCTTGAGGATTATATTATTTGATTCTAATTGCACATTCATCTTTTCTGGTGCCTAACCCCTTTCCTCTTCAAATATGTATAGCACAATCTATCCTTCATTATCTATAAGATGAGGGCTAGTCTTTCCTATCAATCCTTAGTCTTGAATGTGAATCCTATCAATTAGGAGAATATATTCAATCGCCATTTCTTCATAGCAGCTATTTCCTCCGTCATCTGTAAATGTTCTTCTGCACCTTTTCCTTAGTACACTCTTATATTTGTGGTTCAAATTATATCTGCTGGTTTCAAACAATATTACACTACTCAAGAATGACATTAATTTTTCTTACTAAAAGAAAGTTCTGAACTCCTTTTCATTTTTTGTTTATTTTGTGCTTAGATAAGAATTCAGTTTGATTTTCTTTTTTTTTGAAAGTTTTGAGAAGATATAGTTCCAAAAAATATTAGACTACTCTTATAATATTACTTCATATGGTAGTTCTTTTTTAGTTTTGGGATGATTCTCATTACGTATTACCTTATAAATCACATGCCTTCTTTTATTTTTGAGGGTCAAATCTCCTTCACAATTCTTTTCCCTCTTCATGCCCTTTATTATCTTTCCACCTCTTATATTTCAGTATATTTATTTTGTCCATATGTTTCTCCAGTTCTTAGGGATAAATTGCCTCCTAGAACCGTCATGTAGAGCTTTTGTGGAACAAACTTTTCCATAGATAGGAGATCCTCATCACAATACTATATTCTTCTTTGGCCCAAATATTCTTCTCTCTGGCCATCTGATACCTTGGAACAGTAAGAAGCAAAATATTATGGCCATATTGAGTGCAAAAGAAGGATTTGGCTCAAACAGTTAACGTCTAATCCAGGTAATATTCCGAGTGAGCCAATGAAGTTGTATTGTGAGTTAATGAGATTGTATTCTAAACAATAAGCTGTCATGCCCATTCTTCCTATACTATGTTTGTGAGAGAATGAAACATATCTAGATTAATTATCATTCCATCTGAGGAAAAGTGCAATGCAAGGAGATTCTCACCTCTTTCATTAGTTCCAATAATCAGCTAATTGATTTGATCACAAAATCTCACAAAGATCCTAGAATTAAGCATTCGGCATCAAATTGTAAACAGAATAGAGCTAAATTGTAAATATATCAACTAGAGGGGTGAGTGCAAATCTAATCTATATCAAGCTGGAACCATAATGGGGCCGATGGGGGCAATACTGTTATAGTTTTCCTCATATTAATGATAATTTTCATACTTACTGTATTGTAAATATATCCTAGAAGACATATACTTCTCGGATGTGAGTAGGTTTTTCTTTTTTGAGAAACATGTTAGCAAATTGTATAAGATTGTAGTTATAAATTTTGGATTGTGGTTAATTTGGATTTCACACTAGATTGGCAAAATAAGGTAATAAAACATAAATTCAGTGTTGATGTAGACATGTGTGCTCCATTTATGTCATTGTTGCATGAAGCTATCGCTAGTGATGTGCTGACTTCCTGTCAACAATTCTATCATCTAAATTCCCATTATGGTGTGTGTTTGTTAAAGCATGAAAACTATATCGATCTGAAAGGTTGTACAAATAAGAACTGAGAAGTATAGTAGAATGCACACTTTGTTAGGATACATTTCTGAGACATGTAATTGTTGTCTCCAAAATAAACATTGCTTGGATGTTGCTATTCTATTTGATAAAGGGTAAATTCTAATTATGTATTGCGCATATAATTCTGCTTCCTGTCTAATACTTACACATTTTTATCATAAAATTCTTAGTCTTACATAACTTGAGCTTCCTTGGCAGACTCCAGGAAGAGAATTTTTACTTCGTGTATCCTACCTTGAGATATATAATGAGGTAAGCATTGGAAGGGATACAATAATTTCTTATTACTGTTTAAATTTTTGATGAAATTTACATGCATTAGTTATATTTTCATTGAAGTTTGTGTCATGTCAGTTAACTTAATCAACCACCCACTCATCCTGTCTTTTTCTTATATTTTTATATATTGATGGATGTTGGCTACTATATATAGTATGTTGTATCTGCTTTTATTCTAAATGCGGGCTTCTTGACAAACTTGGGCTTCCTCAGGAAGGTGTTCAACCAGATTGATCTATTTTTTTTTTGCATAATCTATTAAATTTTGGGGCTTATCTATTAAATTATTGCTATGCAGGTTATCAATGACTTGCTTGATCCAACTGGCCAAAATTTACGTGTTAGAGAAGACGCTCATGTACGAAAAACAAACTTCTTCTATTTGGTTTTTAGTTTTCTTATGCAATTATCTATCTATTATGCTTTCTATCTTTGATTACTATTATTCTTCCTTGTCTTGTTAAGTTTCACAACATGGTTCTGTACCTGAACCAATATCATTTGATTTGAGGTATGTACTGGTCAAACAAAGATCTGGAGGAAACAATAGGATGTATGATGGTTAATTTTCCCCTAATGATACTCGTTTGTAATATTGATTGAGGTATTTACAAACAGATCCCTCAATAAACAAAATATCACAACCTATTCCGGCACTATCGTCTCCTCTCCAAGATGGCACTTAGATATTTCTCATGCCCATCCTGCTTATAATGCCACAACAAACTGCATTTTAATGCCACTTTCTAAATAAATCAGTAAATTAGTCTGTTTAATTAACAAAGAATTGCAAAGAATATCAGAAATTTTCTTCCTAGGCCCTTTCTAAGTAAAATTGCCAACAAGATAATACGTTAGACTTGACAGAAAGGAAGCAATAAAGCAATATGATTTCGGTCTTTATAATGTACAGAGACGTTTCATGATTCTTAGGTTGCATTTGGTACACAAACAAAATGGAATATAGTGAGATTAGGAATTCAAAAGAATGAAAAGAAATGAGGAATAACCCATTTCATTCCTTTGGTTGGTTGCTATAATAGAATAGTTTAAATGTTAGTTTTTCAAACCTATTTATCGGAAAAACTCAATTACTTAATTTTTCCATCATTTAATTCATTTATTATTCATCAGGCCAAATAGAAACTTGTTGACTTATGCTCATTTGTTAATGTTTCTATGAATAATTATATCTTTCTATGAAAAATTCTTTTAGGGCACATATGTTGAGGCAATAAAGGAGGAAGTTGTTTTATCTCCTGGTCATGCATTGTCTTTTATTGCCTCCGGTGAAGGTGAAGCTTTTTTTTAACCATATTCTTTTAGCCCCTTTGACATTATTTATTCACTTATGTCGCTACCAAATGTTTGTATTCTTTTTCAAAATGTGTTTATTAAAATTTTAATGGTATTACTATAAATTAAGTGAATATAAGCTTAGTACTAAAGACAAGATTATTTGAAATTTAAGTTTAATAGTAAGTAGATGTAGTCATTGTCTGAAATGCTGAGTCATAACACTCGAAACAGACGGTATTTACAGTTCTAGTGCGGGGTTGGCACTGCGACCACGAGGTATCCAAGAGGTCGTGGAGGGTGCTCTGACCTTGTGTCACGGAGGGCGCCGCGACCCACTTAGTAAGACAACGTTTTCTTCTTATGCTTTATCTCCTTCCTTCTTCAATCTCAAATCCGTCATCGACACTATGTATCAGAATATCGACACAATACCTAATCAATATCATTCCAATTAAAGATCAAAATTCTGGTGTAGCTTGAATTTTTGAACCTTGTCCAAAATAACGGTGTAAAATCCAAAGTTTCTGGTGTCGACTCGTGCCTCTCGATACAAGTAGTTTTTACCGTTTCGACACATGACCGACATCGAAATGCCATTCTTGACACCGGATTGGCACCAAAATGCAAGGAGAAGGAGAAAGGGTCGGGAGAGGTGAGATTTTACTTGTGTGGTGAGCGATGGCAAAGAGGTGCATTGATGAGCAAATGCGACGAGTGACGACGATGAGTGACGGTGAGCGACCACGATGTGTAACGGTGGCGATGTAGATCGGGAGAAAAGATTTAGTAAAAAAATCTATTGTCAGTTTTTACTAAAACTGATATATAATATATTTATAAATTATAAGGGTTTAATAGTTAAACTGTTATATTATAATTGTATATATATTATAGTTGTAATAACTATTTATATATTATAATATAATTATTATATATAATTATATAACAGTTTATATATATGAAGATCATGTTAAATTTAAAATATAAATTTAAGTTTTCTAATATAGGCTAAAAATTAATTGTAAATTTAAAATAATCTAAAAATTAATAAAATATAATTTCAATATTTCAATTAAGTTTTTCAAAATTAAATTTGTTTAAATATATTAAAAATAATTATAAATAATAAATAATTTTTAAATTTATCTTTCAAGTTTTCAAATAATTTTAGCTTTAGTTTTATTTTTTTTCAATAATTTTATAAAATATTTATTTTTAAATCAATTATTTTAATAGTTACTTTCATAATTTTCAATTAATTTTAAAAATTAATTATATATTTTCATAATCAAAAGTAATTTTGAATATTCAAATATAGCCATATATATGAATCAAACATTAATGAAAGAAATTTATTTAATATATGCTTATATTTAAACATAAACAAATGTTGAAACTGTATCGGCTTGACATGATATAATATTGAAACCGTATCGTTTCTTTGAAACTGGAACTAAAAGACATGACTCGAAATTTTAAACCTTATTAAAAACATTATAAGAATAAAACTTATGTGATTTCATTTTGACACACATTAAAGTTAAATGAGAGTAGAAATTATTTTTAGTTCAATTACTTAATTGATAGTCATTAAAAATAGAAAATCAAAATAAAGAGGATTAAACTAGTAAAATTATCTATCTCAATAAATTTAATGCATGAGGAAGCAGAGCCGAGTATTGTTATAGCACACGATGATAATTTCAATTTATTTTACTATTTAATTACTATATTTTAGTTTCAGAAGTCAGTAAACAAGTGAAACGTATTAAAGGAGTAAATCCATCTAATTTTTTTGACACATTTTGATGCATGTTAAAGCCCAAGTGTCAATGTAATATGATGCTGAAATTTTGCCATTTGTTAACTATGATGCTGAAATTATGCCCTTCTAATTAACGATCAAAACTCTGGCACAGAAGCATATTTTGAATCTTGCATTGTATGTTGTACCAAACTCCTAAGTGAATTGATTACAATTGACATTATTTTACTGATGAAAGCAAGGCTTAATGGTTCCATCTGAGCAGTAGTTAGCAGTATGTACCACTCGGTACTGCTCACTGCAGATCACTTGAAAAATGTGTTGTACAACTATTGGTGTTTGCTCGGGCCATTATATTTCATTTGTACTACTTGGCACACGCTGGATTTTTAAACCTTGTTATCATGTCTGTATATAGTTAAGTGCCTTCTTACATCAATTTGGTTTCTTGGGCTGAGAAGTTTTTCTTGTTTTTGCAGTTTAAACACATGTTAAAAAAACAAATGCATGGTTGTTGCTTGTCTCTATTGTGTCAAAAATAGAATCCATTATAGCTTCTTACTGTCAGTGTCACGGTATATTATTCTTTGTGATAAAGCAGTGGCATATATCATAGTTGGCAAAACTATCTAATACGGCTATGGGATTGTCCGAGTTGAAGAGGCATCGACATTGGCTGATCCAATTTTTTCTGAGAAATTGATATTTCACAAATATTGCAAAGAAGTTTAAGAAAGACTACAAATTTGAAAGAAATTAGCTAGAATACCAATTATATTACATTAGAAAATTAATGAAATCAATTAAAATATGATAATATTGAAAGCGAAAAAATGTAATTGAGTTAAAATTTGGTCAAATTGCGATGGATTGAAAAACCTGACCATTTTAACATTGATCTTATAGAACCCACATGGGAGGAGAGATTTTATATCCCTCTAAAATTTCTTAGTCTTGTCACAACTTGAGATTTGCTATAAAATTAGATACTGCTCATTAAACTTTGCCAAGACCCATTACTCAGTGACTCATTCATCTTTCCATCGCTCATTATTGATCTAATGAGGTTATTGTCCAATATAGCATTCATCTATTGTAAGACATTATTGTGGATTGATAAAGAACACAATGCTCGCTCTAGAATTGTTCTTTCTTCAACTAAAAACTTGTTAGGGATTCAATCTCTATAAACATTAAATATTAAATGATAACACTTTAATAAAAAATATATATTAATAATTTTCTGTGGTTTAGTAATCTGTGCTAAAAAATGATCTTAATTATTAATTATAATCTATTTTTATTATTTATTAATTTTTATAAAAAATAATATGATAATATTAATATATTGCATTGTTACCAGTTGGATATGTAATGATATACAATAGCCATTCTATTAAAAATCTTAGAATATCAATTATAATAATGTATGAAACTATCTTTTTATATCTTGCCTTTTTTTTTTGTGATTTGGCTGATGAGACCAGTCTGATATGAACATACTTGAATTTTTCAACTATTTGATCCTGCTGTTTGTACCGATTCTGACAGATATGATTTATATGCTACTATTATCTCAAGTGAATTTTTTTTCTGTATTTTCATTAATTGGGTTCTTGGCTTGCATGCCATCAAAATGACTGGTAGAGTTAACATTCTTATGTTGCTTAACACCTACTCTCTCAATGTCTACATCGATGGGACTTACGTTAATATTTTTGTTTTCCCAATTTCAGAACATCGACATGTGGGCTCCAACAATTTTAACCTGTTCAGTAGCAGAAGTCACACAATATTTACCTTGGTGTGTTTGGAAAACTCTTGGCATTCCCTATCTTTCAATTCTAAACTATTTTTTATATTGTTTCTAGCCATCGCTTTATGTTACCTCACTTGATGAATGCCTCTTCATATCAAATAACCAGAGAAGATTCAAAATTTCATGCCTGCTCTTGTAAATTTACTTTAGCATTTCCAAGTAATTATTCCACAACCAAATATTTGGTCTCAACTCTTAAGAGTGATTGCTATATTTTCCTCTCTCCAAGTCATTTTGTTTTTTATTTGTAGTTAAATGCTTTATCATTTCACTGCTTAATATTAGTCAGTTGCTGCAGTGACGACTAATTGTGAGATTTTGTTTACATTTTTCTTTGTCATCTTAAACAGTTTTGTTTTCTTTTTAAGTTACCTTTTTATCTCATCCCAGTTATTTGATTAAATGATTGACTTGCACAGATGATTGAAAGCAGTGCTCATGGTGAAGAATATGATGGAGTGATGTATTCTCAACTAGTAAGATCTTCTTTTTAACATTAATCACATTGTATTTGAGTGTTTGAATTGCAAAACCTTACTCAGGGTTCTCTTCTTCAGAATCTTATTGATCTAGCGGGATCTGAGAGTTCTAAAACCGAAACTACTGGGATAAGAAGAAAGGAAGGATCTTACATTAACAAAAGCCTTTTAACTCTTGGAACAGTTAGTATCCTATCTAATAGAGTAATTTTATCTAATTTTATTTGTGTTACACTGGTATTGACTAGTGCTATCTTAGTTTGTGAAACAAAAGCAACTAGTAGTTTACGAAGACCTTGTAACTCTAAATGCTGTCTCTTTTATTAAAAGTTTTTTTTTACCTTAGGTTGCTTTATACCCTATTAATGAACAGTGGATGATAAATTCGCTAATATATGCTAATCATTGATTTTAACTGTACCTTGAGTATTTGTTTTTCCAGTTCTATGGCTAATTTAAATTGCCTATTTTATAAAGGTCATCGGAAAGCTTAGTGAAGGGAAAGCATGCCATATTCCTTATAGGGATTCTAAGTTGACTCGACTTTTACAGTCGTCATTGAGTGGCCATGGGCATGTGTCGGTGAGCATTAAATAATCATGTTTAGAAATTTTGTTAATCTTTATGTTGCCTTTAGCTAACTTTTCAGTTTTCAGTTTCTTTCTTCCTACATTTCTCAGCTAGAACTATGACTTCTATTTCAAACATTTGAATCCAAAGTCTACATTCTATTTCGTACTCTGTACCATGCAGCTTATATGTACAGTAACACCCGCATCTAGCAATTTGGAGGAAACTCATAATACACTAAAGTTTGCAAGTAGAGCAAAGAGAGTTGAAATTTATGCTTCTCGCAACAGGGTACATTCACTTTTAGTTAGTAATGTTATATTCAAAGTACTTATATGTGGCCAAGCGAATTTGAGTTTAATATTTTGTCCCAGATTATTGATGAAAAGTCATTAATTAAGAAGTATCAGAAGGAAATATCGTGCTTGAAGCAAGAACTTGAGCAGTTAAAGAAAGGAATGCTGTGTGGTGCAAGTCATGAGGAAGTAATGAATTTGCGCCAACAGGTAGTTTGCAAATGCACTATAGATGCCTTACTTGAATTTAAGTATATTTATCTTGTTAATATTTGATAATTTCTTGAATGTTGATCTTCTTTTATTTTCGGACTTTTGTAAATTCATGTTAAAGGCGTTTTTGCTGTCTGAGCAGCTCGAGGAAGGTCAAGTGAAGATGCAATCACGTTTGGAGGAGGAAGAGGAAGCCAAAGCTGCTTTGATGAGTAGAATACAGAGACTGACAAAGCTTATACTTGTTTCTACCAAAAACACAATGCCTGCTTGTTTAACTGATTTACCTCGACATCAGCGCCATCTTTCTTTAGGAGAGGAGGATCATGTGAGTATTTTGATTCTTAGTGTTGGAATTTCTAATTACATTTGTTGCTTGAAGCCTATTAGATAAAATTATTAGAGATAATTGAGTCCAAGGAATATTTAGTCATGCATAATTATATATATAATTAATCTTGTTTAGATCTACAAATATATGGATTGTATTTGACCAAAGAATAACATATCAAGTTCCTTGACTTCGTAATTGGTATTTGAATCTACGAGACCTAATTTTTCACATCCTTTTGCAACTTGCCATTGCAGCCTGGAAATCCACCATTGTCCCCTCCCTCTCTACACTAGGTTGATACTGCCTTGTCAAAGCCAATTCCACCTCTCCCTCACGTCAAAAGGACAACATTGTGACCTTATGTTTAGTGAAGACCTTTTCCTCCCAACTAATAATTCATGATGACCCATTCGTCTCCATCCCAAATCCCATCCTGTTCATCTCCGTTTCCCTCATCGACACTCAGTTGGTGCCTCCTTGACACCCAGTCCCCTTGGTGCTGAGACTTAGTTCCCCTATCCGTACCACAATCCCAGTAAGCATCTTCACTCCTATATATAAAGCTATGACTCATCACAGAGATGAAGGATACGGATGTATTTCATACCCTCCTTGTGTTTATTCTAACCATCCATCTAAATGCTTTTTTGATGTTTGGATCATCACTCACCATTCAGGCTACTATACAAGTTACTATGGTCTCTTCATGTTTCAAATCGACCCTAACATCCATAAAGTGACTTATCAGTTTTGCTAAAAATAGTTCCACGGATTCAAATCTTGAGCCGTTTCTCTCGATACGGGTGAAACATCTCATTTTGCCCGTAGGTCGGTACAACACAAACACGCCTCTGGCGTTGGCACGCCGCAACACGTAAAGTAAGGTTTTTTTTTTTTTAACTTAGGCTTTAATTAAATAACTTAGATTAATAATTTTAATCAACTCGTAGTTATGATTGAGATGACAGATGATAGATGATAGGTAATTATGAATTTTTTTTCTACTTTTTCCACTCTACCTTACTAGCTGTATATATTGTTGATGATTCATATATGCTTGTTAAAGGATATGGTGTTTCCACGGGATGGACTGATGGTTAGTGCGTGGGTGTTGTCACGATGAGGTCTGAGGGTTAAAACCTGGCAAAGTCATTGTGCTTGCCCTCCTCACGCACTAGCCACAGCATCCGGGTTAGTAGCCGCCGTGATTTAACTCCTCCGTGTTGACCCTGAGACAGGTTGGCGGGGGCGCTGGGGATGAGCGAATCGCCTTTTGCCACCATTGTTAAAGGACATGGCCCTTTTGTGCCTTTTCATTACTCTTAGACGAGTCCTTCATGTTTAAAGTGTTGGGAAATTAGCGATACCTGCTAATCTATCAGAGTCACAAAAAACAAAAATAATGAAGAAAGGATCACAAGCCACCAAATTTATCCAAGTTCGTCACAATGTATGAACAAAAATAATGAAGAAAGAATACTGTTTTGCCGCCGCAGTTTTTTTTTCTTCCCTATATCAATGGGAGATTATAGGTACTAGAGAATTCTCACTCACTCAATCACAAAAGTGTCTCTCTTTATATATAGAATAATTGTGAAACCCTAGGCCTTTTAAGGTTCTCACAAACTCATGTATAAACCCAAAACATACAAAGAATAATGGCCCACAAGGTAACTAATCCACCGGGTCTAATTATCTGTAACTGATTTGGGCTCCACATCTCAACAATCTCCCACTTGGAGACAAATCAATCGCCATGTCTCTCACACTGCAGCGACAATGACCTCTCACTTGTACCGGAGAAGTCCAACTGAAGATGCGCACAACTTCAGTTTCTCGATCGGCACAACCTTTGTCAACATATCAGCTGGATTAAGACTCCCAGGAATCTTCTCAAGCACCAACACTCCACCCTCCAAGGCCGATCTGATGAAGTGATATTTCACCTGTATAGGCTTCGTCCTTGCATGATACACATGAATTTTCACTAAATGAATGGCACTTTGACTGTCACAATGCTAGACACTCTTCTCATACTCTTGGCCTGATTCTTCCAAGAAGGATTGCAACTAAATCATCTCTTTGCTACCTTCAGTTACAGCAACATACTCAGCCTTAGTAGTAGAGAGAGCAACAACCTTTTGCAACCTTGAGGCCCAACTGATCGCCGTTCCACCCAAGGTGAAAACATACCCGGTAGTACTCCTTCTGCCATCAAAATCTCCAGCCATATCAGCATCTACATAGCCTTGTAATCCCAAATCTGACTTTTTGAAACACAAAGCTAAACCCATAGTACCTTTCAAGTATCGGAGAATCCATTTAACTGCTTCCCAATGTTGCTTACCAGGATTACTTATGTACCCGCTCACAACTCCCACTGCATGTGCAATGTCCGGCCTAGTACAAACCATGACATACATCAGACTACCAATAACAAAAGCATATGGGACCTTAGCCATATGGGCTCGATCTTGCTCAGTAGTTGGTGATTGCTCCTTTGACAGCTTGAAGTGACTTGCCAAAGGAGTGTTCACCGGCTTCGCACCATCCATGTCGAACCAACTAAGTACTTTCTTCATATACTCTTCCTGTGACAATTTCAGGACACCATTGTCCCTCGTGATTCTCATTCCAAGAATTTGTCTAGCAACACCCAAATCCTTCGTAGCAAATTCCTTAGACAACTCCTTTTTCAACTTGTCAATCTCCAATATGTTATCACCTATCAACAAATCATCAACATATAGTAATAAGATAATATAACATGCACCAAAATTTTTCACATAACCGCAGTGATCTGCTTGACTCCTCAAGAAACCATTGCTACACATAAAACCATCAAACTTCTTGTACCACTGTCTTGGAGTCTGTTTGAGACTATACAAGCTCTTCCGAAGTTTGCACACCATATTCTCCTTTCCCTGCACCCCAAATCCTTGTGGCTGCACCATGTAAATCTCCTCCTCTAAATCACCATGGAGAAATGCAGTTTTTACATCTAACTGTTCCATGAACAAGTCTTCCTTTGCCACCAATGCGAGTGCAATTTTGATTGTGGTTAACTTCACTACTGGGGAACATATTTCATTGTAGTCAATGCCTTCTTTCTGCTGGAATCTCTTCACAACTAACCTTGCCTTGTACCTCTTGCTGCCATCATGCTCTTCTTTTATTCGGTACACCCATTTGTTTTGCAGAGCTTTCTTTCTCTTCGGTAAGTCAGCAAGTTCCCAAGTCTTGTTTGATATCAGGGAGTCCATCTCATCTTTCATGGCCAACTCCCACTTGACTGATTCTTCAGTTTGCACTGTTTCATCAATAGCATTCTAGTTCACCTTTATCAGTCAGCAAAATATAATGTAGTGGTGGAGAGTACCTATCTGGTGGTTTCACATTCCTGCTAGATCTCCTAACTGCAGCAACAAGAGTAGTCTGTGTCTTTTCTGGAGTTACAACACCGTGATCTTCAGTTCCTGAATTTTCTACTTCAACATCAGGAATATTTTTCAAAGGAATCACCTCTGGCCTTTTATCTCCACGACCCGTGCTTTCGGTGCCATCACCATCCTTGTTCTTGTACAAAGCACCTTCATTGAAGATCACATCCTTGCTCCTGATAATCTTACGACTTTGACCATCCCAGAATCGATAACCAAATTCGTGACCACCATACCCAACAAAAAAACATTTTTTAGACTTAGCATCAAGGTTACTTCTGGCAATAGAATCAATATGCACATAAGAAACACAACCAAACACTTTCAAATAAGAAAGGTTTACCTTCTTCCCACTCCAAACTTCTTCTGGAAGCTTGAAATTTTATGGTGTAGATGACCCCCTATTGATCAGATAGGCTGCTGTGTTAATTGCCTCTGCCCAAAGCATCTTAGGCAATCCCGCATGCAATCTCATGCTTCTACCATGCTCATCGAGAGTTCTATTCATTCTCTCTGCTATACCATTATGTTGTGGATTCCCCAGAATGGTTTTCAGCATCTTAATTCCATTCTCATCACAATACCATTTGAATCTTTTGTCTACATATTCTCCTCCATTATCCGACTTCAAGCACTTAACTTTCAAGTTTGTTTCATTCTCTACCTTAGCTTTCCACCTCTTAAAGACATCAAACACATCAGATTTATTTTCCAGAATATAAACCCACACCTTCTTGCTTGAGTCATCAATGAAGCCTCCTAATGATGTGGCAGTAGAAGGCCCCCACACTTCAGTGTGAACCAATTCCAGCTTCTGAGTTTTCAACTCTCGACCTACCTACGAGAAACTGACTCTTTTCTATTTGCCGAAGACAACCTTCACACAGACTATGCTCAACTGTCTTCAAACCTGGTAACTTTCCCTCAGAGTGAAGTATCGTCATCCCTTTTTCACTCATATGTCCTAGCCTATAGTGCCAAAGCTCTGAATTCACAGCAGAGTCTGCAACAGCTATTGTATTCTTACAGTTGGAATTTATATAGAGCGTGCCTGTCTTGCTCCCTCGAGCCACAACCATAGCTTCTTTTGTAACTTTCCAACTTCCACAGCTGCAGGCCATACTATGTCCTTCCTCATCAAGTTGTCTCATCAGACCTGGTACATGTCTCACCTTCTGAATCTCCCACACCGACCCATTAGGCATTTTCAACCTGACATCGCCGATACTACTAATATCCAAAGGTTCTCCATCAGCAAGATAGACCTTTCCGTGGTTTCCGACAGCATAGTTCTCTAGGATATCACGACATGAAGTAGTATAGAATGATGCTCCTGAGTCTATAACCCAAGACTCACAACTGTTATCAACCGTCAGCAACAACGCATCGTGTTCATCATCAGCGACAACATTAGCTCCATCATCTTTCTTGTCACTATTCTTATTGACATTCTTCTTTGGTTCTTTATAGTTTCTTTTTATATGGCCAGGCTTGCCACAATTCCAACGCTCGACACCACGTCCATTCCTAGACTTCTCCAACTTTTCGACTTGCCTCTATTCCCATTATCCCTATTGGAACTCCTACCCCTTTTTCCCAACACTCAAAGCAGAGTTTGATGCTGAATTTTCACCAGAATCCTTCCCGCGGACTTCTTCCGCCAAGATAGAATTTCTAATATCAATAAACTTCAACTTCGGATTACCAATTGAATTAGTAATTGCAGTTCTCATGGGTTCCCAACTATTTAGTAATGAGGCCAGGAGAATCAAGGCACAAATCTCATCATCAAATTTAATACCAACAGAAATCAACTGATTCATCACTGTATTAAATTCATTCAGATGTTCAACTACAGAACCACTTTCATGCATCTTCAGATTAAATAATTTTTTCATTAGATGTACCTTATTGTTTGTTGATGGCTTCTCGTACATGTCCGACAAAGCCTTCATCAACCCTGCCGTGGTCTTCTCGTTTGCTACGTTGTGTGCTACGTTTTTTGATAGCATCAAACGAACCACTCCCAGCACTTGTTTATCAAGGAGATCCCATTCACCTTCCTTCATACCTTCAGGTTTGGCATCGCTCAATGGTAAAAGCAATTTCTTGCTAAACAGGTAATCTTCCATCTGCATCTTCCAAAACGAGAAATCCGAACCATCAAACTTGGTTATACCGAAAGCAGATCCTTCTTCGCCCATCGTTCTCAAACCGAAGAACCTATCTCTGATACCAATTGTTGGGAAATTAGCGATACCTGCTAATCTATCAGAGTCACAGAGAACAAAAATAAAGAAGAAAGGAACACAAGACACCAAATTTATCTAGGTTCGTCACAATGTATGACTACGTCCTGTTTTGCCGCCGTAGTTTTTTTTCCCCACTATATCAATAGGAGATTATAGGTACAAGAGAATTCCCACGCACACAATCATAGAAATGTATCTCTCTTTGTATATAGAATAATTATGAAACCCTAGACCTTTTAAGGTTCTCACAAACCCATGCATAATCCCAAAACATACAAAGAATAATGACCCGCAAGATAACTAATCCATCGGGTCTAATTATCTGTAACTGATTTGGGCTCCACATCTCAACATAAAGTTCCTCAAAGTTACTCTTATCCATTAACACTCTCATTACATCCTTGATCAGTAGCTTTATTCTATAACTTTGATAGGTTATATCGATGACATTTTTAGATGAGAAAGTGAGGTACAGGGTTTCACAGAATTATAGTCTATCTTGGAATATCCTCTAGTTGCATAAAGGCTCCGAGATATTAACTAACGCACATGGTTTAACATGTGAGAATTTGAAATTCAAATACATAGAAAATTATGATAACATACCATCTTATCATAGAAACACATAATATGTTTTTGTTTTCAATTTATATAAAATAGTATAATTGAAATGTTTTATATTGGAATTTTTTGAAACTAGGACTTATGGTTTAATATTTTGAGTCGTTTCGGTTTATGACCGGAATGATACTGTTTTGGTTTCGTATTGTGACGTGTTGATATGATTTCATTATTTTTTAAATATAAAATATATTAATTAAAAATAATTTTTTACCTATATATTAAAAAAATTAAAATATAAAAAAATATTTTAAAAAAGATAAAAATATTGGATCAGGGACCTCCCATATGGTAAATAAATAAAAAATATTATTATATATTTTAGTAATTAAAATAAATTATATATATATATATTAAGTTAAAGAGATAATTTTATTAGAGTTTGATTAAGCATGTTTAGATTATCCCTATTTATAGTTAAGAGTTGATTGAAATTATTGATATGAGTTTAATTATTAAACCCTATGTTCAATCTCGAACTCGGCCCCGTGCGAAGTTGCTGCACCCTCCATTACCCAGCAGGAGGTCACTGTGGCCTCCGCTTTGCGATAGGTCACTGCGGGATTGTGGTAGACTGGGAGCCTCTGTACCCCGTAGCAGCCCGCGGTGTCGGGCAGCGAGGGGAACAAATTTTGCCCATTTTGTCCGGCGTGCTACAAAATGTTAAACCATTCTATGGGTACTGTATAATACTTGAATAGTAGAGTTTATTTTCTTCACTGTGTATATATATTGTTCATGAGGAAAGCTTGAACCTGTGACATGTAACAATGAAATACCATATTGTTTTCCATAAACCATCTCTTATATGGAGGGCATAGGAATTGAGAAATCTGTTGGTTGTAACCGAACTGAATATTTGATAACAAGCTTAGTGTTGGTTTGACCAATGCTCATTGGAACATGAGCCAAGAAGTGGTACTCTTTTTCAAGGCTCAATTAATGGACAAATTGAACATTCACATATTGAAGCTCAGCTTTGTTAATTTTTTGACCAAAGTTTGTGATCTCTTAAGTAATAAATTTGTTCACAATTGAAGTTTATACGTCAGTTATATTAGAAAATTTCACTTTTATTCTGTTGGGACTTAAATTAAATTTTTATAGATGTTTAGTTAATATTTTATCTAAATAGTGTATAAAATGTTTTTCTGATGAACTAGGAATGGTGTATATAACTTTTTTCCTTCACATATTAAGTTCCTTAACTACTTCAAAAAGTTTAATAAAAGTATCTATGCCATGCCGCAAATGGGCCCCCAAGGTGATTGATATTATATTGAACCCATGGCAGCTGCACTACAATATCTTTAGAACTTGCTAAAGAGATTGTTGGCCCTGGGACGGGTTGGCGGGGGCACTGGGGCGAGCGAATCGCCTTTTGCCACCATGCTACGCTAGAAAGTAGAAACCATCGTAACTTGATCACAAGCATACAGGAAGACATGGTTAATAATATATCGCCAAATGATATTTGGTGTCATCCTAAAATTGTATTCAAATCCCACAGAGAGAATAAGTTTTGTGTACTCTCAACCATATAAATGGCTATTTTTTTCCTTCTTAACAACATTTTGAATGTATAAGAATTGATGATTGATGGAGACTTCTCTACCTCGAGAGGACATATATAAAAGTTCCTAAAAGAACTTAGACGTAAGCATATCATAGGGATATTTCCTAAAAGAAAAACATCACTCCTGTAATATATTTGTCATGCTTTGCACAAGCTAGAGCAAGCTTTGCTCATCCAGCATGAATTGCAATAAAGTAGACAAAATACAATATAATAACTAAATTAAAATGCATACCTTTATACAAACCCCACAATATTATACACAAATTTCGACAAACAAACCCACTAATATTGTACACAAATTTTGACAGATAACTTGGAAGCTAAAAACTTTAGAACATGAACATAAAATATAAAGTGGGTACAAAGAGAAGTACATGATATATAATATATCTAATAAAAGAATCCCAAAACAGTAATAATCATGCACTAAATAAGTTAGATGGAAGAATATACCCATGAATATCACATTAATATTTGTCTCACACCTAAAGGGGAATACTAAATTGTGTTTTTATTACAATACAAAAGAAAGAATACAACAACAACCGAGTCTTATCCCACTAGGTGGGGTCGGCTATATGGATTCTTCTATGCCATTTGGCTCTATCCCTTACTGTATCATCATTTATATTTAAATGAATTTTATCTTATTTTATTGTTGTGAACCAAGTTTTTTTTTTTATATTCCTCTTCGTTGTGCATATTTGTCATATTTTGTATCGCTTAACTGAAGTATTTATTGGTCGTCTAAGTATATGTCGGTACACAGTATTTTATTGGCCGTCTAAGTATATGTCCGTACCATCATGAATGTGTCAATACAAAAAGGAATGACAGGGAATATTACAGAATATGATTTCATGAAAAAAAACAAATTCTTGTCATTCTGGAATAATCAACTGTGAAGATTACAAAATAGTTGAAACACAATGTTAAAGTGCATGACAGATTTTGAATGCCTGAGTGAACTAGAGATAAGATTGTAAAAAAAAAATCCATCTAATGAACTTAAGAAGAACCAAAATGCTTTCCTAGTTGATAGCATCCACATTCTAGGAAACTCTAGGAATAACCAATCGATTCTGAATAGTAGGATGTTCCGAGCAATGGTGTACTTCAAGAGAAGATGTATCAACCAATTAAAAGATGTTGGAGCTACTACTAGTTGGTACATTTCTGAAGACTCATATTCTATGTTGATTACCCTTCTAGTCAATGGACCCTAAATACAAAGTTCAAATTGTAATTAAGAAGCAATTTACTGATTTAATACATTTATGTGATTACTTCAGATCTAGTTGTGTCCATGACTTCTTGTAGCTTGCTTCTTGCACTGCATCACATAGGTGAACTAGGAAATTGCATGTGAAGTAGAAACCACTGGAGTTCTTGTTGCCAAGATGGAAGAAGTCTTTGGATATATTGACTTTTTTATGAGGAAGAAGCAAAGGAGAATCAAATAAACCTGTGTTTCTTCTAGGTGAAATAGGTTGTAAAAGGAAGGAATTTGGATAGCCCTCCATTTGTGACAATTCTTTTGGGTCAATGGGGATGGTGGAATGTAGAAGGGTTCAATGACATATTTGCATTTGAATATTCTAGGCGGAAGGGGGATTTACTCATGGAGAAGAGATCAAGAGAGATGCCTCGTTGGAAGAGACACATGATCAATACAACTTGCAGTGGTACCATGTTACTATGTATAATAACAGGAACAGAATCGACCATTCGTCTAGGTGGTCCCTTCTACCTGTATTTTAAACATTAAGGATATTTACTTATAGCACTGTGTACAGGTAATGAAGTCCTAAAAATTACGAACTTGCTATGATTAATATGTCCAATATGCCTACTTGAAATGATAATTTTGAGGAAGTTGTAGCGAGAGGTAGGGGTGTAAACGAGCCAAGCCGCTCGCGAGCTATTCGGGTCTCGGTTCGATAGAAGCTCGTTTAATAAAGCTCGTTAATATTAACGAGCCAAACTCAAACTCAGCAGTATTCGGTCGTTAGCTCGTGAACTGTCGTTAATAGCTGTGAACTAGTTCGTAAATATAAAATTAATATTTAACATTAAATATTAATTTGACCTTTTCATTTAATAATATAAATATCAATAAAACTCATTTGTATGTAAAATATAGATTTTAGTAATATTTTATATTTTTAATATATTTTATTTTTTTAATAGATAGATAATATTTATTAATATTTATATTTGGTAGTTCGTTTAGGGCTCGATTAGGCTCGAATATGCTCGCGAGCCATCACTATATTCGATAAATTAAGCTCGAGCTCGGCTCGATAATAACAGCCAACTCAAACTCTCAGGTTTCGGCTCGGCTCGGTTCGTTACAGCCTAGCGAGAGGTGGTTTTTTAAGCTACTCTTGGTGTCTTATTTGGACAGACTTCACTGCTTTTAGGTCATCCTATTTTTTGTTCTCTATATTATATAGCTTTATTATATTTAATGACATGCTTTTCTGTTTTATCTTTAGATATTCAGAATTTTTTGTCAGGATGCTATTACCTATTTTCTACTGTCTTTACCTGCACTTCCTTGTAAAAGTTATAGTTGTTGTTTTTGAAATTATGTAATTTTTATTATTTTTCTCACTCAATCTCTTACCTTCTGAAATTGAGTTATTCTTTATGACCTTGGAAATCATCTTTTTTTTATTTTGCTTTACAGAAGTTGGATGCACTGTCCGAGAGTTCTCCACTCCCTCAAAGTGAGAGCACCCTGAATGACACAATGGCATCTTCTGTGACAGATTCATTAGACAGAATAACAAATATTAAAATTCGAAATAGTAAGCTGATAGAAGAACATTCCACTGTCATTGGCTCCGTTACTAATACAATGCAGGTGATTCAATTTAATATTTTTCTTTTCCCTTAAAATGAGTTTATCTTGATGTTTTGCATGAGCCTAACATGCTATTTAGTTTCTGACAATGGCTAGGCTGAAATACAGCTATTTCAGAAAAATCTCATTCATCTTTTAAGTTTTTAAACCACATGTATGATTAAATGGCCGGCTAGAGGTGATTGGCTAACTATTTAATCTACAAGCTTAACTGTGTAAAAAAGAAATCAATTTAATTTATATTTGTATAATGGGCCACCATATCTGTTTATATGGGACTAATGAGCGTGGAGGCTGTTAGCTTCAAGATTTAAACATTGTTGTAAAAGTCGGCCTAGGCGCCGACTAGGCGCTAGGTGGTAGTCCTCCACCCGACTACCGCCTAGCGATTTTTACAACTTTGGATTTAAAAGAAAAAACTATGCCATTTGCATTTGGACTCTACGGTATGTGAGGTGTACCAGTCATACTAAACACAGATCAATATCAAACTCTATTATAAATGCTGCACTAAATTGCTTTGGTATTGCAAACTTTTCCTTGACCTTGGATGATGTATGCAATAATATGCAAGAACAGATGAATACTTCATTCCAAAGTAGGTTTTATTTTCAGAAACCTCATTGTTTCTGCAGATAACTTGAGATGTTTGTTTATTAATATTTTTGATGGGATATTAATTTGGTTTGTGCTCATGACCATCCATATTAGTATTGCTAAGATGTAATTCGTTAACCTACTTTCTAATGAAAATTTTGTGTTATCAAGTTTGTGTTCTTGTCTCCTGAATATTCTATTCCTCATGATTTTAGTTATTCTTTTCATTTGTGAATCTAGTCTGGGATGATCACTTCAGATGAAATGGATCTTCTAGTTGAACAAGTAAAAATGCTTGCTGGTGAGATTGCGTTTAGTAAAAGCACCCTAAAGCGATTGGAGCAGTCTGTAGATGATCCTAATGGGAAAAAAATTCAGGTTCAACTCTTGCCCTTGTGCCCTTGTTATTTTTAGAAAAATATTGTGAATCTCACTGCTGAATCTATATCATCTTTTGGTAAGGGTAAGTTTCAAATATTGGATGTCTCTTGTTGTGCTGTTCCAAAACTGAAAAATATCAATGTCTGATTTGATCAATTAATGCCTTCTTTCATTTGTAAATGCACGTGAAGGTTAAATGATTTATAGGAAAAAAAATCAATAATTCATTATTTTTCTTCTTCCTTTCCATCGTGCCTGTTTTCCTGTTGGCATTTTCAAAAATCAGCTAGGCATATATTACCAACATCAGATACCAGTCATCGTGTTCATCCTCTGTAGTCACGTGGTATGTATTGACTCTGCAGTTACATACCAATCACCATAAACTTGGCTTGCATTTCATTGATGATAATTGTTGAGAAACACTCCTTGCTCATTTTAATTGAGTTTCAAGAAGCCAATTGGTAATACTTTATTGCGAAGCTTCTTTTGATTGGTATTATAGCAAGTTAAATAGTTGTATTCTCCTGCCACATGTGTGATGTTTCCATAGTCAGGGCAATTTAATTTGTCAAGGTATAAGACGATCTTGTTGTGCCCTTGCCTAATCTTCTTGTTTCTTTGTCCCGCATCTGTGGACAGTTTTATTGCCTGCTAATAGGACCATCATTCCACCATCTCCATCTCGCATTTAAATGAAGCAGTTTTATAATTTTTTGGGTGACTAATTATATTAATTTAATTCAATATGTATTTGGTCTGTATTTATTCTTCTCCTAATATTCTTATATTTTTTTAATCTGTTTTGCCATTAGTTTTGTCATTGTTTGGTCCTTTATACATGTTTGAGCCTTTATGTAATAAAGCTAGATATTAATTCTTTCTAACTAGCTCCTTGATTAATTACAGATCGAGAATTTGGAGTGTGAAATACAGGAGAAACAAAGACAAATTAGAGTATTGGAGCAGCGCATTATGGAGAATGGTGAAGCTTCAATGACCAATGCTACTTTGTTGGATATGCAACAAGTATAGTTATTTCATATGTACTGGTTTATGTATCTACATTATGAGTATTGATTGCTGGTTTTTTATGCAGACTGTTGTGAGATTAATGACCCAATGCAATGAGAAGGGATTTGAGTTAGAGGTAACTTCTGTTTTTTTCTTCTTCTTTTTCAGTAGGTTTCTTTATTAAGATGGATACTGCTTTCATGTTTCTAATCAGCTGATTGCTTTATTGAATATTTATGCCAATATTTTGTGTTTGTTTATGTTACAATAAATTCTATACTCTTTAACTGGTTGCAGTTAAAGTCGGCTGACAATCGAATCCTTCAAGAGCAACTTCAACAAAAGGTGTTCATGTATTTGTGCTTATATCTTTTTCTGATCTGTGAATTTTCTCATTAGTCTCATTTCAAATTTTACATCTTTTAGTGCTCTGAGATCAAGGATCTGGAAGATCAGGTCTTTCATCTGCAACAGCAGCTAAGTTCACTCAAATTTGAGAAGCATCAGGAACTTGTTCCTGAAGAAGTCAATAGTTTAAAATGTAAACTTCAGTCTCAGGTAATTTACAGATCTGCAGGCATTTTCCAAATGACCTTCGCAAATGAGTTTTCCTATCATGTATTGTTTCGAGTTTACATGTATAAAGTTATTTATTTCCAATGATATGGATGCAAATTCTCCTGTACAAGCTTACAAAAAAATTAGTCAGCATTTTTGAATATGTTATTAGTAATTTCCAAATAAGAATATGTTCCTTTGATGGATTTAGTTTTCCAATTCATGAACCAATAAGGATCATATCCTTCATCTCTCCAGGTGACATTAATCAAAAATATCAATTGGTATCTACTCTAAAATACCTCTTATAGTTAATCACATGTCCTTATTTTTCTGAAGATATTTGATGGTTTTCAGCCTCATGAAAATGGAACCTTGATCTAGATGATATTCTTCTGCTTTGGCAGGTGGATGAAAATGTTAAATTTATTACTGAGCGACTTCAATTGATTGAGGAGAATAATGAATTGCTTAGCCACAATAAAAGATTAGCTGAAGAAGCTTCTTATGCCAAAGAATTGGCTTCTGCTGCTGCTGTGGAACTCAAGAATTTGGCTGAAGAAGTTACAAAACTTACACTGCAAAATGCAAGACAAGCTAAAGAATTATTGACTGCACAGGATTTAGCTTATTCAAAACCTGCTAATGGTGCCACTCGCAGATTCTCTGAAAGCAAGAATGAGACAACCAAACTCGGTAGAAGAAGTCGGCCTGCTAGCAGAAATTCTGGTGGAGGAAACATTAATATGGAGAATTGGGACCTTGATCTAGATGGAATAAGAATGGAATTGCAAGTCAGGAAACAAAGAGAGGCTAGTTTAGAAGCTGCTTTAACTGTAAAAGAACACCTGGAAGAAGATTACAAAAGAAATCTTGATGAAGCAAAGAAACGAGAAAAGACTTTAGAGAATGATTTGGCAAACATGTGGGTGCTGGTTGCTAAACTAAAAAAGGGTGCTCAATCTACAATCTCCAATCCTGATAAAACATCTACAACCCTGGTTGATGCTTTGGATAATATCCAAATGATAGATGAGCACAATGGCTCTCCTGAATATGGAGTATCACCGGATGCTTTGGTCAAGCTGAATAATGATCAATTGAATCATAGTCAAGAAGATGAACCTATGCTTGTACGCTTGAAGGTAAACTACATAACACTTTCTAAGATGACATTGTCTTATTTTTTTTATGGCTGTAGTTGAGCATATGTAACTTGCATCATTCTACAGTTAGCTATAAATATCAGTAATTTCTATCTCTCTAGCAAAACATCTCCAGGAGTATTGATTTAAAGCTTGCCAAATTTTTGGTTTGATGAGTTGTGTCTCATTGCCCAGCAGGCTACAAGTATCTTAGATAAAATATTGCACTTAACAGGTCATTCATCAAATGTCTACCAACTAGAAGGTCTGAAAAAGGGCCAATGAGTGAAATTGATGTCTACCAACTAGAAGGGTCTAAAAGAGGGCCAATAAGTGAAATTGATAGAGCTATTTGATTGCATGGTAATGTATGTGTTGATATAGCATTTTGTTGCTTCCATCAAATTCATTTTTGGGGTTTTTGGTTGCAGTTTGACAGTTGTAAAACTGCAAATTGAAATGCAAAACTGCATCATAAACTGCAAGTTGGCATGCAAGAAAAAACATACGCTCTTTAATGTTTATTCTGTCATCGTTTTTCTTTTATCGTGCCACTAAAAACACCATTACTGAAACCATTGGCAATACTGCAAATTGTGTCGCATGGAACATCTAAGATGCATTTTTAAACATGAGTTAATAACCAAGGATGGTTGCAACTTCAGTTATAAAATTTGCAACTTATCGAAACAATTACATTTTCAAATGCAGCTTTCTTCAGAAACCATATTAAGGATGTTGAGCGAAAAAGTAGGAAGCTTGCTTCTCTTGTCTGTGATAATTTTAGGATCATCAAATCTAGTTGTATGCTATTTTGTCTTTTCAATGTAATTAAAAGAATGCACACTCCTGCTCTACCTTTTCTGATCACATCATGATTATTAGAGTTCAAAACTTGTTTTCCAATGTGTTCAGGCCAGAATTCAGGAGATGAAAGACAAAGAATTTGACTTCTCAAGGAGTGGCGATACAAACTCTCATGTTTGTAAAGTATGTTTTGAGTCCTCAACTTCTGCAGTACTACTTCCATGTCGGCATTATTGCTGTAAGCTTTTTTTTAGCCTAAGCTAGTATATTTACAACCTTCAGTCTTATTATTGGACTAAAGGGCCTCTTTTGCTCAAACCAGTGTGCAAACCTTGTTCACTTGCCTGCTCTGAGTGCCCACTTTGTCGCACTAAGATTGTCGATCGGATCATTACCTTCACTTCATAAGTAGTCACCCTGCTAGTCATAAAAAGCTTGTCGATGAGCATAACCTTGGTAATTCGGTGTTCTATTAGGTTTCTTTGTACTTCTTTGTGTTTCTTTGTATTCTAGAGTAAATTGCGACTTAACATTCTTCTTTGCTAGGTCAAGTGGAAGGCAGTCTTGATACAACCATTTTCATCCATTCTTTATTAGTTCGCTAGAAGGTACATGCTCTATTGTCGTTGCATGTAACTTGAATGATTTCGTCTCCATAGCTGTCCATCTTGTTCAAAATGTAGACGTAATGTTGCACGTGTACAATGAACTTGTTCGAAGCTGTGGAAATCATTAGTAGTCTATACATCAAAATCAGGCACAAGGAACTACCTGTTCCTATATGATTCCTGAGCATCAATCCTTTTTCGCTCAAATTGCAGTGTTAAAACATGTTACAGCTGTAAGTTAATTTTTAAACCCAAGCTTTGAAATCACTGCCAAAAACAAAGTGGTAGAAAAGAATGATTTACCTTTGTAAATTACTGGCTTTATTTTGCTCTTTATTTGTATATAACGTTGCAATTTTTTATTTTTATTTTTGAAAGATTGTGGCAGTAAAATATTTAAACAAAATTCCTAGGATTCACCCAACTGAATAGGTGGATATTCTTGGTGCCAGATTTCAGGAAAGAATTAGAGTCTGGGTAAAATTTAGCTAAAGTTTTTTTATTATTACTTTCCTTTTAACACTAAAGGATCAAATGATTATGTTTTATTGCTCTCTTTAGAATGGCTAATTGCGGCATATATTTAAATGATTTATAAGATTTTGCAGTTTTTGTTATGTTCTTTTTGCAGCATCATTCAATCGAGACAATTTACTCATTTTTTGAGATAATTAACAATTCAACTAACGTAACCGCTCCTCTAATTGCACAACAAATGAAGGATGAACCTGGGCACATCATTCCTTCCTCTCCTGGAACTGCGGTTCGATCCTAGCGGAGGTATATGCGGGCTCATACGGGTATGAGCAACTCTATCTTGGATGAAAATCATGGGGCTCAACTATCGGTATATTATCGTGAGTGTTTTCGGATTCATTTGATGGACGAGTTAGGAGAAGGTTATTTTCAGGATTAGGATTAGTTGCCTCTAGCAAAAAATCAAATGAATAGTTTGTTTTTTTATTTTGATATCCAAACTGTCCTATTTTTTAAAAAATATTGTATCTAATTTTTCATTTAAAAATATTTTTATTTTAATATTTTAAATACGTACAATTGTTAAGAGTATTATTATATTAATATGTATATTTTTTCAATTTAATTAAAATTATATTAATTTAGTCAAACTTATTTCAATTTAATCGAATTCACTTCAATATTTTTAAAATAGATTTGAATTAAATTATTATATTTTTAATCAAATTGTTCTATAAGATATTATGGTGGTTTAGAAATTATTATAGCTAATAATTTTAAATAAAATTGCCACAATATAGAGTAATTTTGAATAAAATTGTTTGTGGTGGTTTTAAATAAAATTGTTATGATATACAGTAGTCTTGAATACGGGTATTTTCAGATTAGAAATATAGGTATTTTTTTAATTGTTTTTTTTTAAAACTGGGTGAGCTGATGACGTTATGATTGGACAAAAAAAATAATGGCGAAATCGTTCGCCCCAGCGCCCCCGCCGCATCCGTCTCAAGGCCATCACGAGAGAGGTAAATCACGGTCTTCGGAGTAATTAGTGTACAGTTGGGTCGAGAATTGATATATCAAACGTCCAGAATTTTAATCCAGTGCGTCTCGCGTGACTCGAACCCAGGACTTCTTACATAACATTCCCATGTACTAACCATTCCGGATCCCCATGGGGACAATGACGTTATGATTGGCCAAAAGGCGAAACGCTCGCCCCCAGCGCCCCCGCCAGCCCGCCCCAAGACCAACACGAAGGAGGTAAATCACGGTTATCACTAGTGTAGTGAGGCGTCTGGGGTCGAGGGAATTAATGCTAGCAGACCAGAGTTTTATCCCCGTGTGCAACTGGCGACCCTCGAACCTGTGACTTCGACCAAATCGGCCAGGCGTCTTACCATCCGATCCAGCCCGTGGGGGCCAATGACGTTATGATTGGGTTTTGCTGGCTGATGGATTTTCTCCAGTTCTGTTCTTGATAGATTGGTGAACGACTTTCCCTCGGATAAATTAAGAGCATAATTTATATCCACACTTAGAGGCCGGCCTCTGGAATCGTCCTCACTAATATTTAAATTTTGGTCATCTTTTTTACACTCTGAATATTTATCATTCTACCAAACCCTTGGAGACCTCAAGCTAAAGTTCTTGACTTACTCGTGAGTTTAGGTGATCCAAATGACTGTAGTAGAGTTAAAAGTGTGCTACAGGAACTCCTTGAGCATTAATAAAGACCTAGTTTTCTAGGTTGGCCCTACTAATGCATGTAAAGGAAATAGTTGAGAAAGAAAGAAGGCAAAGTAGTGCTCCAAACCAAGACCCAAGACGCTACAACTCTCTTAGGAAAGGGAGTTCAACAAGGTGGCACACCGAAAGTTAAGGCCTTGAGTGAACTGACAAAAAAACGAGGAGCAGGAGATCCTTAAGGCATGTGCAAAATTCATAATCTTTGCGTGTCGATGGATAACATGCCTAGGGGCGGAGCCACCCTTGGGCTAGGGTGGGCTCCAGCCCCACCTACCTTTTGACTTTAGTAAAAATTAGGAAGAGGAGAGGAGGCTAAGAAGAAGGGACTGTAACTTTAAAGTTGGTGAAAAAAAAATAAAGAAGTGAAACAAACGAACGGAAGGGAAAAATGTGTCACATGAAGTTACTGTGCATGTTGTGCATGAAAGAGAGGAAATGGAACAGGAAAGAGTATATTTTTTAAAAAAAGTATTCTAATTTATTTTAAATAGAAGATTTAGCTTATCACTTGACCCAACTATAATTAGATTAAATTAAATATAAATTAATTTCAATTTAAATCAACTTAATTATTATTTTTACATCTATGTATTGATTTTAGTTTAAATCCAATTTGATTTTAATTCAATATCCTAATTTTATATTTGAGTTGGTTTATTTATTTTCTATTTTTTTAACAAGTACTTAAAATCTCTTGCAAGACTTAGAAAACAAAATTATCTCCTGATTATAATCAATTTCAATTTTTACATCAACAATTTAATAAGTTTTTTTAACTATAAACTTTGTTATAATAATTATTCGTAACAAAATGATCAATTATAAAATTTGTTATAATAATTCTTCTTAGTAAGATGAAAGATAAATTTTTAGTATATTGTATAATCATCTGTATTGAATGGAAAATGGAAGATAGTTGAAATTTTTTTTATCAATATAATAATTAATAGTTGAATCAAAAAATATAATTTTAATAGTATTTTTATTTCATACTTTTGAATTGAATATATTAAATATTAAATATTTTTATTCTATATTTTTAAAACATAATATTTATATATATTTTTAAATTAATTATTTTATTATATTAATTATAGTCATCCAGCCCCATGTACTTTTAAATTCTGGCTACGCCCTGTGCCTAATATTCCATGTAGTATATATGGCTGAACACCAACTACATCCCTAGCCACTTGGCTCCTAGTTTTGCAGAGGAAATGAAAATACGGTCATTTTTGGAGAGGAAATGAGTAAGTTGTTATAAATGCAACTTGATCCTGCCCTATATTTTGCACGATACGGGCAGCCAACGTGGCGAACGACCTGACATGCTTCAGGGTCCATGTCATTATACGAGCAGCCGACTCAACATACATTTTGACCGGGCCCAAAGCCTTCGCTAGCCGGTCAAACCCGGCCGGCCACAGCAAGGTTTACATGCCTCAATCAGCCGAGTGCATCCGCCCGGCCACAGTAAGGCTTATACGCCTCGTACAGCCGAGTGCATCCACCCGGCAGTCCTTTATGCCCGGGCCTGTTACCCATCCGGTCGAACCGTCCGGATATCCACTCAGGCACTCTCTCGGGATCACCCTGAGAAAAAGACAATATACCTGCACCAGCTGCAGGTAACAGGAGGTCATCCCTCGTACGAACTAACATTCTCTGACAGGCGCCGCCTTACCGAAACTTGTCTTTGTCCTCGCATAAGACAAATAGTATACGACAAAGAAGGATGGTTACCGTCGACACAACCATGCCATATCTTCTGGCCCTGTCAGAAGATCCTGACACAGGCCATACTCATATCAACAGCACCATGCCACATCTTCTGACCCTGTCAGAAGATGCTGATACAGGCCATGCCTGGTCCTTTTCCCCGGCTATATAAGCCACTCCACTCCTCATTCTCAGGTACGCATACTCGCGCGCGAAGTCTCTTGTTTTTCCAGTGCTCCATTATTTCTACTGTTCCTCGGAGTACTGACTTGACCGTCGGAGTGCCTTGCCGGGACGTCTCCCGGCTAGGTTGCTAACGGTCATCTTCCTCAGCAGGTTCTTCTCCAGTCGGCCGGCCCTGCACCAGGCGACATCGGCTTCCATTCGGTCGGAGGATACCCCCCACGACGCTGCCCTTCTACGCGAGGACGCCCCGTCAGCATCCACGTCGTTCACCCCTACACCGTCATTCCGGTTGCGGCTCCATTCCGCTCGGCGACAGGATCAAATTTGGCGCTAGAAGGAGGGCCTTCTGCCTGATCGAGAGCGAAGAATGGATAACCCCAATCCACTGACGGTTACTCTTTCTCCAGAAGAATATGAAATGCTGATGGCTGCCCGAACACAGAAGGCACAACAATCGCATCTGCCAACCGGTAGTCAAGGGGCCCGGCCCCCTGGGCCCTCTGTACGGGGAAATTCAGAAGGTATGGCTGCTCAGCCCGATCCCCGCGCTCCTGATTTTCCCCGAGTACTTTTCCGGAACGAGGCCCGCTCAGCCCCGACCGAAGCTTCAACGTCCAGCCTGGCGCACCAAACACGCCCAGATAAAGGGAAAGGGTTAGCTGACCCTGTTGCGGCCTGTCCGACCCGCAGCCCTTTCTCCTCACAAATTCTTGAGGATCCTGTCCCCAAGAATCTACGATTCTTCACCATGCCAGAATACTCGGGGCCAGTGACCCCGAGGAGCACGTCATGAAGTTTGAAAGCTCTGCCCAGTTGCACCAATACCCGGAGGGCGTCAAATGCCGCGCTTTCCTGACAACCCTCTCCGGACCGGCTCAACGATGGTTTGGCGGGCTCCCGAGCGGATCAGTGGGGAGTTTCGCAGAGGTAAAGCGGCTGTTTCTGCAACATTTTGCAAGCAGTCGGAGGCACCACAAGACCAGCCTTAATTTGTTCGCTCTGAAGCAAGGTCCGAAAGAGTCACTCCGGGCCTACATACAGAGGTTCAATGGAGTAGCTCTAGAGGTGCCCAATACCACCTCTGAAGTACTAGTCACCGCCTTCTCACAGGGGCTTCAAGAAGGTGATTTCTTCCGATCCCTGATCAGGAAACCACCAAAGGATTTTGACAGCCTGCTCGGGAAGGCTAGTAAGTATATCAATGTGGAAGAAGCGCAAGCCGCCCGGCGGAAGGAAGCGATAGTTAGCCCATCGCCTGCACCTCAACCCAACAGACCGCCCGGAGGGCCGATTCGCAGTCCCCGATCGGCCGATCGGCCCGGAATGAGACCCCAGCAAGTGCAGGTGGCACAGGGGAATTGGCCCAACAGATGGGCCCCGTATTGTGCGTTTCACCAATGTAATACGCACAACACTGAGGACTGCCGAGCAGGCAACAGAGCTCGGACCCCACTCGGCAGGGGTCAAAGACGACAAACCCAGCAGGGACGCGGGCGTGGTCAGGGAGCCACAGCCCAGCAAGAACAAAGGCGGGATTCCCCCGCCGCCCGGCAATTGCTTCCTCGGCCCGAGCAAGAAGAGGTGGAGGAACTTGACGAAGATCAAGCCAATCACCAAAACGCCGTCCGAGGAGGCGTCAACGTGATTTCTGGCGGTCCGACCGGCGGCGATTCCAACCGGGCCAGAAAGACGCAGGTGCGCCGACTGGAAATTCATCAAGTCGGAGTGAGCACCTCTCAAGCTCAAGGGCCCCAAATCAGCTGGGGGCCACAGGATTTGCAAGGATTGGAGGTGCCGCACGATGACCCGTTGGTCATTTCGGCGGTCATCGCCAATTACGAAGTCCACCGCACCATTGTGGACACCGGCAGCTCGGTAAATATTTTATATAAGCGAGCTTTTGATCAACTACAAATTGAATTATCGCAGTTAGAGTTGGTGGCTACTCCCCTGTTCGGATTTACGGGAAACGAAGTACAGCCGATCGGACAGATACGGCTGGCAGTATCACTCGGAGAGGAGCCACTCAAGAGAACACGCTGGACCACATTTCTGATTGTGGATGCCCCAGCTGCCTACAACGCGATCCTCGGTCGACCGGCTCTCAACGAGTTTAAAGCGGTTGTCTCCACCTACTACCTCAAGGTGAAGTTTCCGGTCGGCGACAAAGTCGGCGAGGTGAAAGGCAATCAGACCGTGGCCCGGCGCTGCTATGCGGATGATGTCCGCTCGGGAGGACAAAAGGCAAGGCGGACAGGTAGCGGCTGCAACATGGTGCAAGCCTCCTCTTGGACCGAATTGCGGGAGGACAAGGAGGAGGTGCAACTTTTGCCCGGCAGGGAAGAGACCAAGATACAAATTGCTGCAGGACTTCCGGAGGAACTGAAGCAATCTCTAGTCGACGCCCTCGCTCGAAATCAAGACGTATTTGCCTGGTCGGCGAAAGATTTGAAGGGGGTCCGGCCAGAAGTCGCAGAACACCAGCTCCATGTTTACCCGGGCGCGCGGCCGGTCAAGCAACGGAAAAGAGATCGCAGCGCCGCACAGAATCAAGTCATCCGGGCAGAAGTAGAAAGACTGCTGGAAGCAGGACACATCCGGGAAGTTCAGTTCCCGGCCTGGCTGGCGAATGTGGTGCTGGTGTCCAAACCAAATGACAAGTGGCGGGTATGCATCGACTTCCGAGATCTCAATCGTGCATGTCCAAAAGATTGCTACCCACTTCCACGGATCGATCAACTGGTCGACTCGACGGCCGGCAGCGAGTTCATATCCATGCTGGATGCGTACCAGGGGTACCATCAAGTCCCGCTGGCTGTAGCCGACCAAGAGAAAGTTAGCTTCGTCACGGCTGACGGCACCTACTGCTACACCGTCATGCCTTTTGGCCTCAAGAATGCGGGCGCCACCTACCAAAGAATGATGAACAAGGTGTTCCGATCGCAAATGGGGCGTAACGTTGAAGTCTATGTCGACGATATTCTGATCAAGATTGCCCGGGCAGAAGAACTAATCCCCGACATTGAAGAAACTTGCCAAACGCTGCGTCGGTTTGGCCTAAAGCTTAATCCGGCCAAATGTTTATTCGGAGCTCGGAGCGGGAAGTTCCTTGGTTATATCGTCACCGAGCGGGGCATCGAAGCAAATCCGGGCAAAGTAAAGGCCATTCTAGAGATGCCGCCCCCACGAAATCTCAAGGAAGCTCAGCGGCTGACCGGGCGGATAACCGCCCTATCCAGATTCATTTCCCGATCAGCCGAACGGGGTCTGCCATTCTTCAAGACACTACGCCGGGCCACCAAATTTCAGTGGGACGAAGAATGTGACAAGGCATTTGAAGAGCTGAAGTCTTATCTGGCTGAGTTGCCTATACTCGCCCGGCCGGAGCCAAATGAGATTTTATATGTATACTTGGCCGCTTCCTCTGACTCGGGCAGCATGGTGTTGGTCCGGCAAGAAAAAACTGAGCAGAAGCCGGTGTATTTCTTTGCTCATTTATTTAAAGGAGCCGAGTGTCGGTACACGACACTCGAAAAATTGGGCTACATACTGTTCTTAGCCGCCCGGCGACTCAGACCATATTTCTTAGCTCACCCAATTACTGTGTTGACTAACAGTAACTTGGGTCGCGTGCTTACAAATCCGGATGCTTCAGGGCGGCTAGTCAAGTGGACAATTGAGCTGAGTGAGTACGACATACAATACCAACCCCGGCCGGCTATCAAGGCTCAGGCCTTAGCCGATTTTCTCACAGAATGGCATCCCGATGAAGCCGAAGGCGTATGGAAAGTATACGTTGATGGGGCATCTTCTCGGCAAGGAAGCGGAATCGGCGTTCTCATGGTTTCTCCCGAAGAAGAGCGGCTACACCTGTCCGTGCGATTAGAACACAAGGCGACGAACAATGAAGCTGAATATGAAGCACTCTTAGCCGGTCTACAAGCCGCCCGGCATGTCGGCGCCACCCGGGTGTGGCTATATTCTGATTCGCAGCTTGCTATACAACAACTGGCCGGTAACTTCGAAGTCAACAGCAGTCGGCTGCAAGAGTACATCAATGCATATGAGCATCTGAAAGCGGGTTTCCGGGAGGTACTCTTACAGAAGATCCCTCGAGAAAGCAACTTGAAGGCAGATGAGCTAGCTAAATTAGCTACTGCAGTCGGATCTTGGGTGGTCCCCCGGCCGGCCTGCCATGCCTTATTCGTCATGCAAATTGAGCAGCAGGCGGAGGCTGAACTGGAGACCGATTGGAGAACTCCCTTGATTGCATTCCTGACCAGGGGAGAAGTGCCGTCCGACCGGGAAGAGGCTCGGCTGTTCAGAAAGAGAGCGGCGCAATACACTATGGTCGGAGATCTCCTCTATAAACGGGCTCACGCCCGGCCATTGCTCAAATGCCTTAGCAACGAAGATGCAGATTATGTGCTCCGAGAGGTCCATATGGGGGTCTGCAGTAATCATTCAGGAGGTAGAGCCACCGCCCGTAAAGCTCTGTTGGCCGGGTATTATTGGCCAACTCTACAGAAGGATGCCGACCGGTTGGCCGCAACGTGCATCTCATGTCAGAAACACCAAAGCCTGCCCCACCGGCCAACCGAATTAATGAAGACATCTGCTGTCTCTTGCCCGTTCGACCAATGGGGCATGGATATTGTTGGTCCGTTTCCGATCGCCCCCGCCCAGAAGAAGTTCTTGTTGGTCGCGGTGGATTACTTCTCCAAATGGGTGGAAGCAGAGGCACTGGCTAGAATCAACGAGCAGGCAGTGATTAAGTTCTTATCGCAAAACATTCTATGCCGATACGGGATCCCCCACAAGTTGGTTTCTGATAACGGTCGGCAGTTTCAAGGGAAGAAAATCAAAGAATGGTGCGCGGCGTACGGCATCCATCAGGCTTTCACATCTGTGGCTTATCCACAAAGCAACGGCCAAGCAGAAGTCACCAATCGGGAAATCTTGAGAGGGCTCAAAACCAAGCTGGATCATGCAGGCACCAACTGGGTAGAGCAGCTACCCGGGGTCCTTTGGGCGAGCAGAACCACACCCCGAGAGGCGACCGGGCAGACGCCTTTCCTCCTCGTCTATGGCAGTGAGGCGGTGGTGCCGGTTGAAGTCGGCTGTGAATCCGACAGGCGGCTAAGCTATGATGAAGGAAATGATGAAAGAAGACGCTTAGAGTTGGACCTCATAGAGGAAGTCCGGGAAAAAGCAGCCGCCCGGATGTTCACGTACCGTCAACGCATGAAACAAAGGTACGACCAGAAAGTGTTGCCGCGCTCGTTTCACGCCGGAGACCTTGTTTGGAAACGAATAAAGCCGATCGGGGAGGTTAACAAATTACAACCACAGTGGGGCGGACCCTTCAAGATAGTACAGAAACTGCATACAGGCGCCTACTACTTGGAGGATGAACATGGAAAGAGGCTGAACCGACCGTGGAGTGCCATACACTTGAAAATGTACAGAGAGCCCTAGTGAGGCAATCTTGTAA
>JAGFNQ010003332.1:139997-472372 GCA_024364735.1 Boesenbergia rotunda
TCAATGTGGAAGAAGCGCAAAGCCGCCGCGGAAGGAAGCGATAGTTAGCCCATCGCCTGCACCTCAACCCAACAGACCGCCCGGAGGGCCGATTCGCAGTCCCCGATCGGCCGATCGGCCCGGAATGAGACCCCAGCAAGTGCAGGTGGCACAGGGGAATTGGCCCAACAGATGGGCCCCGTATTGTGCGTTTCACCAATGTAATACGCACAACACTGAGGACTGCCGAGCAGGCAACAGAGCTCGGACCCCACTCGGCAGGGGTCAAAGACGACAAACCCAGCAGGGACGCGGGCGTGGTCAGGGAGCCACAGCCCAGCAAGAACAAAGGCGGGATTCCCCCGCCGCCCGGCAATTGCTTCCTCGGCCCGAGCAAGAAGAGGTGGAGGAACTTGACGAAGATCAAGCCAATCACCAAAACGCCGTCCGAGGAGGCGTCAACGTGATTTCTGGCGGTCCGACCGGCGGCGATTCCAACCGAGCCAGAAAGACGCAGGTGCGCCGACTGGAAATTCATCAAGTCGGAGTGAGCACCTCTCAAGCTCAAGGGCCCCAAATCAGCTGGGGGCCACAGGATTTGCAAGGATTGGAGGTGCCGCACGATGACCCGTTGGTCATTTCGGCGGTCATCGCCAATTACGAAGTCCACCGCACCATTGTGGACACCGGCAGCTCGGTAAATATTTTATATAAGCGAGCTTTTGATCAACTACAAATTGAATTATCGCAGTTAGAGTTGGTGGCTACTCCCCTGTTCGGATTTACGGGAAACGAAGTACAGCCGATCGGACAGATACGGCTGGCAGTATCACTCGGAGAGGAGCCACTCAAGAGAACACGCTGGACCACATTTCTGATTGTGGATGCCCCAGCTGCCTACAACGCGATCCTCGGTCGACCGGCTCTCAACGAGTTTAAAGCGGTTGTCTCCACCTACTACCTCAAGGTGAAGTTTCCGGTCGGCGACAAAGTCGGCGAGGTGAAAGGCAATCAGACCGTGGCCCGGCGCTGCTATGCGGATGATGTCCGCTCGGGAGGACAAAAGGCAAGGCGGACAGGTAGCGGCTGCAACATGGTGCAAGCCTCCCTTGGACCGAATTGCGGGAGGACAAGGAGGAGGTGCAACTTTTGCCCGGCAGGGAAGAGACCAAGATACAAATTGCTGCAGGACTTCCGGAGGAACTGAAGCAATCTCTAGTCGACGCCCTCGCTCGAAATCAAGACGTATTGCCTGGTCGGCGAAAGATTTGAAGGGGGTCCGGCCGGAAGTCGCAGAACACCAGCTCCATGTTTACCCGGGCGCGCGGCCGGTCAAGCAACGGAAAAGAGATCGCAGCGCCGCACAGAATCAAGTCATCCGGGCAGAAGTAGAAAGACTGCTGGAAGCAGGACACATCCGGGAAGTTCAGTTCCCGGCCTGGCTGGCGAATGTGGTGCTGGTGTCCAAACCAAATGACAAGTGGCGGGTATGCATCGACTTCCGAGATCTCAATCGTGCATGTCCAAAAGATTGCTACCCACTTCCACGGATCGATCAACTGGTCGACTCGACGGCCGGCAGCGAGTTCATATCCATGCTGGATGCGTACCAGGGGTACCATCAAGTCCCGCTGGCTGTAGCCGACCAAGAGAAAGTTAGCTTCGTCACGGCTGACGGCACCTACTGCTACACCGTCATGCCTTTTGGCCTCAAGAATGCGGGCGCCACCTACCAAAGAATGATGAACAAGGTGTTCCGATCGCAAATGGGGCGTAACGTTGAAGTCTATGTCGACGATATTCTGATCAAGACTGCCCGGGCAGAAGAACTAATCCCCGACATTGAAGAAACTTGCCAAACGCTGCGTCGGTTTGGCCTAAAGCTTAATCCGGCCAAATGTTTATTCGGAGCTCGGAGCGGGAAGTTCCTTGGTTATATCGTCACCGAGCGGGGCATCGAAGCAAATCCGGGCAAAGTAAAGGCCATTCTAGAGATGCCGCCCCCACGAAATCTCAAGGAAGCTCAGCGGCTGACCGGGCGGATAACCGCCCTATCCAGATTCATTTCCCGATCAGCCGAACGGGGTCTGCCATTCTTCAAGACACTACGCCGGGCCACCAAATTTCAGTGGGACGAAGAATGTGACAAGGCATTTGAAGAGCTGAAGTCTTATCTGGCTGAGTTGCCTATACTCGCCCGGCCGGAGCCAAATGAGATTTTATATGTATACTTGGCCGCTTCCTCTGACTCGGGCAGCATGGTGTTGGTCCGGCAAGAAAAAACTGAGCAGAAGCCGGTGTATTTCTTTGCTCATTTATTTAAAGGAGCCGAGTGTCGGTACACGACACTCGAAAAATTGGGCTACATACTGTTCTTAGCCGCCCGGCGACTCAGACCATATTTCTTAGCTCACCCAATTACTGTGTTGACTAACAGTAACTTGGGTCGCGTGCTTACAAATCCGGATGCTTCAGGGCGGCTAGTCAAGTGGACAATTGAGCTGAGTGAGTACGACATACAATACCAACCCCGGCCGGCTATCAAGGCTCAGGCCTTAGCCGATTTTCTCACAGAATGGCATCCCGATGAAGCCGAAGGCGTATGGAAAGTATACGTTGATGGGGCATCTTCTCGGCAAGGAAGCGGAATCGGCGTTCTCATGGTTTCTCCCGAAGAAGAGCGGCTACACCTGTCCGTGCGATTAGAACACAAGGCGACGAACAATGAAGCTGAATATGAAGCACTTTTAGCCGGTCTACAAGCCGCCCGGCATGTCGGCGCCACCCGGGTGTGGCTATATTCTGATTCGCAGCTTGCTATACAACAACTGGCCGGTAACTTCGAAGTCAACAGCGATCGGCTGCAAGAGTACATCGATGCATATGAGCAGCTGAAAGCGGGGTTCCGGGAGGTACTCTTACAGAAGATCCCTCGAGAAAGCAACTTGAAGGCAGATGAGCTAGCTAAATTAGCTACTGCAGTCGGATCTTGGGTGGTCCCCCGGCCGGCCTGCCATGCCTTATTCGTCATGCAAATTGAGCAGCAGGCGGAGGCTGAACTGGAGACCGATTGGAGAACTCCCTTGATTGCATTCCTGACCAGGGGAGAAGTGCCGTCCGACCGGGAAGAGGCTCGGCTGTTCAGAAAGAGAGCGGCGCAATACACTATGGTCGGAGATCTCCTCTATAAACGGGCTCACGCCCGGCCATTGCTCAAATGCCTTAGCAATGAAGATGCAGATTATGTGCTCCGAGAGGTCCATATGGGGGTCTGCAGTAATCATTCAGGAGGTAGAGCCACCGCCCGTAAAGCTCTGTTGGCCGGGTATTATTGGCCAACTCTACAGAAGGATGCCGACCGGTTGGCCGCAACGTGCATCTCATGTCAGAAACACCAAAGCCTGCCCCACCGGCCAACCGAATTAATGAAGACATCTGCTGTCTCTTGCCCGTTCGACCAATGGGGCATGGATATTGTTGGTCCGTTTCCGATCGCCCCCGCCCAGAAGAAGTTCTTGTTGGTCGCGGTGGATTACTTCTCCAAATGGGTGGAAGCAGAGGCACTGGCTAGAATCAACGAGCAGGCAGTGATTAAGTTCTTATCGCAAAACATTCTATGCCGATACGGGATCCCCCACAAGTTGGTTTCTGATAACGGTCGGCAGTTTCAAGGGAAGAAAATCAAAGAATGGTGCGCGGCGTACGGCATCCATCAGGCTTTCACGTCTGTGGCTTATCCACAAAGCAACGGCCAAGCAGAAGTCACCAACCGGGAAATCTTGAGAGGGCTCAAAACCAAGCTGGATCATGCAGGCACCAACTGGGTAGAGCAGCTACCCGGGGTCCTTTGGGCGAGCAGAACCACACCCCGAGAGGCGACCGGGCAGACGCCTTTCCTCCTCGTCTATGGCAGTGAGGCGGTGGTGCCGGTTGAAGTCGGCTGTGAATCCGACAGGCGGCTAAGCTATGATGAAGGAAATGATGAAAGAAGACGCTTAGAGTTGGACCTCATAGAGGAAGTCCGGGAAAAAGCAGCCGCCCGGATGTTCACGTACCGTCAACGCATGAAACAAAGGTACGACCAGAAAGTGTTGCCGCGCTCGTTTCACGCCGGAGACCTTGTTTGGAAACGAATAAAGCCGGTCGGGGAGGTTAACAAATTACAACCACAGTGGGGCGGACCCTTCAAGATAGTACAGAAACTGCATACAGGCGCCTACTACTTGGAGGATGAACATGGAAAGAGGCTGAACCGACCGTGGAGTGCCATACACTTGAAAATGTACAGAGAGTCCTAGACAGGCGATCTTGTAAAACGCAGCATTCTAACACTAACAAAAGGCTCCCCCGACCGAAAACAACCGGTCAGCCATAGAAGGCAAATTCATACCTGGACTGGTTCCCGGTCGGAAGCGTGGCGTCCCACGTGAAAGATTGGCCCATCCGGAAGCCTAAAGGCGGCTCCCGACCGGAAGCGTGGCGACCCACGCCGAAGGTTGGTCCCCTTTGGAAGCCTGAGTCGGCGACTGACTCTTCGCGTCAGCCCACTCGGAAGCCTGGACTGGTTCCCGGTCGGAAGCGTGGCGTCCCACGTGAAAGATTGGCCCATCCGGAAGCCTAAAGGCGGCTCCCGACCGGAAGCGTGGCGACCCACGCCGAAGGTTGGTCCCCTTTGGAAGCCTGAGTCGGCGACTGACTCTTCGCGTCAGCCCACTCGGAAGCCTGGACTGGTTCCCGGTCGGAAGCGTGGCGTCCCACGTGAAAGATTGGCCCATCCGGAAGCCTAAAGGCGGCTCCCGACCGGAAGCGTGGCGACCCACGCCGAAGGTTGGTCCCCTTTGGAAGCCTGAGTCGGCGACTGACTCTTCGCGTCAGCCCACTCGGAAGCCTGGACTGGTTCCCGGTCGGAAGCGTGGCGTCCCACGTGAAAGATTGGCCCATCCGGAAGCCTAAAGGCGGCTCCCGACCGGAAGCGTGGCGACCCACGCCGAAGGTTGGTCCCCTTTGGAAGCCTGAGTCGGCGACTGACTCTTCGCGTCAGCCCACTCGGAAGCCTGGACTGGTTCCCGGTCGGAAGCGTGGCGTCCCACGTGAAAGATTGGCCCATCCGGAAGCCTAAAGGCGGCTCCCGACCGGAAGCGTGGCGACCCACGCCGAAGGTTGGTCCCCTTTGGAAGCCTGAGTCGGCGACTGACTCTTCGCGTCAGCCCACTCGGAAGCCTGGACTGGTTCCCGGTCGGAAGCGTGGCGTCCCACGTGAAAGATTGGCCCATCCGGAAGCCTAAAGGCGGCTCCCGACCGGAAGCGTGGCGACCCACGCCGAAGGTTGGTCCCCTTTGGAAGCCTGAGTCGGCGACTGACTCTTCGCGTCAGCCCACTCGGAAGCCTGGACTGGTTCCCGGTCGGAAGCGTGGCGTCCCACGTGAAAGATTGGCCCATCCGGAAGCCTAAAGGCGGCTCCCGACCGGAAGCGTGGCGACCCACGCCGAAGGTTGGTCCCCTTTGGAAGCCTGAGTCGGCGACTGACTCTTCGCGTCAGCCCACTCGGAAGCCTGGACTGGTTCCCGGTCGGAAGCGTGGCGTCCCACGTGAAAGATTGGCCCATCCGGAAGCCTAAAGGCGGCTCCCGACCGGAAGCGTGGCGACCCACGCCGAAGGTTGGTCCCCTTTGGAAGCCTGAGTCGGCGACTGACTCTTCGCGTCAGCCCACTCGGAAGCCTGGACTGGTTCCCGGTCGGAAGCGTGGCGTCCCACGTGAAAGATTGGCCCATCCGGAAGCCTAAAGGCGGCTCCCGACCGGAAGCGTGGCGACCCACGCCGAAGGTTGGTCCCCTTTGGAAGCCTGAGTCGGCGACTGACTCTTCGCGTCAGCCCACTCGGAAGCCTGGACTGGTTCCCGGTCGGAAGCGTGGCGTCCCACGTGAAAGATTGGCCCATCCGGAAGCCTAAAGGCGGCTCCCGACCGGAAGCGTGGCGACCCACGCCGAAGGTTGGTCCCCTTTGGAAGCCTGAGTCGGCGACTGACTCTACGCGGTAGCCCACTCGGAAGCCTGTATCGGACTCCGATCAGGCGTGTGACAATCCACACCCCGCAATTAGGGCATCAATCAGTCTTGTTTTACACAGCCATTTCTCTAAAGAAATTCGGTTCCCCGACTGGGCGTGTGGCGACCCACATCCCTTAGAATTGTTATCCCTTGCTTAGTTCGGCTCTCTGGTCGGACACATCTACTTAATCAATGTCAACTAACACGCGAAAGAGAAAAAAGCATTTTCATTAAGGGTTACTCAGCATCAGTACAAAAAAGAGCCCCGACCGGCGGCTAGAGATTACAAGATTCAAAGTTAAGTAAAAGGCTGCTTGAAGAAGTCTTTAGGGAGCAGCTCCTTAACCCGGCTCACTTGGACGGCGTTGGCAGGGAGGTCGGCAGGCAGATGGCCGCTCTCTTGGAGCTGCTTAATGGCGCTTTCTAAGCCCACCTTGAACATTCCAGATGTCCGCTTGCCCAACTGCTTGCCGAACTCCGTAGAATTGATATAAGCCAAGCGGTGGGCGTCCATCCGGGCGGGCTCGCCTGCCTGATGCAGCTTCAGGCTGTCAATTTCCGCCCGGAGGTTAGCAAGCTCCTTGTCCTTCTCTTCCAGGGCAATGGATTGAGAGGCCAATAATCCCTCAGATAAGCGGAGCTCGTCTTCTCGGGCGTCTAAAGCCTTCTCCTTGGCATATATGTCCGACTCCCGAGTCGCCAGCTCCTGCTCTTTATCGTTCAGGGTCATTCGGAGCTCCTCAGAAGCCTTCACCAGCTTGTCTAGCTCCGCCTTCAAAGCTTGGACCTCGGCAGTCTTCTTGTCGATGTCCGATCGGGCACGACGCTGCGCGGCCAAAGCCTTCTTCCTCTCCTGCTCAAGTGTTGCGTGCAGAGAGGAGGATCGGGCATACGCCCGCTCGGCTGACTCCGCTCGGATGATTTCCTCCGTCAGGCGCGTCTCGGCGGTACGGAGTTTTTCTTTCAGGTCCAGTATCTCCGAGCGGAGAATTGCGATGCCCTCCTCGCCTGCCGGTAGGTTCGCATGCTCCTGGCAGAGCTCCCTTTCCTCGATCCGCCGCTCGGCCGCTCGGCGTCCCCGGGCGTTGATAACCAAGGAATAGGCGACGCTCGAGCAGGAGGCCCAAAACTATAATAAAAATGTTAGCAAAAAGCATATTGATTAAGCTGTGAAGTAGCAAAGACTTACATGCGTGGCGTCCTGAAGAAATTGGTCTGCCAGTCGGATCGGGGGCCTGGAAGTCCCCTCCTTCATACCCTGCTCCCAGCTTTCCGCCAATTCCCCGTAAAGGGTAAGCCGCTGCTGGGGTTCAACGGGGGTCGCCGGGTCGACCGAAGGAAGGTATACACCATACCCGCGCGGCTGCGAGCGCTGCCCCCCTGAGCGGGACGAACCCGGTGCCTCAGCTGACCGGCTCGTTCCAGCCGGGCTGGCAGTTGCCGCCGGAGGTTGAGATGGAGAGCCCGACCCCGAGTTCCTCGGACGCCTCTGCAAAGGCTCCGGGTCGGGAGAGTCTGAGGAAGACCGGTCTACCTCGGTCGGCTCCTCAATGCGGATAGAAGCGCTAGCCTTCCGCTTGGAAGGCCGGGACCTCTCCATGGAAGGCTGAACCTTCTGCTTACCGGAGGATTTTGCGGGGGCAGAAGGTTTCGACGAGCCGACCGGCTCCGCAGAACTGATCGTCGCTGGTTGGGCAGAAGGAGCCTGAGGGGCGGGATCCGCGCTCTCAGGAATCGTATATTGATCGGGCGGACCGGCCTGGCGCAGGCGCAGTTGTTCGGCCGCCCGGGCGTTCAATTCTTCGTCATCCAGACCCATGGCCTCATCAAGGGCCGCTTCCCACATCATCTCGGCTGCAAGATCAGAAGATGTTGAGTTAGGGAAAAAGAAGCGTGAAGCAAAAAATGACTTACAGAAGGTGCCGGGCAAGAAGGCAGGGACTCGGCTTAGTCCAAACATGTACAAGACGGCATCGTTGAGTAGTATCATGCCATCAAAGTGGAGGCCACCGATCAGAGAAGCAGCCATTACAAACAAGGGGTCGGTTTTAAAATTTCTCAAGGGAGCTATAGGGGGCATATCTTCGATCCATCCGATCGGGAACCCTGGGCTGGTCGGGGGGCCTATGAAGAAGAAATGGGTTTTCCATCCCTTATTCGAAGAAGGAATATTTTCCACGATGGATAATTTGGCCCGGGCTTGGAGAAAGAAATTCCCGGCCTCCTGTTTCTTCGGGTAATAAAAGAAATACAGAACCTCCGGTCGGAGGGGGACTTGGTAGAGGGTGAAAAGAACAATTAGGTTGCACAATATACGAATGGCGTTGGGAGAAAGCTGGAAGATAGGAACGTGGAAGAAGTTACAGAAGTCTACAATAAAGGGATGAAGAGGGTATCGCAGGCCAGACATATATTGATCTCGGAAAAATACAAAGAAGCCAGCCGGAGGCTGGTGCGGTCGGTCATCCTTTGTCGGAACGGCAATACGGTAGTTCCCGGGGATGTCGTATGCCAGTCGGAGGTCCGAAACGGTCTCGTCGTGAAGGGAAGACTCGACAGAGGCATACCATGTAGAGGTAGCCATGGAACAGAAAGAAAAGGAAGAAAAGGAAGAAAGGGAAGAATCTGACCGTAGGTAGGGGCGGAAGGGATTAACCGACGGAGAAGCACGAGACCGGCGGCGACACGCAAAGACGGCGGCGAGAGCGAGAAGCACCGAGCTAAGGGAGAAAACAGTGAAGAGCAAACGAGGGTTTCGGCAAAAATGGATACCTATTTATAGCTAGGCCGAAAGAAAGGCGACCGTCGGATGGAGTTCCACGTGTACGGCGATTGCCTCATCCAGACCGAAGAGTCGTCCCACGATCAGCCTCGAAAAGGCGCACCGCAGCCGCTGACGTCGCCTGATGCGGCGGCAGGGCGCGTCGTCGCGTCGGCCAGTCGGAAGCGGCCACGTGGCAGAAAGAATTACGCGCGTTAATGGCTATTAAAAGCTCGTAATCATGGGGATAAATCGCATCCCGGTCCGTCAACAAGAATGCGCCACGTGGCCCGGATCATTAAGGCGGAGGTGATGCCGTTATGGCGCAGGCCGCATCGGACATATCACATCACCCCATTCGACTTAGAATGTCCCGTCTCTATTAATTGACTGACTCGGGCTATCCCGAGAAAATCGTCTTGAGACGCGTGATACTCCACTTTTTCTTGCAACTCAAGGCAAACATTCTCCCGCCCAAACGTGTTTCGACGTACCTCACATCGACTAACAACATTCGTCCGGTCGGACGCACTAACAGTTTACGAGGACGTGGCGGCCCACGTTCCTCCGGTCAAAATCGTCAGCCGCCCGGACATCTTCATCAGGTCTGACTGGTCGGGGAAGCGTGGCAGCCCACGCTCCTCTATCATGCTTCATCTAGCCAGGCGACCTCGCTAACAGACAGTCAGGTGCGTGGCGGCCCACGCACCTCGGTTTACAAGCTTATTCAGCCCTGACTAGGCAAACATACTCAGCACCAGCTGTTGAGCATCGTGGTAAGCCGGCCGGATATCGAAAGGGCAGAAAACGCCCGGCCGCGGAATGGTTGTACACGCTTGTAGTCCAGTCAGTCGGACTGATCGCCTCCTTCGACTAGACTCGAGGGGAAGGCAATTGATCCTGCCCTATATTTTGCACGATACGGGCAGCCAACGTGGCGAACGACCTGACATGCTTCAGGGTCCATGTCATTATACGAGCAGCCGACTCAACATACATTTTGACCGGGCCCAAAGCCTTCGCTAGCCGGTCAAACCCGGCCGGCCACAGCAAGGTTTACATGCCTCAATCAGCCGAGTGCATCCGTCCGGCCACAGCAAGGCTTACATGCCTCGATCAGCCGAGTGCATCCGCCCGGCCACAGTAAGGCTTATACGCCTCGTACAGCCGAGTGCATCCGCCCGGCAGTCCTTTATGCCCGGGCCTGTTACCCATCCGGTCGAACCGTCCGGATATCCACTCAGGCACTCTCTCGGGATCACCCTGAGAAAAAGACAATATACCTGCACCAGCTGCAGGTAACAGGAGGTCATCCCTCGTACGAACTAACATTCTCTGACAGGCGCCGCCTTACCGAAACTTGTCTTTGTCCTCGCATAAGACAAATAGTATACGACAAAGAAGGATGGTTACCGTCGACACAACCATGCCATATCTTCTGGCCCTGTCAGAAGATCCTGACACAGGCCATACTCATATCAACAGCACCATGCCACATCTTCTGACCCTGTCAGAAGATGCTGATACAGGCCATGCCTGGTCCTTTTCCCCGGCTATATAAGCCACTCCACTCCTCATTCTCAGGTACGCATACTCGCGCGCAAAGTCTCTTGTTTTTCCAGTGCTCCATTATTTCTACTGTTCCTCGGAGTACTGACTTGACCGTCGGAGTGCCTTGCCGGGACGCCTCCCGGCTAGGTTGCTAACGGTCATCTTCCTCAGCAGGTTCTTCTCCAGTCGGCCGGCCCTGCACCAGGCGACATCGACTTCCATTCGGTCGGAGGATACCCCCCACGACGCTGCCCTTCTACGCGAGGACGCCCCGTCAGCATCCACGTCGTTCACCCCTACACCGTCATTCCGGTTGCGGCTCCACTACGCTCGGCGACAGGATCAGTGTAGATGTGGAACATCCTGTTCTTATGGTCTTCAAGGTGATAAACTACATGATCATTAATGATGCTTCAAGAATTGTCTATATTACATTGCCTAGTAGAATTATTGTCCCATTCAAAAGATTGTCGAGATCATGAATGTTAAAATTGATCTATCAATTATGATATTCTGAGCTTGATAAGTATTAGCAAAGGCCTATATGAACTTTCCTGAGTAATCAATCACGTCAAGAAAGATTGATGGGGAGTTGGAAAAACTAAGATTTCATAAAAATCAGCTATGAATGATCTAGATTTCATTATAGGATGGATAGAAATGGTTGAAATTGGGCCAACAAGAATGAGAATGGATGAAATTAATTGGAATTTTGTCAAATGAGGTTGCTTTTGGAAATCTTGATATTTCTTGAATCCAAATAAATTTGCACATAGGTAGAGAAAGAATGTTTCACACTCACTTGAGTCACACCTTAAATTTCTTAGACTCTTAGCAGCTAGAGGAACTTTGTTCATGACGAATAAACCTCACCATGGTCAGTTCCAAGTCTGGATAATAGAGGAGGGTTGTGTTAGGTTGCTAGCTAGAGTAAAACATAGGCAAATGTTATGTATGGATCCATCAAACTATTCATTAATACTAGGTTATTTCCGGAAGTAATGTGTCGTAGAGTCTGACTACAACATCTTAGCAAAGATCACTATATATTTATGAGAATTTGAGTGTAGTGTTAAATATGTAAGAGTTTTCATATCCTAGGTTGGATAAGAACGTACATTATAGGAATGCCAATGTCTTAGATCTTGAACATGAAACGTAGGAACACTTATTGGCAAAACAATGAAGTTAGTGGATATGATTAGGAGAACAATTATTTTGTCTGTGTTTATGAGAGATAAAATAGGTAAGGGAGAAGACATAGATGATAGACACCACAAGTTTTAAATTATAGTACACAAGAAAGAATAAAACAAGAAATACAGTAGATAATGTTGTAGATAATTTGTTAAAGGATGAAGTAGTAGTAGTTAAGAAGAGAGATAAGGTTATAACTTTAAGATAGTGGTAGCAAAATAAACTATTAGTGTAATTAGGATATATGCACCTTACGTAGGGTTAGATGAATATACTAAACATAGGTTTTGGGAAGACTTAGACGAGGTAGTAAAAAATATTCCACTAAACAAGTTGATATTAATAGAAGGAAATCTAAATGAGCATGTAGAGTAAGAAACGAGAAATATGATAGAGCGTACAAGGTTTGAAATGCCATGCCGCCCGAAGCGGATGGTATTTATCGTTGTTTCGGTGTGGGATTGGCATTGACACAACACTGCAAGGGCGCCGCGAGCTTGTGGAGGGCGCTCGACCCTGCAACGCCCATCCACGGGGGTCGCGGTCGCGATGGAGGTTGTTCTCCAGCTTCTGTGGCGGGATGCGTGAGCATGGAAGAGAGGGGTAGCTGAAGTAGTAGGGGAGAAAAGGGATGCAACACCGACTGCTCGCTTGCATCCCGCCGGTGGTCGGGCGTGCAGAGGGCAAACATGTGAGGGGAGAGAGAACAACTCCCGTGGAGGGATGTCACGACGGAGGTTGTTCTCCGTCTTTGTGGAGGGACGCACGAGTCTGGAGGAGAGGGGTGACCGGAGCAGTGGGGAGAAAAGGGTTGGCGTCGGCGGAGGGTGGACTCATTAGGAAGGGATAGAGAACATAGACGGAGAACTTTAGTTTTAAAATTTTTTGCATTTAATTGGGAATACTTAGATTAATAAATCCAATCCATTCCTAACTTAAATAAATAGCCAAATAGACTTCCTAAAACCCTAATCGAATCATCCCATTAGAACATATAAAAATGTATTTAAAATTCTGAAAAATTTTAATAACATTTTATATATTCCTGAAAACCCTTTGCGGGTGTAGTGCCACGACGGCCTCTGTGGGTCGCCACAGCCATGATTTTTTTATACTCTTTTTGGTTTAGTTAATCTTTATTTTTTAAATATGTATTTTTTATAAAAAAATTATTATTAATAATAGTTATAAAATATTAAAATTTATTGGTTTTATTTTCTTTTTGGAAAGTATACTGAAAATAGAATATTTTCATGAACCAAAACAATAATTGATATTTTGTATGTAGTTTTCTGCTGATAACCTTGTTTTTCTGAACAGTTTAAAATGACATTCTTTTGCACATATGAGTGTTATGACTTTATGCCTTGTTATTCATATGTTATCGTCATTAATATTTTTACACTTTTTTTTTCTATGGACGTGGATCTGGGCCATCTGTCTACTATACTGAGGCAAGAGAACTCTGGATGGTGTATTTGTTCATTTATCTGGCAAGACAACCAAAATCCTAACTTTTGTTTCCATTTTGCCTTTACTTCTATCTAAATGCTTGAAGCTTGAGGGTAAAATATGCACAGCCCTTTTCTTCTGATTTGCTTGTGTATTTAGTCTCATTCTTTCAATTTTTTTATTGCTTTTCCAGCTTACTGAAAATATATCAATGTTTTGTTTATCATGTTCACCATTTCGTTATTATATATTTGTTACTTAATGGTGAATTATATGTACAGATTTTTGAACTCAATCAGCAGATTAAGAAGAGTGAAGAGAATCTAATCCTTTTGCAGGATATCAATTATGCTTTGAAAAGGTATCCTAACGTAATTTTGTAAATTTTTATGCTTATCTTTGCAATTCTTATTTTTCTATGGATATATAAATTATAAATTTATCTCATATATTAATACACATAGTGAAAAATTTACACATTTCTTCCAATGCTTAATTGCTTCTTAATCCTATTCACTTTTTATTTATTTATTTATTTATTTTTTTGAGAAATGAACTATCATGAAGACTTACATGATGCATCCATTGAGTTTTCATGCCCTTGTGACTTTGAGTTGTAAAGTTCAGGTGGTTTTGTGACTTTTGTCGCATAGTTGCAATTCTCTTGTGGAACAATTTCTTTCTTCTTTGATGACTTTTGCAAAAAATTTGTTCAAAGTAATTTTATTTAATGATCTAGGTGTAGTTGGTTTGGATATAATTGCTACACACTGCAATGTTTTGTTCAGCTTTAAACCATTGCTCAAACTGAAATGTGGATGACATGGTCTTGCGTTTTATGAAAGCATAATATTACATTTATTTGAGTGGTCATATTTTTTATTTGATCTTTATGGTTCACTCTTTATCTAGAGTCTTTATGCAGTGTAAATATACAACAAGATTAGCAGCAAGAAGCCATGATTTCCTAATTCTAACTATTTTAGGATATCTAGGTAGGCCATGATTTTTGTTTGATCTTTATGGATCACTCTTTATCTGAAGTTTTTATTCAGTGCAAATATCCAATAACGATAGCAGCAACAAATCTTAATTCCAAATCCCAACTATTTGGGATTAGTTACATGGTTCTTGTTCAGCCATTGATTTCTATGAAGACTGTATCTTGTTAGCAATATCTTGATCTTTAAGTATCTTTTGATAATTATCTTGAAGCTTGTTCTTGAAAATTTAGAATGCTGATGTATAGAAGTAGTTGGGACTATCACGACCTTGAGAGCTTTGTTCCTATACAAGGGATGATCACCTTGCTCGTAACAGTATCAATCACAGTATCACCATCATAACTGAAATATACAGACCAATTGAACAAGTAATAAGCGCTGAAATTTTTTAAAATAGTCTGGACACATGCTTACATAATGTGAATATGATACTAGAATTTGTCTTCCATGTATTTGTTAGGTATCTCTGAGCATGACCAAATTGTAAATAAGTCCAACCTCGAGTGATTGTCTTGAGGCAAGAAAGGAGATGCACGATATAATCTCATAGAGGCAAAGAAAGCATTTAGCAAACCGATTAAAATCATTGTTCTCTTGCATAGATTATCACCAATTATGACTCGTTAATTTCCCTTTAACTTCTCTTGGGTGTGCACACTTTTATTCCATGATTGATCTTTAAGGGTGTATGCATATTTCTTTATTTTATTTGAAATGAATGTTTCATATAGAAGGGCGAATACCCTGTAACCACCTACACCAAGCCTGCATAATGCATGAGAATGAAGCTGTCTGCACTTAGTTGTGTGAGGCCACTGTCTTGATATAGATTACAATTAGTTTCCTTGTGAAGTGCTAATGAACTAAAGTCCCGTTGGAGCGTGGGGTTGAAGCTTTTAATGCAAGTTCTCTATTAGAGGGACAATTCTGATCTTTTTTGAGTTACATTGGATACAAGGATTATTATTAACTAGAAATTTATAGGATATTGTAAACATAATAGGTAATCTAGTGCAATTATAGGAAGCAATGAAAATGAAAGATAAACATAAAGAGTAAATTTGACTTATAGTTCCACTTGCATGTATATTCTCAAGAATGCTATGATGGCGATACATGATGGAGGCGTCCAGCACACAGATGTAGACCCAGTAACTTGCCATCACCCATGTATGACAGGCAAGGAACTGCACCATGTTTGATAGGGATCACCTTGATTAAGGTTGGTACTTACGATAGCACAGTACACCGTACCATAGCTGCCTACTCTGATCTAATACTTCATCAGACAAAATATGAGCATGACTCTGTGGTCATTTGTATGTTCTTTGTGCATTTGATGATATACATATTTAATTTTCATCAAAACAAAAAAAGAATGCTAAGATCACATGTAGGAAAGAAAAAAAAAATTCATTGCTATCCTCATTATTTAATCCACCATAAATTTATCTTTTCTATTACCCCATGTGTATTATCTTATCAATTTCACTATATTTTAATCATTCACAAGGTAAGTATATCAAAACAAGCCAAACACCCACGTGGACAAGGTCCCATATTTGCATTGGCTCGCCCTAAGCATCTCTAAACTCCTCTAGTTGGTAGATCTACATGGATACACCACATCACACTCGAAAATATAAAATTGGTAGAAGAATGTACTATTACAGTAACTCTATCCCTATAAGATATTGCTCGGGCATAGCATCGGGGTTTGATCCTTCTACACAAAAGATTGTTTGCTGTCTTGCTAAAAAGTCTTAAACAAGATTTAATAAATTCACGTATCAAGCACTAGGGATTCAAACCATTCCAACATGATAGAAGCATGCTCATGAAACTTATTATAAGGGTCTTGATGTACCCTCCTACAAACAAATATCATATAAGAAAACTATTCTATTTTTGCTCTTAAACAAGAACAAGATCCTTTCAGTAAAAGGCCCTACATTCTTGGTAAAAAGGCAATAAGACACAATTATAACAACCAAAATTTCATATGGACTAGTGGTGTAATCGACATTCAAGCATAAAGTCAATCTTTACCTCCATAATTGTTCCAATCTATTCACAAATATCAAGTGCCATCAATAGAAACAAGGTCTTGATGCCCATTAACTAATAAGTATCTCATCATGGCTACCATCAAATAGAGAATGGGGGAGCATGAGAGTCTTATTGTCAAGGGAAATTAGATTTTGATAGTGAATATACAACTCTGGCCATAAATCATTGGCACTGACACAAATTGACTGTAGCAATTATAACGAGATCTCAAAAAAGAGTTGTTAACAACCATTCTCGATGACATGATCCTTACACCTTAAAATAAACAACACAACACTTTAAATTAAACTGCACAAAAAGTTTAAGGCAAGGAATTACCAACTGACGACTCCTAGTCAATACCTAATTGGGTATCTTGGTGACATTTGCTTCAGAGGGATCTGACAGTAGAACCAATAGGTAATGCTCAACTTGGCTCTATTATAGCCTAAATATCATAGAAAGAGGGGGAAACAAGCAAAGGAAAGAAACATAATGGGGGTTATGATACTTGCAAAGGAAAGAAACACAACGGGGGTGATGATGCTTGCAAAGGAAAGAAACACAATGGAGGTTTTGATGCTAGGATTTGCAATGGAGTGTGGGTGGGTTATGGTTCAGAGGGAAGGCTTGAGCCCTAAATAGGTTGACAGCACTTCGGCTAGGGTGAGAGGAAATTTCAATGTGGATTATGCCAGATTGTGAGGGAGGCATCGAGACTTTCGTTAGTGGTTATGCAAAGGGTAGAGCATTGCATAGGCAAAGGTTATGCAGATCTATACAAAGAGGTGAGCGACCATGAATGGGGCAACAAGAGAGAGTGGGGTTTCGCGTGTGAGTCTAGGCTTTGAAGAAAACTTGTGTTTAAGTTAACCTCTTGATTAATCCCCTTATGTTTTTTTATTGGTGACTTAATATTAACTACTTGTAAGTTAAAGTTTGTGTCTCTTTTATTCTATGTAGGTTTTTATAAATCATTTGTGTTGGTTGACATGAGCAAAACTTTATCGTTCCATTTGTCGATTGACATGTAAAACAAGTTCAAGACCCTTGATATGAAAAGTGAGCTAGACTTCCATGATAGACCTTTAGTAAGCAATTGTGATGGAGCTTTCCATGAGTGGTTGCAAGGGCCATGATTCTGCAAGTGACTGTTGAGTTTCCGGGAGTTCTTGTGAGGGCTATGCTTCCACAAAGCAACCATGGGGCCAGTCTACTGCAAGATTTAGGGTTCCACTGTGTTGTAATGAGGCTTCTGGGAGGGACTTTGCAATGAGGGATCTTTTTTTGCAAATGCGACTCCTTACTCTTCTCCCATTTCCCTCCTTTCAATCTTCTTTCTCTTCTCCTTTGTCACCAGCTCTTTTCCTCCCTCCTTGATGACCCCTTGTAAGGCATGTTGGCATGCTAAGACTGACACTCTATCTTTTGGCAGAAGACTAAAACCTTGGCTTACAATTGCATTTCAAAACTTTGATTATATAAGTACCTCCTCTGTTAGGTCTTTTGCTTGTTTTACTTGGGGTTTTGATATAATCATTTAACGGTTGCTAGTGATAACCATTTTATGTCAGCTTTTGTGGATCATAGCTAAACTCGTGCTTTTCTTCTAGATCTATGTTGCACGGATACAGATACGGGTATTGTATCAAATACGATACGGATACGCGATATGGTAAATTTTGAAGATATAAGATACGATACGGTTAGGATACGACAATCATATATAGTATTGAAATTTTAAAATTATAGAGATGGAAAACCACATTTCATCAATCATAATATCTCAAATACAAGATATAGAGCACCAAATGGCTAGGGCTGTAATCGAATCGAGCCGAGCCGAGCCGAATACCTGAGAGTTTGAGTTTGGTTCGTTTATTATCGAGCCGAGCTCGAGCATAATTTATCGAATATAGTGATGATGTGCGAGCATATTCGAGCCTAATCGAGCCCTAAACGAACTTACCAAATATAAATTATTAATTAAATTATTCATCAATTTATTGAAAAAATAAATTATATATTCTAAAAAATATAAAATATTTACTAAAATCTATGATTTTATTCATACAAATGAACTTTATTGGATATTGTATATTTATTAAATGTAAAAGTGTCAAAATTATATATCTAATGTTAAATATTAATTTTATATTTTACGAACTAGCTCACGAGCTTATTAACGAGCCTGTTCACGAGCTAACGAGCCGAATACTGCTGAGTTTGAGTTTGGTCGTTAATATTAACGAGCTTTATTAAACGAGCTCGAACGAGCTTCTATCGAATCGAGCTCCGAATAGTTCACGAGCGGCTTGATTTATTTACAACCCTACAAATGACCCAAATCCTTCTTAAGCAAGTAAATATAAAACACTAAATGGTCTAAATCCATCTTAACCAAGTAAAAGGAAATTAAACATCCATATCAGTCTCATCACCAACACTTCCTTCATCATTAAATAAGACTGATTCCAATTCAGGTTCATCAAGAGACAAATTAGCAATTTCAAGAATAGCAGCACCCTCCATATCCATAGAATCAAATGCATCCGCTCCAACATCCCACATCTTACTTTGTCCTTCACTATAATATGGATTCCTCCTAGACAAAAGACGAAGATTGGAGTGAACATACACCAAATCTTCCGCTCTTTGTGGTGTTATTTTGTTTCTCTTCAATGAATGGATGAAATTGTAGGTGCTCCAATTTCTCTCACAACAAGAAGAAGAAGAAGGCGGCCCAAGTAGCTTTAAAGCTAAACTTTGAAGAGTTGGTGTGGAAGCACCATGGATAACCCACCACTTAGTTGGAGACATCAAACCTTGATCACGCATTGCATCATTATCAGAAAAATCATCAATAGCGACTGAAAAAGAGGCAAACTCCTCATTGACACTTATTCGTTTTGATGAACTGGAGTAATATCTTTCAATGCACTTTTTCCTTTCCCTTGAAACTTCAACGTCCCTATGTGGAGGAAGACGATTGGGAGATTCTTGGAGCCACTCATTGCTATAATATCTATATAAAAAGATTGATAATTATTAATTATACATGAACTAATATTTATAATTTGCTAAAACTTAGTTAAAATTTTTGAGGTGTATTGCTTTTATTCCATCGCTCCACCAGAATATCATGAACAACCTTATAAAAGTTTGAATCTCTACTTTGAGGCGGAGGCCCCTTCGAGATAGCAATCCTAATCTTCTCTATCATTTCATCCCACCACTCATATATTAAATGAAGACAGGGTTGATCAGTGTCTGCTTTCCTAAGCATCTCATAAATTGGACTTGTGAAAGAAAGTATATAATCAATCTTTTCCCAAAATTGATCATCCAATATAGTGTACTTCACTACATCATCCTCCTTGTACAGATCCCATCTTTCACTAATTACCATGTTTTCAAGACATTTCTTGATTTGTCTGAACCTTTTAAGCATAATGATCGTGGAAGCAAATCGAGTCTCTGCAAGTGAGAGTATCTTTAAGTTCGAGTTATCGTTGAACATCGATAATCTCATATTGTGATTCATTATAAACTTCTTGATCATCAAAGCATTATCTGATATTTCTGCTATCCACTTGCACTCTTCAAAGGCTTCTTTGTTTTGTGTAGAGAAAATCGGTGCACAAATATTCTTCAAAGCAAGATTCAGAGTATGCACAACACAAGGTGTCCAAAATATGTGTGGGAACTTTGCCGCAACAAGTAAGCCGACGGCTTTGCATGCAGGAGCATTATCAGTGATCACTTGTATAACATTCTGATGCCCCACTTCATTTATGGCATCAATGAGCAACTTTGAGATGAAACCTTTATCTTTATACTCACCTTCACAATTTATTGCCTTTAGAAACATTGGACCACTTTCACACATTACCATGATATTAATAAGCGGTCTTCTCTGTACATCTGACCATCCATCACTACAAATGCTAACGCCTTTTTGTTTCCAAGTTGCTTTTGTTGGCTCCAATAACTTTTCAATATGAGTTTTTTCTCTTTGAAGAAGTGTAGTTCTCAACAAATTGTATCCAGGTGGAAGATAACCAGGAATCGTTCGTTGAGTTGCCATACTAAAAGCACGTATATAATGAGGATTTCTAGCGATATTGAAAGATAATCTCCCTGTGTAAAACAACCTCGCAATTTGAGAGTGGAGTTCATCGCTAGCATTCAAATTAAAAGCTTTTTCAAGAGGGCCAAGTGTTCCTTTCCTCTTCTTTGTTGGATCTATTGGTCTTAGATCTTCACTTTGCAAGGAAAAAGGACTACTGCATGAGGATTTTGAAGCCATGTTTGATGATGTAGTGATAACGGCAATTGAACTTCTTTCACTTTAGCATTCTTCCTTCTCAACTGCATCATCCACAAGTTGTTGCATATGCTTTATTTGATCTATTGTAGCAGCCGCACAACCAGCAATTCCATAGCCTTTGAGTTTTAGTAGGTGTGCTTTCACCCTCGAGTATGATTCCTTGCATTGTTTAGTACATATGTTACATGACCAAGTAACATTTCCTCCTCCAACTCCCTTTTCAATCTTGGTTACAAATTTCCACAAAGGTGAATAATCATCTACATCCTCCTGTATACTCGCGATTTGAAAATTTTCCATTGCAAAATAGCTGAAATAACAAAGCATAACAATAAGAAGAAAACATAACAGTAACAAATCATGAAGCTTGATAATGAAGCAAATCTCCTGGAAAAGCTTGATAATGACATCATCCTCATTAACCTTAACAGTTAAGGCTTAACTGTGCAAAGAACCAAATAAGGAAGCTTTATAACGAAGCTTGATCATTATAAACTAACAAAAAAAATGAAGCTTTATAATGAAGCTTGATCATGAAGCAAGCTTCAAACCGTATAAACTTTTCAAACTTTTCGAGGAGATTCAAACCTTATAAACTTTATAATGATGCTTGATCATGAAGCAAAAAAAATAAATAAAAAAAAATGAACCATCTCATTGAAATTTGAAAGCATCTGTTGAAGAACATGTTGAAGAAACAATGAGCGATCACTCATATAACGGCTTAAAGATTTTGATCAAAGCAAATCTATTCGGCGACGACAACGGCTAAAGAAATGAGATCGATTAGGGTTTACCTGGCGACGGCGACAACAACACCAGAAAGGGGCGACGACATGCGATAGAGAGGGACGGCGACGGGGCGGTAGCAGAAGAAAGGCTGGCGGCGGCGATGACGTGCGATCGAGTAGGGCGGCGGCGGCGACGTGCGATCGAGTAGGACGGCTGAGGAAAAGGGGCGACGACGCAAGTGTGATCAGGAATTAGGTTATACGCGACTTCTCGGTAGCTTTTATTTGTTTTTTATTAATTAGTTTTCTAATTACACTTTAAAACTTTAAAAAATTTTCAATTAACCCCTAAAAATTTTAAATATTTATAATTTTACCCAAATATATCTCAAAAAATTATCTTGGCCGTATCCTTGCCGTGTCCAAAACGTATCCTCCCGATCAAACTTCAAAAAAGTCAATGACATGGTTTTGGCCATATCCGATACGCATATTTGCGTATCGTATCCGTATCTGTGTCGTATCCGTGTCCGATACTTCAAAAAACTCATTTTCAGGAGTATCCGTGCTACATAGTTCTAGATGCACCATTATCAACTATATCTTAGAGTTATATACATTGAAGTTCACTTTTTCTTAAAAGTTGCCATGAGTGAAGTTTTTGTTTTGCTATGATATTTTAGAATAACCACAAGACTAATCTAGAACATGTATTATATAAAACCAAGTAATTCTGAACCAAAATTACTTATATGTTTTCTTAGCTCAAATTAATATGGGCATGATATCTTGGCATGTGGCACTAGTCTATATTAACTAAACAAACAAGAGGTTAATTGCAAATGCTAGTTGAAGTAGGCACACACTTTATATGCATATTGATTTGAAATAATGTGGTTATCTCACCTGTTCCTTAGGCTCAGGTCTTACCTAAATTTATTTCAAGTTAACAGATTATTTATCATATGGATCAAGTAATTCTCTTTTCATGTTTATTCATCCAATATTAGGTGCAAAAAAAAAAATCTAACACTGAACATTAATTTAATGCTAGTATGTTTCTAATGATTCCTGTTAGATTTGCATATATGTGTTTTCTTTATAGATTTTGTTGGAATGTTTATTTACAGAAATTAACAGTGTTTTCTTTAACAGAAACTTTACTTAAGAAAGTGTTTGATTTCTATTAGTAATTATATAATCCCTGAAGTCTCAACTAAGGACAACCTTTTAAACTTGTTCTTGAGTGCTTACAGCTGTGAACTATCTTGCATTCTATGTGGATGTAAATATATTTTTCTGTGTTTTCTTAACCATTTTCCCTCTATTTTCTAGGTTTGAAGCAGATGGACAACTTGAAGCTATGTTTTCTGGATTAAGAGTTATTGATATACAAGGATGTTGTGTTAGGCTGTCACTAAAGACGTATATTCCGAACATAGACACCATTCTTCTTAGGCACAAGGTGGATTTGTTGGAGCCACCTATGTCTGAACACGAGATGCTAGTAGAATTTTCTGAGAGGAATATGGATATAAAGAGCATGGAGGTAGATTTGTTATTATAAGTGAATTTACTTTTATAACTAATCCTATTTGATATGCTGTTTTGAATTCTGTAGCAAATAAATATCTTTATCTAATCCCTTTGTAAATTAGTCATTAGTATAACTAGAACACTACTTTAAGACAATTGCAAAAAATTTCTTGATTGCACTTGGGAGTTTTAGTCGTTTAGTAAGTCTTTAACATTTAAAGCCATTGCTTGTCATTACAATTGCACTATATATATTATTAAGCTGGACTTCCATTTGACACGGACTTGCACTTGTCGCGCCCTGAAATCTAGTATCCACTTACTAAGAGGTACCTTCACTTAACGAGTTCACTTAGTGACACTACAATAATAGAAAACCAAGAATTGCAAGTAATCACTAATTCAAAATAAAAAGTTTTCTATATAGATAGTGAGGTGAACACGAGTGCTAGACTTGTGTTCTGCAACGAAGTAGAACTTGTGTCGGTTTTCGACTTGTGTTCTGCAACGAATTAGCTATGGACTTATATAGAGGTGTGGAATGCTGAACAGGGTGCTCATTGGGCCCCATCTTCATTCGAGCATCCTCCTTCTTTTCGTCCTTTTCACGCAAGCCTTACTACGAGACAATCATCTTTACAAGAAAGTAGCCGAAAGCATGGCTAGAAAGTAAAGGCTAAAAAGTAAAAGCTGGCTAAAAAGTAAAAGCTGGCTAGGATTTGGATGTTTTGGGTCCAGCATGCTTCCTTATGGTGACACGTCTTTGATGCGCTGTGCCACGTTCTGCGCCTTTATGAAAAGGTCTAATAATTCTTCTTTTACTTTTGTCACTTCAGGGAGGGAATCTTTAAAGTAAAGGCCCCCTCTGAGCTGTCCTCGAGCTGTGAAATCGGCTTCTTTGGCTCCCATAATGAGTTTGAGCTCCCATATGCTTTTGAGGACGTTTCGTGAGGCCGTCCATTCAATGTCCCCAAGGTGCTCCCGGAGGTCCTTTTCATAGGGTCCGTTGATTCTTTTACACGGGCTCCCACTGAGTTCTTCATATTGGTCCAGGAATTCATAAGGCCCACTAGGTACTGGGACGCTCTGGTATTGTGCTAGCGTCTCCTCGGTTTGGGCTAAGATCAAATAGTCTTCTTCTTGCGGATGTCATGGACCTGTAATAAGGCAAACAAGACGAGACAGGGTGTCAGCGAGATTATTATCTTTACCTTCAATGTGTTGGAACTGCACATCAAGTCCCAACCCAGTAATATCGTCCGTGAAGGATAACCATCGGACTCTTGAAGGTTTGTTTTGAGCAGATTTATTGAAGAAGATGATAATGGCTTGGCAATCAGTTCTGATAATAAGCTCCTTTTTATCAAGATAATAAATCTTAAAACTGCTCAGGCTGTTCATGACGGCATGAATTTCTGCGTCAATGGTTGATTTAAGGGGAGAGTATTTCCCGCTTGCATAAGCACAGATTTTTTTTTCAGTTCGGGGGTCATCCTTTTTCTTTTTCCACTTGCAAATACCACCCCAACCTTCCATACAGCCATCTGTTTCAAGAACAATAAAGCAATCTTCTGGGGGAATTGCTAAATCAGGAAGTCTGGAGATTGTCTCTTTAATCTTCCTGATTAGAAGCCAATCTTGTGAATTCATTTTCCGTTCACCAGTTGGAGAGGTTTTTGAATATAAAGGTCCTAATAACCTGCCAAGGTTAGGAATGTAGCTGCGGGCATAATTGAGTAGCCCTAGCCAGGACCTTAATCCTCTTATTGTTTCCAACTCATAATCCTTGAAGTCCGCAATCTTAGATATGATATGCGTTTGGAGTTTAATTGTGGATGGTCCAATTGTTGCTCCCAAGAATTCAACTTCAGGAGTCCCAATCTTCATTTTAGTGGGACTCAATATTAATCCATTCTTTTGGCAAATCTGTAGCATGACCTCCAGATGTTCTTTATGCTCCTGCTCTGTTTTTGAAAATACCAAAATATCATCAATGTAAACAGCAATGAATTTTTCAGTACCTTTAAAGCACTCATCCATTTTTCTCTGAAAAATTGCTGGAGCATTTTTGAGTCCGAATGGCATGACAAGCCATTCATATAAGCCATCAGGAACCCAGAAGGAGGTCCATTCTATGGACTCAGGATCCATTGCTACTTGGTGAAATCCGGATTTGAGATCAAATTTGGAGTAGATACTGCTTCCTCCAATCCTCTTGATGATTGTATTGATACCAGGAAGACTGTATTGATCTTTATGGGTATTGTCATTCAGTCTCTTGTAATTAAAGACCATGCGTTCCTTGCCTTTTATTTCTCGCTTGGTCTCTGGATCTATAGTGGTTCCGGAATGAACTATAATAGCTGTTGTTCGGTGCCTGCTCTTGGATGGGCGAATAACCTTCAACTCCAGAAGAGCCTTAATGTGTTTTTTAAAAGAATCTTGCATTTGAGGAGTGATATGCTTCAGAGGCTTGTCCTCAATTGTTAAATCTGGATTTTTAATATCTAATTTGCACTTGATTCGATTCTGGCTCCAGTATTTCATGGGATCATTCCCAATATAACCAGTGTCTGTCAGTTTTTGAAGAATACCTTCTATTTTTGTGGTAGTCTGCCAGGTGCAGATTTGCTCCTTGATTTGATAATATTCTTCTTCTTCCAACTCCAGTTCTTCAATAACAGGGGCTGCATTCACAGTTTGACAAGTTTTGATAGTTGTAATATTTTTGTAAAACGTTACCTCATCACCTTCAATCCTTATGCCTCCATATAGGGATCTGATGAAGTTGCAGCCAATTATCATATTAATATTTCCTCCAAGTGTGAGGGGGAAAGCATATGTATAGGGAATGCGAAAGAATGTTCCCCTATCTTCATGTTCCCATATTTGAGCTTCTTGGTGGCAGTAGTCTTGGAGTTAATCCCACTGAAATTAACGGCAAATGTATTGTCTTCGATAGCCTCAGGAGGTATAGATTGTTGATCTATGCAACATGTTGTGGCGCCGGTGTCTAGGATAGCATTTACTCTGAACTCTTTCACTCCCGGGATATTAAGTTCAATACTTAGGTTAAACAGGCCATTTGTCTTCTTTTTGGGCTGAATTGCTTCTTCTGCCGAGAATATCTTCTCTCTGCCTTCTGTTATGATAACATGTATCTCTTCTTCATCTTCTTCTTCTTCAATATTACCGGGTCAGGGACATAGACTCCCGCCTGATAGTCTTGTAATTGCTTTCTGAGATCATGATTTTCCAGTTCCAGAGCTTCAATTCTTAAGCGGAATTCTTCATTCTCTGTATCCACTTCAAGTTTATCTGCAGAAGCATTTCTAATTAGATCTTCTTCTCTTGCCTTGTATTCTTTCTCTAATTGCTCCATCTGCAATTTGGCCAATAATTTGCTGGATTCCACTTCTTGCTTTAATCGTTCTATTTCAGCTTCTGCCCAATTGGAATATACTTGATGTTCCTTTATAAGACTCATGGGATTGTAGGGAATAGCTGCTTCACGCTGCACTGGAATTGTTATATCAAAATAATTATCAGTGCACATACCACAAGATGTTATTTTGCAGCTTGTACAATGCATCCTGTGTTTTCTCATGGTCTCCCTTCTGCAACAGTGGCATCTTTCATATGAAGGGGGCACTTCATCATTTATTAACCAGATATGTTGACAATCATGTTGTTCCTTTGTAACTCGGACCATGGGCTGCCAGCCTTCAGTCTTGCCTATCATATAGCAATTTCTTTGTTCAATAAAAACATATAGATATTCATGAGCAAGTACCTGTTGGCCTTCTCCTTCAGAGATACTGTAAATAGCATCCGATTGATCCTCCCCTTCTTGTACTGACATAATTTCAAAGTCTTCGGGAAGCTCTAATCCTTCAAACATTGCTACTCTTCGCACATTTTTGTATTCTTTAGGGCAATCTCTAGCAAAATGCCCTTCTTCACCGCATAGGAAGCATTTGCATTTCTTGTTACGGATTAAATGCTTTTTCTTCTCAATCCGAGCGTGAGATTCATGTGGTTTGCCCTTGTAGGTGGTAGATTTTCTAACACCAAATCTCTTGCCTGGCTTTTGATAATACCCTGGGATGGGTATTTGGTCGCAAAATGATAGATCCTTGAGGGATCTACTGAAAGCTGCTCTTTTGCATTCTTCTTCAACGTACCTATAAGTGAATATTATCCGAGGGTGAACCCCTATAGTATTGCCTTGGTACCTTTCTTCAAAAGCTGTTTTGATTCTTCTTCCCAGATCTCCAGGTAGTTTTAACCAGAATTTTTCTGATAACTCCGATCCAGTGAATAGCCTTCCTGTCTTGGCTGCCAGGTTCATGTAATCAATCATAAATGGGATTATGTCTTTTACCTGGGTACAGGAAATTCTTTCCAGATCTTGGTATGCCCTGTCTTGTATATCTGTTGATCCTTGGAAGGGATCTTCCAGAAGAAATATTCTTCTGATTTGGGAAATTATATTTTGTGTTCCATTTCTCCCGTCAGCAGAATTCACTAGTTTTTGGTACTCAGCAGGATACGCCATTCTCCATTGAATCCAGGTTAACCTTTCTGTTTCTCCGAGTAGATTTTCAATAAAATCTACTTTGTCCTGCACATCCGAAAAGTTTTGTAAAGCAACAATATTCTTTGTTATACCTTCCCATCGTAGAAGGACATCATCAATTTTTCCCAGCTGGGTGGGTAATGTTAGAATTGCACCGGTTTGCTGGTGAGCAGTTGGCAAGTTCCACCATTCAGAAGTATCTCTTCCAGTAAACCTCCTAGGTCTGGTGGATGGCTCTGGTGCATAACTCACAGGTTCTATTTTAGGGCCTGGTGGTTTCGGGGGAAAGCCAACAGGATTCATTGTCTCATCCGCAGGTGGCCTGTATTGAGTGTTTGCTTCCTGCGAATATACTTGTTCACTAAGAGCCCTTAGCTGTGGATAATCACTAATCCAGTCTTCAGAAGCTACTGCAAGTAGTTCATCAAAGGCTTCAGATGGTTGCTCTTCCTGTATTTGCTTCTCATAATACCCCCTCATTCTGGAAATAGTGGGGTTGTCTTTATGAAGTGTTGTAGGCCAGTGTTCCCGTATTGGAGCAATGTATTCTTTTGATTCTTCATCACAGTCATCATCATCATCCCATGATGGCTTGGTTGCAGGGACAAAGGGTTGTATCGGTGGTGTTGCATAATTAACATAATAATCATACTTGCCACTGGGTTCCCCCAGAGTATCCCACCTGTTTTTGTCGTCTGGTGCGGCGACGTACTCTCTCCCACCACTTTCCGCAAAAGGATTGGTAAAATCATCCGCTTGCGTATCGGGTGCTGCCAAGTATTGTAAATAATTGAGATAGTCATCATCAGTATTGTTGAAGGTACATAAGAAATTGGTTGATGAAGATGATGTATCCTCAAGTTGTTGTTGTAAATACTGCCTGTATGTTCGTGAATCTTGAAGTAGTCTCCTTGTCAAACAAGGAGACTACTTCAAGATTCACGAACATACAGGCAGTATTTACAACAACAACTTGAGGATACATCATCTTCATCAACCAATTTCTTATGTACCTTCAACAATACTGATGATGACTATCTCAATTATTTACAATACTTGGCAGCACCCGATACGCAAGCGGATGATTTTACCAATCCTTTTGCGGAAAGTGGTGGGAGAGAGTACGTCGCCGCACCAGACGACAAAACAGGTGGGATACTCTGGGGGAACCCAGTGGCAAGTATGATTATTATGTTAATTATGCAACACCACCGATACAACCCTTTGTCCCTGCAACCAAGCCATCATGGGATGATGATGATGACTGTGATGAAGAATCAAAAGAATACATTGCTCCAATACGGGAACACTGGCCTACAACACTTCATAAAGACAACCCCACTATTTCCAGAATGAGGGGGTATTATGAGAAGCAAATACAGGAAGAGCAACCATCTGAAGCCTTTGATGAACTACTTGCAGTAGCTTCTGAAGACTGGATTAGTGATTATCCACAGCTAAGGGCTCTTAGTGAACAAGTATATTCGCAGGAAGCAAACACTCAATACAGGCCACCTGCGGATGAGACAATGAATCCTGTTGGCTTTCCCCCGAAACCACCAGGCCCTAAAATAGAACCTGTGAGTTATGCACCAGAGCCATCCACCAGACCTAGGAGGTTTACTGGAAGAGATACTTCTGAATGGTGGAACTTGCCAACTGCTCACCAGCAAACCGGTGCAATTCTAACATTACCCACCCAGCTGGGAAAAATTGATGATGTCCTTCTACGATGGGAAGGTATAACAAAGAATATTGTTGCTTTACAAAACTTTTCGGATGTGCAGGACAAAGTAGATTTTATTGAAAATCTACTCGGAGAAACAGAAAGGTTAACCTGGATTCAATGGAGAATGGCGTATCCTGCTGAGTACCAAAAACTAGTGAATTCTGCTGACGGGAGAAATGGAACACAAAATATAATTTCCCAAATCAGAAGAATATTTCTTCTGGAAGATCCCTTCCAAGGATCAACAGATATACAAGACAGGGCATACCAAGATCTGGAAAGAATTTCCTGTACCCAGGTAAAAGACATAATCCCATTTATGATTGATTACATGAACCTGGCAGCCAAGACAGGAAGGCTATTCACTGGATCGGAGTTATCAGAAAAATTCTGGTTAAAACTACCTGGAGATCTGGGAAGAAGAATCAAAACAGCTTTTGAAGAAAGGTACCAAGGCAATACTATAGGGGTTCACCCTCGGATAATATTCACTTATAGGTACGTTGAAGAAGAATGCAAAAGAGCAGCTTTCAGTAGATCCCTCAAGGATCTATCATTTTGCGACCAAATACCCATCCCAGGGTATTATCAAAAGCCAGGCAAGAGATTTGGTGTTAGAAAATCTACCACCTACAAGGGCAAACCACATGAATCTCACGCTCGGATTGAGAAGAAAAAGCATTTAATCCGTAACAAGAAATGCAAATGCTTCCTATGCGGTGAAGAAGGGCATTTTGCTAGAGATTGCCCTAAAGAATACAAAAATGTGCGAAGAGTAGCAATGTTTGAAGGATTAGAGCTTCCCGAAGACTTTGAAATTATGTCAGTACAAGAAGGGGAGGATCAATCGGATGCTATTTACAGTATCTCTGAAGGAGAAGGCCAACAGGTACTTGCTCATGAATATCTATATGTTTTATTGAACAAAGAAATTGCTATATGATAGGCAAGACTGGAGGCTGGCAGCCCATGGTCCGAGTTACAAAGGAACAACATGATTGTCAACATATCTGGTTAATAAATGATGAAGTGCCCCCTTCATATGAAAGATGCCACTGTTGCAGAAGGGAGACCATGAGAAAACACAGGATGCATTGTACAAGCTGCAAAATAACATCTTGTGGTATGTGCACTGATAATTATTTTGATATAACAATTCCAGTGCAGCGTGAAGCAGCTATTCCCTACAATCCCATGAGTCTTATAAAGGAACATCAAGTATATTCCAATTGGGCAGAAGCTGAAATAGAACGATTAAAGCAAGAAGTGGAATCCAGCAAATTATTGGCCAAATTGCAGATGGAGCAATTAGAGAAAGAATACAAGGCAAGAGAAGAAGATCTAATTAGAAATGCTTCTGCAGATAAACTTGAAGTGGATACAGAGAATGAAGAATTCCGCTTAAGAATTGAAGCTCTGGAACTGGAAAATCATGATCTCAGAAAGCAATTACAAGACTATCAGGCGGGAGTCTATGTCCCTGACCCGGTAAATATTGAAGAAGAAGAAGATGAAGAAGAGATACATGTTATCATAACAGAAGGCAGAGAGAAGATATTCTCGGCAGAAGAAGCAATTCAGCCCAAAAAGAAGACAAATGGCCTGTTTAACCTAAGTATTGAACTTAATATCCCGGGAGTGAAAGAGTTCAGAGTAAATGCTATCCTAGACACCGGCGCCACAACATGTTGCATAGATCAACAATCTATACCTCCTGAGGCTATCGAAGACAATACATTTGCCGTTAATTTCAGTGGGATTAACTCCAAGACTACTGCCACCAAGAAGCTCAAATATGGGAACATGAAGATAGGGGAACATTCTTTTCGCATTCCCTATACATATGCTTTCCCCCTCACACTTGGAGGAAATATTAATATGATAATTGGCTGCAACTTCATCAGATCCCTATATGGAGGCATAAGGATTGAAGGTGATGAGGTAACGTTTTACAAAAATATTACAACTATCAAAACTTGTCAAACTGTGAATGCAGCCCCTGTTATTGAAGAACTGGAGTTGGAAGAAGAAGAATATTATCAAATCAAGGAGCAAATCTGCACCTGGCAGACTACCACAAAAATAGAAGGTATTCTTCAAAAACTGACAGACACTGGTTATATTGGGAATGATCCCATGAAATACTGGAGCCAGAATCGAATCAAGTGCAAATTAGATATTAAAAATCCAGATTTAACAATTGAGGACAAGCCTCTGAAGCATATCACTCCTCAAATGCAAGATTCTTTTAAAAAACACATTAAGGCTCTTCTGGAGTTGAAGGTTATTCGCCCATCCAAGAGCAGGCACCGAACAACAGCTATTATAGTTCATTCCGGAACCACTATAGATCCAGAGACCAAGCGAGAAATAAAAGGCAAGGAACGCATGGTCTTTAATTACAAGAGACTGAATGACAATACCCATAAAGATCAATACAGTCTTCCTGGTATCAATACAATCATCAAGAGGATTGGAGGAAGCAGTATCTACTCCAAATTTGATCTCAAATCCGGATTTCACCAAGTAGCAATGGATCCTGAGTCCATAGAATGGACCTCCTTCTGGGTTCCTGATGGCTTATATGAATGGCTTGTCATGCCATTCGGACTCAAAAATGCTCCAGCAATTTTTCAGAGAAAAATGGATGAGTGCTTTAAAGGTACTGAAAAATTCATTGCTGTTTACATTGATGATATTTTGGTATTTTCAAAAACAGAGCAGGAGCATAAAGAACATCTGGAGGTCATGCTACAGATTTGCCAAAAGAATGGATTAATATTGAGTCCCACTAAAATGAAGATTGGGACTCCTGAAGTTGAATTCTTGGGAGCAACAATTGGACCATCCACAATTAAACTCCAAACGCATATCATATCTAAGATTGCGGACTTCAAGGATTATGAGTTGGAAACAATAAGAGGATTAAGGTCCTGGCTAGGGCTACTCAATTATGCCCGCAGCTACATTCCTAACCTTGGCAGGTTATTAGGACCTTTATATTCAAAAACCTCTCCAACTGGTGAACGGAAAATGAATTCACAAGATTGGCTTCTAATCAGGAAGATTAAAGAGACAATCTCCAGACTTCCTGATTTAGCAATTCCCCCAGAAGATTGCTTTATTGTTCTTGAAACAGATGGCTGTATGGAAGGTTGGGGTGGTATTTGCAAGTGGAAAAAGAAAAAGGATGACCCCCGAACTGAAGAAAAAATCTGTGCTTATGCAAGCGGGAAATACTCTCCCCTTAAATCAACCATTGACGCAGAAATTCATGCCGTCATGAACAGCCTGAGCAGTTTTAAGATTTATTATCTTGATAAAAAGGAGCTTATTATCAGAACTGATTGCCAAGCCATTATCATCTTCTTCAATAAATCTGCTCAAAACAAACCTTCAAGAGTCCGATGGTTATCCTTCACGGACGATATTACTGGGTTGGGACTTGATGTGCAGTTCCAACACATTGAAGGTAAAGATAATAATCTCGCTGACACCCTGTCTCGTCTTGTTTGCCTTATTACAGGTCCATGACATCCGCAAGAAGAAGACTATTTGATCTTAGCCCAAACCGAGGAGACGCTAGCACAATACCAGAGCGTCCCAGTACCTAGTGGGCCTTATGAATTCCTGGACCAATATGAAGAACTCAGTGGGAGCCCGTGTAAAAGAATCAACGGACCCTATGAAAAGGACCTCCGGGAGCACCTTGGGGACATTGAATGGACGGCCTCACGAAACGTCCTCAAAAGCATATGGGAGCTCAAACTCATTATGGGAGCCAAAGAAGCCGATTTCACAGCTCGAGGACAGCTCAGAGGGGGCCTTTACTTTAAAGATTCCCTCCCTGAAGTGACAAAAGCAAAAGAAGAATTATTAGACCTTTTCATAAAGGCGCAGAACGTGGCACAGCGCATCAAAGACGTGTCACCATAAGGAAGCATGCTGGACCCAAAACATCCAAATCCTAGCCAGCTTTTACTTTTTAGCCAGCTTTTACTTTTTAGCCTTTACTTTCTAGCCATGCTTTCGGCTACTTTCTTGTAAAGATGATTGTCTCGTAGTAAGGCTTGCGTGAAAAGGACGAAAAGAAGGAGGATGCTCGAATGAAGATGGGGCCCAATGAGCACCCTGTTCAGCATTCCACACCTCTATATAAGTCCATAGCTAATTCGTTGCAGAACACAAGTCGAAAACCGACACAAGTTCTACTTCGAAGATTTCTCTGTAAGATCTCAGAGCTTGTAATTCCTAAACTTTTAATTCAAGTCTTTGCATTTCCAAGTTCTTTTTGCAATTATCTTGGTTTTAAGTTTGGAAGGCATCCGTTTCACTTATAAGATTTCCCTGTAAGATCTCAGAGCTTGTAATTCCTAAACTTTTAATTCAAGTCTTTGCATTTCCAAGTTCTTTTTGCAATTATCTTGGTTTTAAGTTTGGAAGGCATCCGTTTCACTTATGGTATCACACACACACACACACACACACCATCAACAACCTTCCTCCATGAGATCTCTCCTCAAGTTTCTCGTCTCTCGGATGTACTGAGCCCTCTAACACCCTTCTTGTGCCATCCTTTTCGCTTCTCTTATGTAGTGCGTTTCCAACATTCTTCTCTTCTCATCCTTTTAGATGCATTGAGCCTCTGTATCCCTTTCCATGCCATTGTTCTTACTCCACTTGGGTACTATACTTCCTTAACACAACTACCTCTGATCCTCATCATGTGGTCCCTTAGGTGTCTCATATAACCCTTCTCTTATCTTTCCCGAACTTTTAACTTTCGGGTATTCCATGTGTGCAACTACCTCTGATCCTCCTCATCATGTGGTCCCTTAGGTGTCTCATATAACCCTTCTCTTATCTTTCCCGAACTTTTAACTTTCGGGTATTCCATGTGTGCACACTTAGACACACACAACAAGAGTCTAACTTAAACTCTTTGCTCAACCATCAAAATCCGTGCATACCACTTGAGGGCTAAAAGTTTTATGTTTGGCAAATTGTCTAAGTAAAAAAAAACACATCATATGCAAATATAATGCTAAAAATGCAGTAAATGCAATAAAAGCAATTGAAACCTAATTTGAACCTATCCCTAGGCTCCTTCTTCGGATAAGCTTTCCATTGAGCAAAATAACCTACATTGACTTCCTTTTTTGGAAATCTAGGGCTCTTAACTTACTTTCCCCTTTTAACAACATCAAAAATGAGTTTCCGAAACTAAACTAGAGATAACACTTTAATTCAAACGCTGCATTTAATTAGTCAATTGCTGTTTAGTGTGGTTTTAAATGGTTGATTGTAATTAGTAAAAAGTAACTCATGCCAATGTTTAACAATTCACTATAAATTCTAGAAAAATCAAGAAAATATAAAATTTTGAACAATAGTTTGTCACATGCCATATTTTCATAAAAAAATATTTATTAAAAAATTAAATTATTTTTCAAAATTGACTATGTGAGCATGTAACTTAAATTCTAAGTTAACCATAAACATATTTTAATCTCTCTTTTTTATTATGGTTGACCCTCCTAGGGTTTTCTAAATGCTAATAACATCATGGTTTAAAATCTTGTGCCGAACCGGGTGGCACAGGTGAAACATTTCTTCTGCCCGTTGACTGGTAAGACATAGAGACCGCCACGTGCGTTGCGTGACCTCTGTAGCCACCTAGGAGGGGTCGCGCAACCCTTGTGATAGTGCCGGAGGAGTTGCACGACCCCGTGGCCAGATGGGTTGCGCGACCTTAGCGACTGTGACGGAGGGGTTGTGCAACCCCCGCGGTCTAGCTGGAGGAGTCGTACGACCCCAGCGGCAACGCGGAGTGGTTGCATGTTGCTAGTTTGCAGTTGTGAAATTTTTAATTAAAACTTTAGTTTAATAATTTCAATTAACTTCAGTAGGGATAATCTAAATAGACTTAATTAAACCCTAATAGAAACTATCCTATTAATTTAATATATATTTTTAATTTTAAAAATATACAATAAAATTTATTTATTTATCATATCAAAGATCTTATATTTTTTTGTTTATTTTTTTTCATATTTATATTTTAAAAATATTTAAATAGACTTAATTAAACCCTAATAGAACTATCCTATTAACTTAATATATATTATTTATTTTAATTTAAAAAATATATAATAAAATTTATTTATTTATCATATCAAAGATATTATATTCATTTTTTATTTTTTAAATATTTAAATTAAATATTTTATTTTTATTAATATATTTTATATTAAAAAAATACTGAAACCATATTGGCACGACATGATATGGTACTAACACTGTATCGTTTAGTCATAGGCAAATAGTCGGCTGCATGATCAAAAACAAATATATAGATTCATGTTTGATTGTTCTAGTCAACTGCCCCTTAGTCGACTATGGTTGATAGTTTGACTTTGGCCCATCTATTGCAGAGTTTGCCTAAGTTGAATTCTACCCAGCTGAAGTCATTTTCACCCAAATCTTAGCTCACTAGCAACCGCCTTTCACTAAGAGATCTCTTAATCAACCTTCTTGTCCCTCAGATGCAGTCAACTCTCTGGTTTCCTTCCATGCCCTCCTTCTTTGCTTACTTAGTGCATCTCTAGCATTCTTCTGCCAAGCTTCTTGTCCCTCAGATGCTTGACTCCCTGTTCTATCATTCTCTCTCCACTTGCATACTCTGCTTGCTAGACATAGCTACCTTTGATGCTTCTCGTTCTATAGTCCCTCGGGTGCTCCGTACCACCCTTCTTCGATTTTTTCACTAATCTTGAGCTATTGGGTATTCCATGTGTGTAAACCTAAGTCCATGCACACTTAAACACATAAATCAAACACACACAAGATCTAATTTAAATTCTTTACCCAAACATAAAAATCGTGGTTGCACCATACCACTCGTGGGCTGGAAGTTTCAATAGTATATTCATTTTTTACACAGTAGATACAACAAATACATACACATGCAAGATCTAACTTAAATTTTTGCTTAAACATAAAAAATCATAGCCACACTAGACCACTCGCGGGTTGAAAGTTCCAACAGTATATTCATTTTTTATACAAAAGATCAATCAAATACATACAATTCAATAAGTTATATGAACAAAATCAAAAGTGCAAGAATAAAACCAAATCCAAAATTAGCATAACGAGGATCTTCAAGTAACTCTATGTATTGATTGAAACCAAATGTTACTCTAAAAATCATCTTTACCTGCAAAAGTTGGAGGCTAAGGAGAAATAGTGAGCACAATTACTAGTGGGTAAAAGAGGAAACACGTGTATAAGTTTAATGAGGATAAATTACATTTTATACTATAACTTTTAAGTTTTTTTTTTTTTTGAGAACTTCAGTCTCTGTCTCTATATATATAACTCTTATTTTCATTTTACTTATTTATCATCAATTAGAATTTCCAATTGTTCCTCTTGTTTATCACCATTTTTATTGCAAGTTGATATATTTTTAATTATCATCTTTTAGTCACCACTTATAAATCTATTTTCAATAAGTCTATCACTAATAAATCCACTAAGAAGTAATTACTGGAGTCAATGTCCTTGGAGTATAATAACGTAACTTGACATATGAGATAAAGTCCTCACCGGTAATATATAATAATGTATCACCCTGACACAAATAAATATTGAGCGTAGGCAACTTCATGTAGGTGTTAAGTACTCTCTAGTATAAGACTAGGCTAATAGATTTCACTTTTTTACATTTAGAATGTTATTGTTTTACTTTAAATCTTTGCGTTACAATTATTTCATTCTGGAATTACATCTTATAGGTCACTTTGAACTACTAATCTAAATCAACTTTTTAATAAAAGTTGTGTTACTTTAAGTGTGTACAAATATCAATATAAGCCAACAAATAGCATGGAAAGTGAAGCATTCTAATGATAGATATCAACTTAAGAATGACTAAAGTATCAACTTTTAATTTTGAAAATAAGTCCTTCCCATGTTAATTTCTATATAATACCCACATATCCCACATATGCATAACATTGAACTGAAGAATAATCATAGTATAATTTTTAATTTTGAAAACAAGCCCTTCCCATGTTAATCCCTATATAATGACTCACATATCCCACGTGTGTAACTTGAAAAGATTATCATTGATTTAAGACCCCAATAGTTTAGTTCTTTTTACAACCCATTTCACTATTTTAAATGTCATATTAACCTCTTTTTCAAGAGTTATAAAAGTATATATATACTTTATTTTTATATATTTTTTTCATGCACAAGGAACATATAAAATATATTTACCCACCTTAATATATAACAAATATAGATTCACGTATCTAAAAATGAGTGTGCTCCATTTGAACTAGCATCTACATATATAATATAAAAATAACTCAAAAAATTCAAGATAAATCTCTAATAATGATAATAACATAAAATATAGAAATTAATTAAAAACCAAGGTTGATGGATCCAATTTTTGTTCTAATCTACCTCATTATGCACTAAATACACAACTTAGCTCCCACTACTGACACCCGACCATTATTTTCTCATCTTAAACCAAATATATCCACATGAACACTAAAACTACCCTAAAGTATAAATATAATGTAAATAAATATTTTCCCCACTATTTCTTCTCGATCGTCAAAACAACGTAAGCTGAGCCAATCTGACTTAGATAACAAGTCATATGATTAATCCAAAAAAAAATCATTTCCTATTTCTACAATATAATTTCTCACCCAAATTCTTAACTTTAATTCGATTGACTTGCGAGGCAAGGCATTGTCGCGTCAATGCTTTTGACCTAAAGCAACAAATAATAGGGCTAATATGCTCTAGACTGAAGGAAAGAAGAAAGAAAGATGGAAAAGAAGAGGGATTGATTGTGTCATTTGCTCGCCTCTGAACAATAATGACAATGGGATCTTAGGCGCAAGACATGAGAGAGAGAGAGAGAGAGAGAGAGAGGAAAGGGAAGGTTGACTATGTTTTTTTTGACTTTAAGTGGTGGGCGCAACGACAAAACAAGAAGGAGAAAGGAAGGAGAGAAAGAAGAGAGGAAAGGAAGGGGAGATATGATTGACAATGGTTACTTGATTCTTCTAAGACTTTACGTCATGAGACAATGAGAAAGAGAGGAGAGGAAGAAGGGGAAAGGAGATAAAGAGGGAGAGGTCGGAGGGAAAGGGCGTCTGACAATCAATTGTGGTCGATTGCAATGACGGTGTTGTGTGTCTTGCAAAGAGAGCGAGAGAAGGGTGAATGATAAGTGAGGATGAGAGATGTGTGAATTTCTTTTGATTGATTTAGGAGCGAACTAAATTTCTAAATGGGGATAACCTGGTTTAGCTGCCACGTCTACTTGATGGATTCGTTCTAAATCCAACCCAACTTCAACTTGATGCCCAAAACCAATTTATCAGTTTAGTTTGACTTATTCGACTACCTTGGTGTCATACACTTTTGATTACTAAGTAGCTACTTCAATGTAGCCAAAGCAACCAATATGTTTCCTCATTCTATTTTAAAGAAATTATGTGAATACATTTTCTCTAAGAAGTGATGTTTTGATGCAATGACACCAAAAGTCAAATGAAAAACATGGTTGTTTACGAGTCATGACATATGCTTTGATAATAAACTTGTCTTATAAGATCAACAAAGCTGTAGATGTTCTTTATGATGCTAAGTGCTTTGGTTTGCTTGACCAAGCACTTAGGTCGGCCCCTAGCGTTAAGACCACTGAACCTTAGCACCTTAGAGTGCCTAACAACGCTACTTAGCACTACTACAAATAATGAAAACAATTGGACTAATAATTCAAAGTATAATTATTGGACAAGTATGGAAGGTGAAATAATATTGTGATTGCTTTCTTCAAGAATGATAAATTTGTTTTCATGTCAAAGATTGTCCTGCTTAACTTGGTTGTTATCCAATTACAAACTCTAACTCTGTTAAGGCTGAGCTTACTGCAGTGCTTTTTATTTTCCAATTAATTTAAAAGACAATCCTTTAATGCTCTAGATCTCTGGCAAGACGCCAAATATCTGAAAATCATATCTCTGGTAGAGCACCATGTTCCCTTAATTGAATTTAAACACTAGCTCATCATACTTAACTAATTTTCTTCAAAAAATATTCTTAATGACTACTTATATTATATGCTCATTATTTTAAAAGTCTCTGCATAGCCACTGATATACATTTGTATAGGCTTATCAAATGAGGGACCACATTACATCCGCTTTGATTGCCCAAAAGTTATGCAGGCTTAAACCCATCCTAGCTTGTAAACATCCAAGTCATGTTCAAACAAACATAGTCTATGTATCACTTCCAATAATAGGTAACTTTTCTTTGGAACAATTTGTGTTGATTGGTTGATATGAGATTATATGTTATATGCTTTGAATTATATGAATTACTTATATTGATAAGGAAACTATTTTATGTGATAATGAATTGTTATGATGATTAAGATAGATTGTAAAATTTTATTTATATTTGAGTGCCTTGGTTAATAATTTTAATAAACTGCATACAAAATATAAGATATAAACACATTTTTGGCATTATCTTATACATTATTGTTACTATAATTAATGATTTTTTAAAATGTTGATTGCTTATCCATCCACATACTACATTTGCATTATTGAGTGGCGCAATCACTTACCACTTGCATATTGCTTTTTAAATCTTATGCTATAATATATGAATCTATATAATGATTTGATATGGTTGTTTTGGAATTGATGTTTTATATATGAGATCTTTGCCTAATCCATTATTAGCAACACTAACATTTTGGTGGAGCAATGGGATATTTCATAATCAATAATTATCCTTATAACAGTCATGTCATATACTATATGAATTGAATTAGATCAATGATCTCTGAACATAGCATTAGAATCTATATTATTTTCATGATAATTATTCTTCCATTTTGTGGGTTTCCAGATCTTCCCTGGTGATGTTTGTATGGAAGGAATAATTGATACAATCAATTCATCCAGGTATCTCCTGTTATTTTTTTTTTCAAAATGGTGCCATGAGCATAAGTAGCTGAATAGGCACCAGTTTATTTTGCCAAACTAAAATTCCTTTTTTGCCAGAACTAACTGGTTGGAGCAGTGTTGATTTCTATGGTCCAGTGTCAAATTCGCTCTGCATCACCTATTAATGCTAAATCACGATTATCTTAAAATCATAACTCCCGCACCAACCATTGCCCAAATTTCTCCTTTTGGGGCCCAAATGTCTCCTTTTTGGGCCCAAATAGCACACTTTTAAAATTAATGCTTGATGCACCATCATTCCTCAACTAAGTGTATTCTTCAACTGGACACCCTGTATGAATTTCACAATATTAAAGCCACAACCACGATAGCTCAATCCTCACACCACACCTTCGTGTACAATCTGCAGTCCAACACTCCCTATCCTTTCAATCAACTCTCCTTATGGTTTTACCTTGTTTGAATAAAAGGGAATAGGAACCTATCTATATGTACTGTGATTCACCAATAAAGCCCAGATCTGCTGTAAATGGAATAATAGCACTTGCTGTGATGGATAATTGTTGCTTACTAATGACTGCTAGAAATGAGGAATAATGAGAGAGAAAAAAAATCAGTTTTATAATGACAAATCATGCAAAAACTCAAAGCTCACACAATAACTTGAGTTGTAAGGCGTGATAGAAGGGGAAGGAGATTTTTTTGCTCAGGTGACGCATGAAGGGGAAAGAGGGGAGGGTAGGGCTTCTTCTATCTAAGATGGGGGACTTTGTTGATGGCGAGATTAGCTACAAGCGACAGGAACAACATGATGATGATACTCAACAGGGTTGCTTGTAGGTGGGGTACAATAACCCTCGGGAATTGTCCATGCAAAGAGGAGATTATAAGAGATAGTATTATGGGTGGTGCAGTGACCCTAGGGGCATTGTCCATGCAAAGAGAAGGGGATTGTCAGAAATAGTGTTGTGGGTGACCAGTGATGTTGGCGGACTATAGGAGCATTGGTAAGTTACGGGTGAGAAAGGACTCATGAGTAGGAAAGGAGGGCTGCAATAAGGGATTTGTCAGTGAGAAGAGGACGGTGACATTCATGCAGGATATGTAACAATGAGTTTTAAGATAATAATATCAACCTACCAGATTGACTGAATCAAATTGATTCAATCAATCCAGTTTAACATAGTTTCAAGTAATAAATCTGTGAACAAATTCAATTTAAGCCTAGTTTGAACCCAAGGTAAACCAAGATCAAATCTTACCTAATACAACTCTCAATTTGAAAATTTAACTCTAATAAATCCTAAATTAGATGAAAATACCACTAAATCAGCCCAAATACTAGCAGTTCAACTATATATAGTCCTAATTGCCCTCAATTAACTTCATTAGCGCTAGTAGTCCATAATTAATCCTCAATATATAGCATCCTCCTAACCTTTAAAAGTTTGGTCCTCCAAATTTAAGTTGCTAAATTTCAAACTCTCTCGTTAGCTATATAAGCCGCAACTAGTAGTTCCTACCATGAATATAACTTCCATAAGAGAATTAATTTCTAAAGAAGTTCACGAAGTTCCCTCCACCAACTCAAATCCTATAAGGTGACTCCATAAGCCCACAATTCATTAGTTACAACTATTCATCTATAACTTTAGTCTAAATCCATCTACTACCACATATGTTGTTGCCTTCCCCACCACCCTCCAATCTTGGACGAAGAAAACAAGCACTAAACCACTATGGCGATAGCTTTTGAAACAAATCTTCTTAATCGGTGCCACTGGTTAATCTATCTAGTGTGCTTGTTGCGTAAGAATTATCTTAGCTGATATCTAGGTCGTTATTGCTGCTACACTGTCTACCTTTGGAGTTAGGGCTAACTCGGTGGTGGCTTCATGCTTTGTGGCATCTTTAGTGCGCATTCATTGGTTTGATGTCCAAACCTCTTACAAAGATAACAACCTTTCTCTGACCATTGCACTTTTTTTTTTTCTACTTTTGATTTTTTTTTAATTCTCTCTCCTTTACAATTGTTGAAGCTGATTTATGATTGTTCTTTATAGTTCTTGAACTTATTTTTGTTAACAAAAATGGAATTTGAAATTTGAATTATGAAAGTATTATACATTAAATCTTCCTTGGACAATATTGTGCTAATTAATCAATGTATGAATAGATTAAATGTGAATATAAATCATGGAGAAAATCTTTGGGAACAAAAAGTTTTACAAGAAGTAAAATTGGAGCAAAAGGTGATATCGCTCACCCCAAGCAGCCCAATATCGCCGGCCTCACGACAAGATATAGGCAGGTAAATCATGGGGGGCATTATGGGGGGGATTTTTCTCTAGCGCAACAACCCTTTACATGGGAAGTAAAATTGAATATATGAAATGTAGTTTTTGTGATATGTAAAAGCATGAGGGAATAAGGATTAGAGTCGTCAATTTGGGTTGGCTCAGCCCGCCAAACAATTTAAGTGGGTTGGTTGAAATTTTATCAACCTATTTAAAAGAGGGCCTAAACGGGCCAACTCGGGTGGGTTACGGGTCTAGGCGGGTTGGCTCGTGGCGAGCTCGGGTTGGGCCGTGGTAGGCTCGGGTTGGCCGAAGGTTAAGAGGATTTTTTTTTCTTTCAAAACTCAAAACTCAAGTGAAAAACTGAATGGGCTCGTGGGTTGATCCGTCTAATCTGCAACTCAAATTTAAAAATTCTAACCTTTTCTATATAATTTTTTATTTTTTGTGGGTTTGTGTGCTCGCTCGTCTAACCCGCAACCCACCTTGGGTTGGACTGGGAAATTCCCAACCCAGTCGCTAGGATGGCGGGCCGGCCCACCTTGCTCCACCCTGCTCTGCCTCGCCAGATGAAGAGTTTTTGGCGGGCCCGACCCACCTTGCCCCACTCCGCCATGGGCCGGCATGCCTGCCCTCCACGGGCTGGCCTGCCCCGTCCCGCCATGGGCTGGCCCGTTTGACAACTCTAATAAGGATAAAGAATGGGTGGGTAAAATTGAGAGAGCTTCAAGAATCTTTATAAATTATTGTGTTGGTTTATTAGGAAGCAAGGAATAATTAAGTACAAAGATGAAAATGCTAAGATAGGTGTGTGAGAATAATATAAAAGATCTAACAAGGAGCAATTAGGTATAGCTTTAACATATGATAAAACGAGAGAAAATAAGTTAGAGATTGTTTGAGCTTTTTCAAAGTTGGTTATTAAGTTTTAGTAGTTATAAAGAGTCAAATCAATCAGAGTTGGTGTGTGAAAGGTTGAAGAGCAAAAGGTAGATGAAGATCAAAGGAAAGTCTACCTAATATAATAAAAAATTATTTAATTCATTGAATATTGGTAGCGATCTGGTCTTGTATAGTGTTCAATAGAACAATAAAATATGTAGCTGAGCCCAAATGGTTGGAATAAGTATGGCTTGATGATAATTATGATACACATGCTTATAATTCAAAGCTGGTATAAGTTTCATGTAACCAATTTCATGACTTGTGTATTTGGTAATACTCTTTAATTTTTGTTTGTATCGTTACATGTATGTCTTTCTTTATATGATATGCTTTGCCTGTTTCTGTTTCTGTTTCTGATAACATGCTTATGTAGGAATATCAGTTTTTTGGTGAAATTTTAAATTTTTTGTTCTTAACTATCTTTTATTACATATTTTTGGGCTTACAATTTGCTAGAATTAGCTTAAAGTTGGTCTTGTTCCATGCACAGACAACTTTTGTTCCTTTTTAATTGAAACCTCTTTTTCTAAATTTCTCTTCTAATGTAAAATGTCATGTGATGATGTAGAAATTTCGTTGCATCAACAGTGTCATCCTTGAGATGGTTAATAATACAAGTTCAACATCGTATTATTTTGTGCATGCTTCGCCGCTTATTGGTAATAGATGCTAACAAATCAAGGTATGTTCTTTTTTCTTCCATTTTGCTACCTGATCATCATATGCTTTTATTTCATGGATAACAATCAGCCTGCTATATGTGTCTGTATTGGATCACTTAATGTAAAAATACAAGGTTTAATTATATAAATTATACACAAGCTGTGGTAATTCCAAATGGTTACAATTTATTTTTCCCCAATTCATTCTAGTGTGTTAATTCAAATTAGTTTAGCAATAAATTTGACGTTAATAGATCCACGACTAACTAGGGCATCTATCTTTTTTGGTTAAAATTCATTTTTTAAATTATTCTAGTATGTTAGGATTGCTAGGCTTGTAATGGAGGTTCAACAGAAATTTAAATGTTTTATTTGACGTATTTGAGCCTACGTGTAGGCTAGAAGAGAAGGCATATGCATACCTTTTGAATTCAAGCCATCCAAATGTCCTATGTCTAGGTTGTCCTCATGATATGTTTCCCTGAGCACCGATAGAGATGATAGCATCTTGTCAATTCTTGAACGATCATGTGGGAGGGTTTTCAATCAATTCTTGAACAAAGCGCGAGGAGCGAAAAATTCTACTAATGTAGCATCGATTGACCAAATGGGTGACTAGGGTAGGGATGACAATGGGTTGGATTCGAGTTGGATTCTATATCCTCCGTGCCCTAAACCACTTATAACAATGAGTGTATATGCAACCCTTTGTGTAAGGCCCACTGTAGAAGTGTCAAAAATACGCTGGTCCTTATGATGGATATAATAGTCTCAAGTTTGAGGACTAATTACACTCGCCTCGTGTGGAATTCCTGTTGATGCTAAGTAGATGCTATATAAGTTCTCACATGCAATAGGCATGATTGTCTCAAGTCTGTAATCTGTTGCATGGTCCTGTGTGAGATTTTCATGGACACTACCATATTTCTCATTGCAAATCATGTCCAATGTTTTGTTCACTAGTAACTTCACATGCATACTTGTTGAAGTATAAAAATGCAAGTGTCAGAATTCTAAGTGTGAGAATATATACTCTATTCTATAGTATAGTGTGGATTGGTCTATCTCTATTGCAGATGTCTAGTGTTGACACTCTTTGATCAGGACATTTAGTAGTGCTACTGATATATATTAGTATTATCTTACTTTTTTATTTTTTATTACAACTATTCAAATGAGCAAGAGTTAAAAAAAAAAAGACAGCCCGGTGCACAAAGCTCCCATCAATACACGGTCCTGAGAAAGAGTCTATTGTACACAACCTTTGCGTTGCAAGAGACTATTTTCATGATTCAAACTTGTGACCACCATGTCACATGGCAACAACTTTACCCTTTGCCAAGACAATAATACACATTGACTATTCATACAATATATGATTGCTTTAGTGATATTTTTGGTCGCTTTCAATGCGTTTTGATGGTGGCAAATGGGGGGAATGGTTACATGCCAGAGTGTACAATAAGCACTTACAACAAGCACTTAGGCAAAACTAAGGAGAATTCCTCTCCTTTTTTGCACAATGTATTGCCAAACATTGAAGCTCTCCCTTCTGTCTAGGGAGAAGGCAACGACAAACCATCCCAGAGCTCTTGACGGATGGAGGATGTGGTACGTTGTGCAGCAGGGAGTGTTCCTCACCGAGAGACATCTAAGACTGCTGCAAGGTGGCTGTCTGGAGCTGACCATCCTTCAGCGACACTGGAAAAGAAACGACAAAGCTGTGGCGCTGGCTGCAGGCCACTACCGAGCTTTGTGGTGCTGGAACAGCAATAAGACAGCCCCTCACTCGCTGTGGTGCTAAGTGCAGTGGGCGGAGACAAGAAGAATCAGCAGGAGGTGGTGCCTCACAACAACCTGGTGCAGTGCAAACTACGAGCCAGGGCGAGATGAAGTGCTACAACTGGAAGTAGGCAAAGAAGGGTGCAGCAGCAGGCCTCCCTCAGCGACCTTGCTGCGCTGGAGTGAGCAGCCTACCTTGCAGCAAGTTACTATCTTCCAAATGGACCATCTTTACAAGCTGGATGGTACATCCCTCAACGAATTAACTTTGACTTACTAACTGGTTCGGGTTAACTGAGTATTGGGTCCTTCTATCCTTGCCTACCGGACCAGCTAAAACGTGGCCAAGCAGCAGCAAGCTAACAACAAACATCCGACCAACAACAAACAACAACAGGCCAACAAAACCAAGCAACAAACTGATGAACAAACAAGGAATTGTTACGGGCCATCCTCATCAGGGCTTCTACCTAACCAAGCATCAGTGAGCAACCAAGCACAAATCCAATAGTGGTTGCTCAGCTAGCAGCGGAACAACCTAGAGGAGGGGGCTGCAAGCAACGGTGGGCTGATTTTATTCTCTGCGAATCGGCTCTTCTTGAATGACAATGCCCTATAACATCATACCTCAACTGAGGACTAGTTGGCCTAGGAGAGGAGGATGTGGACACAATCTCAATGGCTATGGGGAGTGCTTAGTGGGGCACTTTGTTAATCAGTTCCCTAGTTGGCCGACGATCAAGGCAATGGCTAAGCGGTGGAAGATATGATATGAGATCTAGTTATATTTGAGAGATGCCCTAAGGCAATCGCCTTAGCATTTATATCATTTATTTGATAAATAGATTCACTATATGAGAATACATTCTCTATGTATATGATTGGATCTTAAATTCAATCACTGAAGTCTACAATACAATGCATAGCATGAGAGAAATTATGATTGGATCATAATTAGTATCTCATCATGTGTAATTATATATATATTGAAATATTCTTCAGTCGATGAATTAATAAGACTGGACATCATCAATTCTGTGAGACTAACATATGTTATGCACTTTGGTTTATCCAAGCAATTGGTCCTCACTGTTTGGAAACATTAGGATGTTAAGAGTTAACATATGAATGTTAGTTAAGAATAACTAGTTCATTGGATGTGACCTGCTACGAAATTTCATGTGGTTATGTATATATACGTCAATAGCCGACCCCACATAGTGGAATAAAGCTTGGTTGTTGTTGTTGTTGTTGTTTGTATGTATATATGTCAATAAAGTTCTTATTGCAGAGTGTAAGTTTTCTTAGATTTGAGGTATTCAAGTCACCTTGGTCGTCGAGACTTATACTTTGACATCTTGGTAGTGTATCTCGTAGGAGGTATAGATCTGGGATGGTTGGGTATAAGTCAATATGCCCGAAAGTGTTTGGATAGCCCACAGAGGATTCACCATTCCTTTGATAAAGGAGACATATACCCTAAGATTTCTTGTTAGGGTTATTACTCGTAAGTCTTTGGCTAAAGCAAAACATGTCAAGAGGATGACCTTTTTGGACACATGTTTGAATAATTTGAATCCATAAAACAAGGACTATTACTCGGGATAGGTGTGACATAGGCAGCCTAGTGGGGACTGATACATAGATCATGTTCTGAACCAAGTGGGTATGAGATGAGTGAAAGGAATAGACACACTTATAAGGGTTCAAAATTGTTTTGGAATCAACTATGATTTTCCGATCAGTTGGGGGTCATGATGTACTACTAGGTGCCACTCATGATCAAGATTTTAAAATTTGCTAAGCGCTAGTTGGGCACTAGACCAGTGCCTAGCGCCTAGACCGCCTAGGTGGGGCCTAGGCGCCGCTAGGCGTTCCTTGGTACCAATATAATTAACAAAAAAATCACATATTATAACTCCAACACAATAATATCAAATTTAAAATGAGTTCAAACTTCAAAATTACACAACTAATAAAATATCATAGGAAACAAACTCAAAATCAAATTTATTCTACTTCTCAATAATTTTCAACAACTTTTTCTTTATCTGACATAAACTCAATATCATCATTGTGTTCCTTGTCTTCTTCTTCAGATTCAAAATTATCCTCGTGAAATTCTCTCACTCTAAAGCTTCTTCGGGGTTGTAGATTTTCATTTGCTCCACTTTGTTCATCAACCAATTGCCATGTGAGCCCAGAACCTAGTTTAACTTCATCATCTTCCCCACCATCTACAATCCAACCTTGTGCATTTAAAACATCTTTTGCAAGGAGGACATCAACATTCATTTCTTCTCTTTTTTGTTTGTTCAACAATCTAGCATTAAATTGGACAAATACTAGATTATTCAATCCATTGACATCCAATCTGTTTCTTTTCTTTGTATGAATCTGAAAAAAAGAGAGAAAGTAAATACTATAGTTAGTCACATGAATTAATACTTTACTTTAATTAAAGACTTGAAGATTAAAGCTTAGTCCTTCCAATGCACTCCAATTTCTTTCACACCCAGATGCACTTGTAATGAAAGTATCCTCAATGCCACTCTTAGCAAGTTGGGCGTGTGAGCATCGTATGTACTCCACCATGCATATGGATCAAATGTATCATCATTTTTTTCACATACTTTTGCCTCAAGTGTTTTTCCAGATAACCTAGTCTTGTCTCTATATTTTACAAATTTCTTGTTAATAATTGTATCTTATAGATTTAACTCATTGGCATGCAAAATTGCTATGCATTCAAAAATCTCCATCGTGACCTCCTCATAAAGAGCAATAAAACTATCTTTATTGTAAAAATAGGGATTCCACAAAAAGACAGTGGTATGCAATCATGGTTGTAAAAATCGCTAGGCGGTAATTGGGCGGAGGACTACCGCCTAGCGCCTAGGCGGCGCCTAGGTGGGGCCTAGGCGTTTTCACTCTTTTCCGGACAAAAACTCTAAGGATGTCATTGGAATTTTAGGATGTCAAATATTTCATAAATGGTGCAAATGATAACAGGACTAGTGAGTGTCAATGAGTAGCCTATAATATAAGATACGACTAACAAAATAAAAATTCAAAAAACAAAAAATAGATAACTATTTTAGAAAGTACGGCGAGCCGGCGAGGAGCGCGAGTAGGTGGCGCGAGGGCGAGGGCTTGGACTGCGTGCCTTAATTTCTTCTCACTTGCTTTATTCCAAAAATTCTAAAAAAAATCAGTTTATTGTCAAAACATTAAATAAAAAAATTGCAAACGCTCAGGCCGCTTAGGCGGCCAGCCGCCACAAATATGCCGACTCACACTTGCGTGGAGCGTTGGGGGGATGATTGGCGCCTAGGCGGCTACCTAGCCCGCTTTTTACAACACTGTGGAGAACCTCCATGGGCACCTTACCACATCTTTTCCCAAGGTTGTTCATGCTTTCACTCGGCATTTTGAAGAGTAACTAGGCAAAACAGTGAACCGGAGAGATTTTCCACATCATTGCTTGAACTTTGGACGAATGCTTCCCAATGATCAACACACCAATTCGATATGTATGTCGTCCAATGAAGAAATCAAAGATGCGCTGGTTGATATTTGAGACCCAAGGGCTCCGGTTCGGATGGTTCCAGTTCTTCAATAGTGCGTGAGATATTGTAAGTGCAATTTTGTGGCTGCAGTTATAGAGTTTTTTCGCAATGGAAAGCTCTTGCGAAGATGAAATCATACGTTGATTGCCCTTATCCCAAATTTTGCTCATGCTAACAAAGTTACTAATTACCGGCTCATCTCTTGTTGTATGGTCTTTTGCAAAGTCATCTCTAAACTGTTAACGATTAGATTATCCAAGGTCTTGGGTCACATTCTTCAACAGTCCCAGGCAACTTTTGTGCAAGGCCAACTCATCACCGATAATATCCACTTAGCTTAGGAGCTCTTAAGGAAATACAACCACAAGTGCATCTCTCCCCGATGTATTATGAAGATTGACCAACAGAAGATATTTGACTCAGTGCATTGAGATTTTCTGCATGAAGCTCTTGAGGGTCTCAACTTTCCTTCATAGTTTGTCTTGGATAGTAGTGTATTTGACCACTACCTCCTTCTTAGTAGCCATCAATGATGGGACGTTTGAGCATTTTAGGGGAGCCAGGGGTCTGAGGCAAGGGGGCCCACTATCACCCTACCTATTTGGTATTTGTATAGAGGTTTGCAGCTGTAACAGTGCATCACTAGGGCAAGTTTCGTCTTCCACCCGTAGTGTGCCCACCTTAGATTAGCTCACCCGGCCTATGCTAACGACCTCTTTTTTAGTTTTGGTGATACATCAGTTGGCACACTCACCACTTGTCTTCAGACTTTTGGGGAGGCGATAGGACTTAAGGTTAACAGATTGAAGTCGAATATTTTTTTGGTCGGAATGAATGAATCGACATCAATCAACTCCTTTCCATTACAGGTTTTAAGGAGGGTGTCATGCCATTCAAATACCTCGGGTTCGACTATCAACTATAGCCCTCTGATCGACTCTCTGATCCGTTGGGTCAATGCTTGGCCGAAGAAGACCTTGTCTTATGCTGGCAAGGTGCAGCTCATCACTTCAGTGTTTTAGGGGATTGAGTGCTTCTGGCCATCCTTCCAATACCACAGAGCATCATCGATCATATTTATAGTATTTGTCGATCCTTTATGTGACGTCCAAACACCCCCGGTGATTGGACACAGATATGTGCCGATTGAAGGATGAGGGAAGCTTGGGATTCAGAAACTTGCGGGAGTGGAACTTGGCTCTCCTGGACAAGATAAATTCAGGAGATGGAGGTCACATCCTGGATTAAGTGGGTTCATCGCACCTTGAGTCGTAGAGATCTTTGGACCTGACAAGTAGCCCATTCAAATTTCCCCCTGATCAAGCGTTTGCTGTAAATATGGGATCTCATCCAAGAGGCTAGGGGGTCGCTAGACTGTCAGATTTGTTTGCTCAGGATGGAGGGGTAGCCCAGGTGCATGACTTGTTCAAACAACCTTGTCCTAGGATGCCATGATCCTGGATGGTATGGAAGACTTATCTACAGTCGAGTTATGCAGTCACTTCTGAATGTTGGCACTGTAGAGGCTTCCTACTAGAGATAGACAAGATTATCAAGAGGACCGATAGCACACTTTTTGTAGGCAGGAGCTTGAGACACATGAGCATTTGTTCTTCCAATCCCTCCTATTGCAGATCTATGGTGGAGGATTCGAAGTTGGCTCCACATGTGCCTGGAGATGTCTACATATCGCCGGACACTTAAGAGTTTTTGGCCAGCACTACTGTGGTAGCAGGACGTTGACAAAGGCCCATCACTTAGCCTTCTGATTAGTGATGCATTATGTTTGGAGGGCACAAAATCATAATTTTTTTAATGAGGGACAGTTAGATGTAGAAAGGATATACAGAAGTATGCAACTTCGTGTATATAGGTCTTTAGACGTCTACTCAGATATGATATTTCATCAGACATTAGTAACTGCTAAAGCTTAATTTTGTACATTTTGGCACATGGTATACAACTTTTACTTATCCGAAAAATGAGGGTGTTATGGTTCAAATCAGATCTATGTTTTATCAAAGTAAAAATAGAAGCTTACTTTCTGACTCTAGACTATTATGAGGGTTCTGTTTTGTGTTCCACACACCATTGAATTTTTCCTCCTTTTAAAAATTTTTGCTCTTTTCAATTTCCTTTCTCGGTGCGAGGATATCCCATAATTTGCTTGCAAGGTAAATTGTTTCTGTGCAAGGCCAGTCATGAAAATTTATGGTCACAAATGTGGTCTTTTGCACGTCAAAGTGTTTGGGTATGAGGACAATTAGGAAATTTCATGGGCCTATAGTGTGGTCAAAGTTCAATTTGAGCAACTGATCTTTGGAGGCTAAACCCTTGCAGAATAGGATGGATCATTCATCAGGGATTTGGTCAAATGGCAAATTCCTTAAGCAAAAAGTTAAAGTTAGGAGTTGTGACAATTGGTTCCAAAGCAAAGGTTATTCTACACGTTAGGGGTCAATCTTGCAGGATTGAAGATACACAAAGAGATGGCTCGTTGGTATACTTTGAACCAGCCTCAACCACATATTGACAGTGCTAGAATAGAGATATCAACATCTATGAAAGGAGTTGTGCATCTGGAAACAAAGCAAGGGAAATTATAAAGGGAAGTTCCTGTTGCTGACATTAAGGCTGAATGAAAGTGTTCAAGAAACTTGTCGCGACATGGATGCATAAACAATGTTTTGCAGATTGACTCAATGTGAAGTGTGAGCCATGCAAGGAAGTAGACTCTGTGAATATATGATGTAACAGTGGGAGAACCAAAACTCACAAAGATGACAAATTAGGCCCCAGTAATATCCTACTTGAAAATAAATAGTCTGATCCCAATGATATATATATATATATATATATATATATATATATATATATATATATATATATATATATATATAATATATATATATATATATATGAGGAATGATACGTCGCAGACCTTCTGTCGCGGACTCGTCCGCTTGGAATGAATTCAGGCGCCTAGAATATATATTTTTTAAATCAATATTTTTTTAAATCTTAAATCCTAAATACATATAATATACTCCGTGAACATTTAAAATTTTTTATTTTGAACACTATAATCCAAGAGAGAAGTCTAAACCCTAGACGTAGAATCTTATTTGCTTAAGCCCGCTATAACCCAACTCCTAAATCCTAAAATCTTAAACTCTAAATGCATATAATATATCCCTTGAGCTTATAAACTTTTTTATCTTGAACACTATAACCCAAGAGGGAAGCTTGAACCCTAGAGGGAAAATCTTATTGACTTAAATCCACTATAACTCAACCACTAAATCACCCTAAATAGATATAATATATAAAAAAAAATTATTGCTGAGTGCCTAGAATGAATCTAGGCGCATATATATATATATATATATATATATATAACCTATCCCTAACAAGGTATACTCTTTTAAGCAAAAAATATTGTTATTTATGTTTGCTATAACTAATAAAAATCCTTTTAAGTTCTAAAAAATTTTAAAACCTTATAAAATTAAAACTTCCTGCTTTTTCATGCATAAGAGGGTCAAGATGGTGGCACCACCAAGGGTGCCAAAGTTTTCTACAACTTCTCATTTGAGGAATCAAGGAACTTCAGAGCGCACAATCAAATCTTGGTGAACTTTTGTTAAATATTTTGCTTGGTGTTTGGATGGAAGAAATTTAAGGGTGTTAACTCGAAGACTCCATTATAAATATGATGGAAGACAATTGAAGCACATCAAACAAACATGCACCATGTTGGTGAAAGTTAATGGAAGTATAGAGAGCTTTGCAGAAGTTAGAAGATTTGTGATTGGCAACACTAGGAATTGGAGCAATTGCAAATAAGAGGCTTATGATGGCCACTTGTATTTCGCAAACAAGGAGGCTGTTGCCTGCTTTTTTGATAATTGATGTTGTAATGGTCCTTAATAATACTGTAGGATTTAAAATTAACTTATTTTCTAGGCCAACACATATGTTTATGGGGCATTTAAGTGCGTACGACACTTGATTTTTTTTTTTTTTTTTTTGTGGAAAACTTGGTCAATTTTGGTATGGATGGGCATGCAAACAGCTTCACTACTTGAGACTTATCTCTCCTGCCTTTTACGTTACCGTGTCAACAAGACACAACATGGGTACAAGTACAAAAACTAGACATCTTGGACTCTTTTTAGAAGCAAATTGAGTGTGTTGGAGGTGGGGAAAAAGGAAGTAGAAAAAGAAGACAGAAGAATTGCTGGTGAGGAGGATACTTGCTTTGATGAGGAAGATAAAATTATGTTGTGAGTTCTTGCCACTGTTGGAGGAGTCTGGTTGGATTGCAATGAGGTGAGTGGGCGAGAAAGGTTTAAGAGAATATGATTTTTGCTTGAGGGGATCGATGGGGAGAAACCACGAGAAAACTACTAAAACCCGTTTTCCAATATGAATTGTATGGTCCACTATCGGTTCAGCTATGAAACAGTTAATTTGATTATGGTTTGTGATTGGTTTGAGTCCCAATTCAAACTCGTCTTTATCTGAACATTATCCAACCATCTATTGGGAAAAAAAATTCTGATATTGAATATAAATCAAGTTTGAATCCTCAAAGTCAGCGCCTAAACACTCCAATCCACATGTGTTAATTCTAATTTCTATTAAATCCCCCTAATTAATATCTATAATCCCTTAGCTAACATTCAATAGTTTAATTTTGGTTATACTATATTAATATTAATTTATATTTGTCGTCTCTCATACTTATGTTTTTAAATTTGGATTTTTTTCACTGAGTCTTGCCATTGAACAAATCACATATTTGCCACTTGAATCTATGTGTGATGGACACTCTGCCTAAGTCCAAGTAATCTAACTGAGCATTTGGCATCCAACAACTGTGACGTATGTGTGACATTTGGTTGTTTTCCATTCATTTTGATGACCAATGGTGGGCAGAGAGCTATGTACCACTGTGTATAATCTGCATCTCATCGTGCATTTTTGTGAAATATAACTATGATACTCATTACCCAATCTAACATTGAAATAAAGGGAAAATAGATTGATTTATTTTGGATTATGACCACCTAACAGATTTGAGGGAGATGGAAGCAAGATGAGGCCAAAACTTTGTCCATTTGAATTGGAGAACCTCAAGGCTCGGGGCTGGGGGTTGTTGGATATACCATATAACCGAAATGCGTATATGGTTGAAATTGGATCTTGGCCTGGTTCAAATTTTGAACAAAAATTAGTTGCAATATGCTTTTGTAGCACCGTTCTGTGAGTCATATTTTTCTTTCATTAATAGAGTTGTACTGTATTTTGTCTTGGTTGAATGACACTCACCACATGCTTACTAGCCTAGGTAGTACAAAGCTAGTTGATGTGTTTCATGGATGTTGAGTGTGTTCAACTTGATCTTAGTGGTCAAACCCCTTGTGTTTGACTTAATAAATTGGTTTTGTTGTGGCCCAAGAAATTTAAATATCTCCATAATGATATGATATTGTCCATTTTAGGTCTAAGCCTTTGTGATTTTGTTTTTGAGTTTTATCCAAAAGACCTCATACTAATGGAGATATCTTTTCTTTATAAGTCCATGATCTTTCCTATGTATTTTCAACGTGGGATTTTGTTTGTAACCTTGCAACCCCAAGAATCCCTCCCTCAAACTATGGACCACAGAGCCCCTCTCAAGCGGAAAGTCTATTCGTTTGACGTCTAATCCTCGACTTACAAGGTCTTTTAGCCTCTCGGTCCAACCAACTTATTATGTCTTCCTTGCTTAGGCGCAACTAGGGCTTCTCCGCCTGTCTATCCACCAGCACTTCTTGGTGTTTGGTCTTCTTGATCCAGACACGGGAGCCCTTACTTCCTTTGTTCGAGGTCAATATTCTACTCACATGGCTTGATTAGACCATAACTCTTATGCATAGTTGATGGTTAGACCTTTTGAGTTCGGGCTCTGATAGCAATTGTTAGGACTGAAGGAATTTTGATATCTCCCCAATGGTATAATATTGTTCATTTTGGACCTAAACCCTCATGGTTTTGATTTTGAATTTTACCCAAAAGGTCTCATACCAATGAAGATATCTTTCTTTTATAAGCTCATGATCTTTCCTATGCGTTTTCAATATGGGATTTTGATTGTATTCCCAACAATTCTCCTCTCAAACGAAGGACCACCATTACTCTCATGGTCCAGGTCTCCTGCAAGCATCTGGTTACTCTTGACGTGCTCTGGGCCTCCCCTCAAGCGGAAAGGAGTTGATTGGGCACTATGTGTCCTAGGATTAGAGTGTCTGGATACGAGAGTGACGCTGTTCCTTTCATGGACACTCATCTACTAATTGGGGATGAATAGTTAATCAGTCATGCGAGGAGATAATCCTCACGAAAATCCATATTTTAATCAACTGTAAGTGTACCACTTATTATGTCTGACATCTAATACTAAATTGGAAGTCCAAATATATAAAGAAGAAGCCATGTTTAATAATTAACTCTGGGAGGAGAATAAAGCATTATATGGATCCTCATCAGCCAAGAAAGATGGAGAGCTAATTACAATTTGTGATTTAGTATGGACATTTCAGAATGCCTATAGTATTTACCTATTGCGTGTTATGTCGCCTTTCGCACTAATGATGTTTTCCTTTCTAAATAACATTCTTGGCAGGCATTCTTTTGAACACTCAGATAGGGATGACACAGTTATTGCACATCTGGTGGGAGGAATAGATGCTTTCATTAAGTTAGCCTATGACTGGCCTATATCATCTTATCCTCTGAAGTTACTGTCAATTAAAAATCGTGATGACCAATCCCAAAGCATTACTTTGAGTTTCCTTTGCAAGGTCAAGGTAAAATTTTCTTGCTTGTTTGTGCAAACAATCTTGTCTTATTAATGTTATAATGATTAAGTCGATTTATGGTTTGGGATTTGATAATGTCAGTAATATAATTCTTGGACAATCCCTTAGTTTAGTTATGCAATACTTGACAGTCATTTAGTTCTGAATGTATTTATTCTCTTATAAGTAGTTTTTGTTTGCTGATCTGACAAAATCAACTTGTACAAGTCTGAGAATTTAATTTGTGTGCAAATATCTATTATTTCAGCTACTTTTCCCGTAGTATGTTTAGATATTGAACATTTACTGGCAAAAGGCGATTCACTCGCCCCTAGTGCCCCCACCAACACGTCCCAGGGCTAATACGGAGGAGGTAAATCACGGGGGCTATTAGCCCGGATGCTGTGGCTAGTGCGTGGGGAGGACGGGCACATTGGTTTTGCCAAGTTTTGACCTTCAGACCTCTTGGTGGCAACACTCGCGCACTAACCATCAGTCCATCTTGTGGGGACAGATATTGAACATTTGATGGCTAAAAGGTGATTCACTCGCCCCCAGCGCCCCCGCCAACCCGTCCCAGGGCCAACACGGAGGAGGTAAATCACGGGGGCTACTAGCTCGGATGTTGTGGCTAGCGCGTGGGGAGGGTGGGCATACTGGCTTTGCCAGGATTTGACCCCAGACCTTTTGGTGGCAACACCCATGCACTAACCATCAGTCTATCCCGTGGGGATTGTTAGTGATATGAGAGAAGTGTCCTAAGGCAATCGCCTTATGATGTAAACATTTATATTAATAAATGATAATTCACTATTTGAGTATACATGTTTGTGTATTTGATAGGATCTTAAACTCATCTACTGAATGTCCGCCATACAATTCACAGCATAAGAGAATTTGTGATGGGATCACAACTAGTGATTATCTCTAAATGTGCAAATGTGAAGTGTTGGAAATATCCCTAGTCGATGAATTGATAAATACGGACATTATCAATTCTGTTGAGACTAGCATGGGTTATTCTCTATTCAGCTGATTCTCACTGGCTGGTGACATTGGGATGTCCGGAGATAAACATGGATGCTAGTTAAGGGAACTAGTTCATTGGAGTGACTAGCTGTAAAACTTCATATGGTAATCTATATAGATTTGTCAATGAAGTTCTTACTGCAGCTTAAGTGCGATGTTCCTTTGACTTGCGGTGTTCAAGTCATCTTGGTCATGGAGACTTATACTTTGACATCTTAAGCAAACATCTCTTAGGAGGTGTGGACCCACGATGATCGGGTATAAGCCGAAGTGCCCGAAGATGTTTGAACAGCCTACAAAGGATTCACCACTCCTTGCGAGGAGATGTATACCCAGGCCTATCGTCGGATTGTTACTCAAAGCCTCTGGCCAGAGCATATCATGTTAAGAGTGCGAGTCTCTTAAATACATGAGAGTAATTAGAAATCCAAAGGACGAGGAAGACACTACTTGGGCTAGGTGTGACGTAGTCAGCCTAGTGGGGACTGACACCATTGACCGTGTCCTGAACCAAGTGGGTATAAGGTGGTGAAGGGAATGAGGCACGATTCATTAGAGCTGCTGAAGAGTTTCAGAATAATTTCTTCTGAGGTCAAACCGTTGATCTTTCGATTAATTGGGGATCATGATGTACTACTAGGTGCCACTCATGATCGTTCTATAATTAGTTAATTATAGACGGTCAACATAAATCGAAAGCCTATTTAGTCACACGCACTACGAGTAATCCGAGGGATTTAAAACGAGTTGAAAATTGGATTTTCCGATCAAGAGAAATAAGTCGAATCTGAGTTAGTCAGAGGCGCAATGGAAGCTAAAATGGCTAAGTCTTTTGAAGGCTTTTTGGGCGAATTAAATGAGTTTAATTCGCGGCGGTTCGGGTTGGTTTGGCCGGCCAAAGAGGGTGCCAAAACCCCCTTTGGTGGCCGGCCACAATAAGAGGAGAAAACCAATTAATTTTGGTTTAATTAATAAAATAAATCTAGTGCGATTTATTTTATAAATTATGGATAAATAAATTTGTATAAAGAAATTTATATAAATAAAATTTATAGAAATTTATTCTTTTATGGAAGATTAAAATAATCCATGAATTGATTTATTTTAATTTTATAAAATCAATTATGAATTGATTTTTTCATAATAAGAAAGTTTATAAATTTCTTATAAAAATTTATTCCATAATTTAAAGAGAAGAAGAATTAGTTTTATTATAAATTAGTTTATAATAAAGACTCGGTTTAAACGGAATAATAAGAAAATTTATAAGATAAATTTCTTATAACTAATTCCGTTAATTCCGTTAATTCGGTTTAGAGGGAGACTTAGCAAAGGAGTTGCTACTATATAAAGGAACCAAAGGCTAGCCCTTATTTCGAATCAAGAGATTAATTATTCTCTCCCTCTCTCTCTTAATCTCTCTTCTCCTCTCCCTCTCCCTCTCTTGCCTAGGGCCGGCGCCCACCCTAGAGGTTTAGGGCCGGCGCACCAAACAACTTCCCCCTTGAAGTTGCCGTGAGGTTTCAAGAAGAAGGAGAACCCGAACAAGAAGAAGAATAAGCGGATAGCGACTCCTCTCTTCTCGGAATTCGATTCCGTTACTTCGTTGGTTAGTTTCCTATATTTTCTCTTGTTCATCTAGTTGTGCCTTCCGAGGATCTAGTAGTTTTCGTCGACACAAAACTCGTGACTTTGTGAAGTCATCCCGAAGAGAACTCGGCGTGGACGCGAATAGAGGCGGAGCTTCCAAGGGACGCTACGGTTGGATCTCGTCCCTTTTCTTCGAGTTACGCGAGGTATAAAAGTAAATTAGTTTACTTTTCCGCAAAATTTTATTGTATGATTATGTCAACACACCATAGGGTTGCATGCTAGATACGAAGTTAAAATAATTTAGGAAATTATTTTATGCAAACTCTTCCGCTGCACGTAAAAATTTTAAATTTTACGAACTTGTATCCTTGTCAACATGCACCCGGTCCCTACAGGGATCAGATATTGAACATTTGAGAACTTTGCGTGAATAGGCAAAATTGACTATATAATTAGACAATTGATCAGCTAGGTAACAGTGTATATCTATTGAGACATCATTATGGAAGGATAGTTTTTCAATCTAAATGATTTGGTACTATAAATTAAATATGAATTTATAGAGGTCAATGATGCCTTGGCGCAATGGTAAAATTGCTGCCTTGTGATGTAAAAGGTCACGAGTTTGAGTCATGAAACAATCTTTACAAAGTAGGGTAAGACTGCGTACAATAGACCCTTCCCTGAGACTCTTATGGTGGAAGCTTCATGCACCAGATTTCCTTTTTATAGAGGTTAATGGTGGACTCAAACACAGTTGAAATAGTTGAGACACATGATTCACTATTGTACATCTTCTGTAATTCTTCTTACTAGAGAATCCTACTCAGGTAATATGTAACCAACAACAGATTTGACCAAAGGTGTAAAATGCTTGGCCTCATTGTGAACAAGTAATGCTATTAAATTGATATTACATTAGTCTCTTCCAAAAAATTCCTTCAATTCCAATCTTAAGCCTGGATGAAAAAGGCTTGAGATTTACGTTTAGTCTGAACAGACCAACATTAAAATTTGTCCAAGCATATGAACATGAAGTCTAACCATATTTTTCATAAAGCTAGGTCATCATCATCAAGTGAGTAACTTCACAAATGAAATACCTCAATATGCAAAAAGGTTGGGTAGGAAGTTGCCCAATACTGACCCATCACATTAGACTTTGGATGCCCAAAATTGACCCATTACATTAGGGTACGACGTGATTCAAAATGAGCAAGGATTCTTGCATTGTCTTGGACCAATGCCACTAAAGCTAATGATGACTTCATGATTAGAAATACAAGAACACTTTCAAGGAAAGACTAGATTTAGTAGATGCTTTTGTTAGTAAAAAAATATCATAATGTACTTACAGGAAACCAAAGGAGTTGGAAAAAAGCTACATAATTAAATAAAGACATATTCTAAATTTGGTGTATTAAAAATTAAAAATAGAAATGGAGTATGTAAAAGGATTATAAGCATAGAGTTGGCGAAGTTAAGAGATATGAGGATATAATTAATGTGCTAAAATTGATTTTAAGAAATGCAATACTAAAATATTACAAGTGTTTATGCACCATTAAAGTAACATTGAATGATCAAATCAAAATAGATTTTTTGAAGAATTTAGATGAAATTATTCACGGTATATATATGACTTAAACACTTGCACTTGGCGAGATTTAACGTGTAATCAAAGTCTTAGGAATATAAAGTGTAGATTGCGATTTTTGATTTAGTGAATAAAAAGCAACAACAACTAAGTCTTATCCCACTAGGTGGGGTCGGCTATATGAATCATTTTACGTCATTGAGCTCTATCCCTTACTATATCATCATCTATATTTAAATAAATTTTATCTTGTTTTATTGTTGCTAATTGAGTCTTATTTTGTCTTCCTCTTCCTCGTTTGATGTGCGTATTTGTCATAATTTTATATCGCCTAACTGAAGTATTTATTAGTCGTCTAAGTACATGTCCGTACAATCTAAACATGTCTCTCGGAATTATATAGCCCATCTCACTTAATGGAATAAAGATTTAGTTATTCTTGTAATGCATAGATTAATATATTTGATTATTGGATTGTCTCATTTAAATTATGTTTTGTGCTGCCTAGCTCTAAAATAGTGTTGATTTAAGGCGCATCTCATTTTTTGTTGAACAGGACCGGGCAAACTCTTTAGATACACAATTACGTCTTCAACTTGCAAAATTTGTGGATGCAATAGAAGAGATCCTCCAGGAGATGCAATCTGATCTTCATTCAAAAAACATTACTACCTAGAGGCTAGATTTTTCACTTGATTTCTTAAAATGTTGAATGTATGTTAATCTTGTAAGTTCATATTTGATATGTTTCTTTTTCTTTGATGCTTGGGTATGTCTAACAACCCTGATGGAGAACTTTTTACCTGTATCTAAGAAATGTCTTGTTACATAGTTTAGATTCTTCTCAAGAAATCGGATAAATGGATTAATCAAATTCTTAGTTATTTGAATAGCATTTACTCTTAATGATTGCTTATTAAAATTTGTTAAATTAGTTAACGATCATGCATGGTGTAGATAAGAAAAAAATTGGAGTATATATCTATGGTTTTGGTTGGCTGCTTGATGGACGTAGGCTTAATAGATGGATTGAAGTTGTAAGATGTTCTACAGACACAGTTACTTTTGGAAATTCTCATTGGATTGACCTCCTAAGTGACACTCTCAAAATAGCTCATCTTATTTCTCCTGGTCAGTTCAACTGACTTCAACATGCATAAAATCTGTCAGTCAACCTATAGAAATCCTTTCAAGTTGGAACCGAGAGAAATAATTGCCTTGTGTTTTCCCCAATTAAAGTCTCTCCTCGTCTTAAACCATTCCCATTCTAGTATTCTCTTGCAAATTATAGTTGGCAACAATGGACTTAGGAGGTAAAATGCTGTTTGACTTGTAGTGCTAATTGACACTTTTGTGATGTAATGGTTGCTAACTTGACTTTTAATTTTGCTTGTCTTGCAGTTGACCATTTGGTATACTTATTTTTTTTTATTTCTAATTTTCTATTCACTGAAGATTAGTTTTGTTAGCATGTCGATGTGATAATAGTAACATAAGTAAAATATTGAGAGTCACCTCTGCATTCTATGATTTGTAAGTTTATCAAAGTATGTTGAGTCAAACTTCAACTGAACTACATGAAAGTATTTTGATACATCAAAATCAAATTAAAGAAGGCATCTACATCTAGATTTAACTATCATCAATTCATAAAGCAAAATTGAAACCAAATGCAATGAAAAACGAATTGGTTGATATGGATCCATTGCAAGAGCTATTGTATCCCTTATTTGTCGTCGTACAAATTCTTGCAAATGCAGTGGATGATCTTCTTGAGGGATCAGGCAATAATCAGATTCCTTCTAAACAGGGAAGAGAGGAGGAAGCTCTTGATTCCAAGATTCAAGATGCCCAACTGACTGAGGTTTCTTCCCTTATAAATCTTATTAGGGCATCTTCTTCCCTTATAAATCTAGGTCCATTCAGTAGGGACTATTCACCATAAAAGCCTATAACCCATTAACAACCTAATAATGTTAATGAACCATATATTGGATTTACACATTGAATTCATAACCATTTAGCTTAAATCTCTTTCAAGCATCAAGCATTAAATCACTTAATTGAAATTTAATTCTTAATGATAAATTATTGTCTGTTGTTATCTCCTATTAGCCCATCTAATGGAGACTTAATCCTTCAATCTCCCATTTGTGCTATAGTGATACCATATACACCACACAACACCTTAGTTTAGCTCAACATGCTAAAATTTATAGGGTTAATTACCTCTTTAAACAAATTGGTCTATTAATTCAATTAGTACATGACTAAAAGGGTTAGAGTTATTATAACTGTAACAAGATTCAACAATAATTACAGTACTAATATCATTAACGACAGATCAAATGTGGATATGTAGTATAAAATTGACACAAAATGTGATATGTATATGCCTATTCTTAAGAGTCTTCCTTATGACCCAAATTAGGTCCAACTCATGTTTATCAAAATTTTATGCAAAACCGTAGTAGTAAATCACGATTCAACCTTATGACTTAAAATTGATTAAAAATATATCTTCATTAATATAGAGTATTACACCAAAATATAGACTCCTACCAAATGAGTATTTCATCAAAAGGAAGAACTCTTATATTCAACATATGTTGATGAAACACTTTGGGTGACAAGCTCTCGGTGAGCAAATTTGTTAACATGAAATCTTTTCTTATATGCTCTATAATAATTTGACCACTTTGAACTCCTTCTTTAACCATCAAAAATTTTATGTTGATGTGTTTAGATTTTGACGAACTGCGATTATATTTGAATATAACTTTGCTGCTTTGTTATCACAGTTGATCCTTATTGGCCTGTCAATGTCCCTAATGATCTGTAATCCTATGATAAGGTTTCACATTTAGATCCCATGATTGGAAACTTCGTAGCATGCTGTAAACTCTACCTCTATAGTAGAAATGATTATTAGCGTCTATTTGATGCTTTTCCATGATATATCCTCTCTTGCTAGCCTGAAGATAAAACCTGAGGTGGATCTCCTGCTATCTAAGCATCCAATGAAATCGGAGTCTCAATATCTAATGATCTCCAGATGACATGATCTCCTATATATGAGCATGTAATCTTAGTTCTTTGCAAATACCGTATAACCCTCTTTTACAACTTTCCAATGCTCTAATCTAGAGTTACTCAAATATCCGCCTAATATCGCCACAATGTACGCAAGATCCAGACACGTAGATACTTGAACATACATCAAACTCTTGATTGCCGATGTAAGGGAATTGTTGCATTTCCTTTACCTCCTCAAGTTCATGGGATGAATGTTGCTGCAAGCTAAGTGTATCATTCTTTGACATTGGTGTATCACCGGGAGCACAATTCTATATATCATACCGAATGAGCACATTTTCTGTATAGGCTTTTTGTGGTAATCTAAGTGTGCATCTTGATCGATCACGAAAAATCTGTATGTATAAGGCAAATGATGCATCACCAAGATTCTTTATTTCAAATTCACCTAATACAAATGACTTGGTTTCTAACAGTATGCCCTTATAATTGCTTGCCGACAATATATTATCTACATATTAAATAAGTATAATAAACTTGTTCCCACTGAACTTGATATACAAACATTGATCAACTGAATTTTGTTTGAAATTGTATGAAGAAACTACTTAATCAACTTCCGGTATCATTAACAAGATGTTTACTTTAAACCATAAATGAACTTCCTTAATTTACATACAAGGTATTTTGAATCTCCCAACTCAAAGTTCTCTGAATACACCATGTATATAGTTTTCTCAATGTTTCTATTGAGAAACATAGTCTCTACGTCCATTTAATGTAGCTCTAGTGTTGATGTAGTCTCACCTGATTGTTGTTTTGGCGTTGACACCGATTTAAGTTTAGGTGAGTGAGTAAATTCGGCTTAAGTCCTGGTCGGGGACTGGGCATGAAATCCTGGTGAGTGAAGCCGGGTGATGGAAACCCCAGTAAGTGAAGTCGGGTGATGGAAATCCCGATGAGTGAAGCTGGGTCCCGGTGAGTGAAGCCGGGTGATGGAAATCCCGGTGAGTGAAGCCGAGTACCGGTGAGTGAAGCCGGGTCCTAGCGAGTGAAGCCAGGTGACGGAAACATCGGTGAGTGAAGCCAGGTCCTAGCGAGTGAAGCTAGGTGACGGAAATCCTGGTGAGTGAAGTCGGGTCATAGTGAGTGAAGTTAGGTGACAGAAATCCCGGTGAGTGAAGCCGGGTCCTAGTGAGTGAAGCTAGGTGACCGAAACCCTGGTGAGTGATGCCAGGTCCTAGTGAGTGAAGCTAGGTTGAATGAAGTCCCGGTGAGTGAAGCTGGGTACAGAGTCTTGGTCCGGGGGATTGAGCATGAGTCAAAAAGTGGCTGGATCGGTCTGGAGTCCTATCAGGAGTAGACGCGAGCTCCCTTGTTAATAGATTGGTCTGGTAACCGATCCAAGGAGTCTGATCGTTCTGGTGAACGATCAGAAAGAGAACAGAATGTTTCTATTTGGCTTCTGATCGTTCTGATGAACGATCAGAGAGAGATCAGAAAGAGGCTGGAGAAAACCTGATCGGTCACTTGGACCGATCAAGGTTCTCTTGGACCAATCAGGCTGGGTCCTGATCGGTCCAGAGGTGACCTGATCGGTCACTGTGACCGATCAGGGCACAACCTGATCGGTCACCCCTGATCGGTCACTGTGACCGATCAGGGTACAACCTGATCGGTCGGGTGACCGATCAGGTCAGTGAGCTTGCGGGTTGTGGCTTGGAATCCCAGTAAGCTGGTGGATCGGTCTGGTGATCGATCCTCGATTCCTGATCGGTCAGTGTGACCGATCACAGAGTCACTGGAGCCTGATTGATCAGGATCTTCATTGATCAGTTCGAGTGACCGATCAATGTCTGATAACTTTAATTTGAATCGTTGTCAGACGTCTGATTTCGTTCTGAATCCTTTCTGATACCTGCTGATTTGTTTTTGATTTGCTGTGCTAAGCTTCTACTGAGTGTGCAGGTGACACAGGGATGACACAAACTAAGGAGGAGGGTCAATGGACGACTTTCGCTTCGGTCAGGTTTGTTTCTTTTCCATTCACAGGTTTCAATGGCTTCTGGCGCGGGCTGGCAACTGTCTAGCAGAGCTGGCGACTGACCTGAGGCTCGACTGAAGAGGTTTTAGTAGACTGAGCCCAATAGAGGTCAGTGGGTCAGTGATGACGGAGCTGATCAGAGGTTGCAGACGCGCCGGGTGAGCAGAGGCTTAAGAAGAAGCTGGGAAGCAGAGGAGCGCAAGAAGGAGAGACAGGAAACAAGCAAAGGGTTTTGCTGTGAGTTTCGCTGGGTTGTTGTGCTCTCTGTAGTGTTCTTGCTTAAGCGTTTTTCTGCCACATCTATTGTGTGAGTTTTCTTCTCGGGATCTCCTGTACTCAAGCTCATTCATCTGTGAGATCTGTGGAGAGGTTACTCCACCGAGAAGGAGACTTTTATATCCGGAGTTCTGGGGCTTGATCTGCCGACGATCGAGGGATCGCCCACCTCACGGGCACGCCAAGGAGTAGGGGCAAGTTATCCCCGAACCTTGTAAACCCTCTGTGTTAGCGACTGGTTTGGTCTGTCTCTTTAGTTTCTGTCTTTCTGTGTTTTCTTCCGCTGCTAATCCTCAAGTGCAGAAAGATCAAAGGAGCCAGAAGTTTTTGTGTCTGGCTATTCACACCCCCCTTCTCTAGCCATCCAAGGTCCAACATCTAGGACATAATAAGCTATAAGTATCATGATTACCCTAGGGAGTGTTTCCTCAAACCGACAAAAAGTCTCTATATAATCAATGTTCTCATGAGTGAATCCCTTGGCGAATAAGGATGTCTTATACTTTTCGCCACGTGAATCCCATTTGATTTTAAATATCCATTTACAACTAATAAGTTTTGCACCTTCAGGAATTCAACAATTCCCAAACAACATTGTTCGCCTTAGACTTCATCTCGATTAGATATTGTTCAAATTCTTAGAAAGATGTAGGATTATCTTCTAACTCAATGTTAAACTCATGCTCTTGGAGATTTACATAATCATGAGACATCGTGAATCTCTGTTTCCTAATGGATCTCCTTAGTAGCACTTGATCTTGAGATGGTTGAAAGTCATGCTCTACCATAGCAGGAAACACCTCTATTTGAGCCGATGTACCTTTCAATTATATTGGATGAGACATGGAAATATCTTGGTCAACTATCTCTTTCGGTTATGCAAATTTAACTGTATGTGGAATGATAATCATGAGTTACCATATTAGGATCACCAATATTCTCTTCAAATGATATTTCACAACTTTATCGCTCTCATCACCTCAATTATTTGACATTACTCATCTCGAAAAAGGATTTACTCAAAGGATTGTAAAACTTGAAACCTCTTGAATTTTCTGAGTAATTTACAAAGCCTCAGCTAAAAATATTAAATATGAGCAGTTTCAGTATTACTCCCAATAGTTATATTAAGAGGAATGACTTATAGCCACAATTTATATAAATTGATGCTAAAACTATGGAATATATGTAGTTTCAAAGCTAAACTCTATGGAATATATTAGAGTAATTGCACTTATGTAACAGTAATTGACTGAAGCTACTTCACCGCATCTTAAATTAGCTTGACTAATGTTTTTTATTAGATTGACTAAGTGTACAATTTCTAGAGTTGGTTTTATCATAGGAAGTGGTCATTAATCCTATTAAGAAGGCTTTTGTGCTCGCAACGACCTAGAAATCAACTTTAAAAATGTTTACTTAATTTAGTGAAGGTTAAGCTTAAATCTTACCCAGATCAAATAATCTTCAAAATTCAAAATTACTTTGATTAAATAAAATTGAAAATCATCTCACAAAATCTAATGAGTGAGATGTTAAGTTAAAATCAAGAAGTAATTCATTACTTGCATGTGATTACTCAATCTATAGAAATCAAGATCTGATTAGATAAGATAGAATATAAATATTTTATAGTATTATATTATTTTCACTTTTTGGGAACTACCTTAAGTCTTACCTTAAAAATCATGAATTTATAGATCTATAGGTCATCGCATCTCACAAAACATCGGTTAACTTATTTGTATATTGAGCCACATAAATGTGAGTTGCATAGGGCCAAGTTTTGATTCCAAATATTTATGTCAGTGCATTATCATAACAAAAATGATAGATAACGTAAATTTTCAACGTGAATGATATAACATCTCAATTACAGTGATCTTCGACAGATTCATCGTGTCTCCCAGGTTATAGTTTTGTTCGGGGCGACGACCGGAGGCCGCCGTCGGTGTCCAAGCGGCAATCGGAAGTGTACATAAAAAGTATCACGTCATTCACGTTGAATTTTACGCTATAATTTCACGCTCTCTATCATACCTCTTATCATAAATCATGCTAAAACTTCAAATTGAACAAGTTGAGTGATCATTTATGATTCACAATATTTCAACACTTAACTAACCTACTGAAGACTTCTATCTTATGGATAGCCAAGATAAAAAAACAAGAAACTAGACATTTTTTTAGGAACAACTTTTAGATGAATTAATACTTTCTTAAAATAGAATAAAATTTATTAAACTTTCGGTCTGCTGAAAATCTATTTCAGGTGACCTATTGAATATCCGAAGATCACCTAAGAGGCTAAGATTGTGTCAGATAAGTTAAAATAGGAGAAAGGAGCGATGAGACCTTTTATGATAAACCTTGATGTTGACCTGCACAATTAGACGATAAAAAATAATTTGTTTGTCTCAGCGTCTTCATCAATTCGTTTCAGGATCAATACGGAAAAGATAAATCATAAGAGTTATTAATCCAAATGTTGTTGTTAGCATGTGAAAAGGATGGATATATTGACTTTGTCAGATTTTGATTCCTAAATTTTAAGATGATAATATCTATGTCCTAATCATTAATTTATCCCGTGAAAATTGACATGCACAATTAGAGGAGCTTGAGGAGGATGAGCCTGAAGGAGCTGAACTAGATACATAGTCCCGTACTAGAGCTGCCTCCACCTGACTACTCCCAACCAGAGTCTTCATTTGCTCAGGTAGGACCCCCATAGCCAAATGACCCGTATGCTTGCTTCCGAAAGAATGTCTACAGACGTCTCGATTCACTCGAGCAGTGGATTGATCAGCGGATCAACTCTGGCTTCGATTTACTCTAACAGCCGATCGACGATCACCGTCATTCGCTCGCACAACAGCGTCAGCAGCAGCACAAGCAGATGATGGACATGATGCGAGTCTGCAGTTACAGCCAGCAACCTCCTTCCCATGCCATTAGGATTAGCTTATTTGACGTGGTCTATTTTGTGATCATGCTTGCTTAACTTAAACTATTGCATGTCTTGTAGAACCTATGTTTGATTTCAAATTATCAGCATTTCACTTATCTTTTTAAATATATTAAGTCAAAATGGGATGCATGCTTGGATATAAGGACTTAAGTTAACCTTGCTTAGTATTTTTCTTTTTGTTATTTAATTGCTTAATTTTAATTAAGTTCAGCTTGAAAGCATTGATTTGTTTTTGTAAGTATTCAAGTTTCATGATTTTTAATAGTGTTAAATATTGATTTTTTTTAGAATTTCAAAATAATTTTGAGAAATTTATATTCTGAACTTCAAAATATTTTTAAAAATCGTTTTAGAACTTTTTTTTTGGTTAGAAATTCAAAATATTTTGAAAATCTTTTAAAAAACTTATGTTCTAAACTCAAAATATTTTTTGAAAAATAACATCTTTGTTAAAATCTTCAAGTGCTTAGTAAAATTTTGAAAAATCTTTTAAGTACTTGAATAATACCAATTATTCAAAATTAATTGTGAAACTTTAAAAATATGTTGAAATCATTTTTAGTGCCTTTAAAATATTGTAATTGTTTTCAAAAAATGTTTAGGTGTTAAATGCTTTCAAACACTATTGCATAATGTATCTAAAATGTTTCTTTCAAAAATTATTTTCATACACTTTTGTCATTTATTGTGAAATATATTTTTGAAAACTTTATCAAAACATTTTGGTTTTTGGTTTCTAAAGTCTCCTCCTCCTCCTCCTCCTCCTTATTATTATTTTATTTTTATGTATATCAAAGTGAAGAAACTGAGATTAAAAGTTAAAAAGTATTTTTTTAAGTGTTGAAAAAGTCAAGAATTTTAAACAATCTCACTTAGGTTAAATTCAGGATGAGAGTTTAATTTGTGGGAGAATATTTAAAAAATTTAGTTTAATAATTTTGAAGTAGGTTATCATAAATAAAAAGGGAGAGATTGTTAGATAGAGCCGTCAATTTCGGTTGGGCCCATCGGGTCATCCCGTCCTTCCAAACAATTTAAGTGGGTTGGATTGAAATTTTATCAACTTATTTAAAGGTTAGTCTATGCAAGCGGACTTACCTGGGCTGTGACCTGCGTGGGTCGACTCGTTGCGACTTGGCTTGGGGCACGAGTTGAGAAAAAAATCTTCAAAACTTAAAATTAAAGTGAAAAATTCAATGAGTTCGTGAGATTGACTTGCCTAATATGTAATACAAACTTAAAATTTTTAATCTTTTCTAATATATTTGTATTATTTTTAAATTTTTACTGGGCTCGTGGGTTGACTTGTCTAACCTGCAACTCATCTTCGATTGGGTTGGGGATTTCTCAATCCGCCAAGATTATGGATCGGTCCACCCCACCAGTTGGTTGACCCACTATGGGCCGACCCACTCTGCTACGAGTCAGTCCTAGGGATGACAATGAGTCAAATTTGGGTAAGTTGAATGTGTCAGTTAAACTAGATATTAGACAGTAGAAGTTTTAGCAAAATAAGGACACTCGGAAGGAAGTCCAGATGGGTCAAGGGACCTGATATCTAGCAAGATCTGGACCTGATATCTAGCAAGATTGATTCGATGGGTGGACAAGACTGAACATCGAATCAAAGAAAGCCTTAGCAGGTCAATTGATTAGATGTTGAGTAGAGAAAACCCAAATAGGTCTGGAGGACCGGATGCTTGGCAAATAATAAGGTAAGCCCTTAAAGAGAGAGATTCTTCAAAAAAGAAATATGGGTAAGGAGTCCTTGTTATAGGACAACCTTAGTTGACAATCCGACTAAGGGTTCCACTCGCATTCCGAAGTTGGGATTTAATAGTTAAGTGACTATCTAACTATATTTTACTTAAGTATCATATTCTGTGATAATTAAATTTTATAGGGTTCGGTAGACCGATCGAGTTGATTGGTAGACCGAACAGTCTGGTAGACCGAATGGCGAGGTTTGATCGACCTTATGTTGAGGTTTTGCTGAGATGTCCTATGTACTGATGTGGCATCCTAGGTGGATGAGATAAGTCTTGGATGACTGACATGGCATGGGATAAGGACCATCTTGCTGATGTGACACATGCCAATAATTGACTTGTTGATGTGGCACAAGGCGCAGTCAAGGATAAGGACCGTGGAGCTAATGTGGTAGATGATCGATGTCAACGTATTGATGTGGCAGGAAGACATTGGCCGATGGCTGGATTGATAGACCGATCCTCTAGACCGATTGACCGATAGACTAGATTTGGTTATCTAGGTGATCGATATATTGATCAAGTTGATTGGTATACCAACCGAGCTAATATGTATGTTGAGCCTAACATATAAAATAAGGCTCAACTAGAGACTTCAGACATCACTAATATATGCCTTTCTACTCTGTTCCCCCTAAGCCAATCCTCTTAGGGACCAATTACACTAACACTAACAGCCTAACTAGAGTCCTCTATGGTCTCCATGGATGGACTGATGGCTAGTACGTGCGGTGTTATATCTTGAGGTCTGGGGGTCAAAACCTAGCAAAGTTAGTGTGCTCACCCTTCTCACGTGCTAGCCATAACATCTAGGCTAGTAGCCCCCTGTGATTTACCTCCTCCATTTTACCCTAAAATGGGTTGGCAGGGGCGTTGAGGACAAGTGAATCGCCTTTTATCACCTCTATGATAAATAAATGTTAGCTATGACAACTTAATAAGATATGAGAAATTATGAAAAATATGTATTCTTAAGTGTTTCGATAGATTTTTACTTAGACATAGATTCGATGAAAAAAATAAGTTGTTTTAAAATTATAGTCGATCATTCATTCAATCAACTAAAGTTTAAATTTAATATATTTATGAGCCTAATCAATTACCTAGTCGGTTCAAGATGCATTATTCACAAATAAAAAGACTATATTTGTAGTTGAATCAATTGAATAAAATTTCAATTAATGGAAGAGGATTAATTTTGTAGGACCGGATCGTGCAATAGAGGGGGGATGAATATTGCGTGTTTAAGAACTTCTCTTTACTTTTAAGAAAACTCGGGTAGTTATTTTGTTCGTAGTCTTGTGGCTGCTACTTTAAGACCTACGATCTCTTGGATCATTTTCGAATAGGTAATTCACTAATATTCTCCTTTTCAAAAACCTTTCAGAGAAGAAGCAAAACTCGTACACAAGATGAAGAAGATAATAATAAGCTACTATCCCTTTTGAAATAAATACAAGTATTTAAAGTATATAGACAATGTAAAAGTAGAGTTTCATTATAGGTTGTCGAAGAGCCTCTCGACGTTGCAACAATAGTACTTGCTGAAGGGAGCAGCAGAGAAGGAGAGATGTTGAGAAAATTATTATTTGAGTCTTGAATATCGAGGCTTCTTTTATAGCTTTTATCCGATTGACTGAATGCTAGTTCAGTTGACTAAACTTAATCAGATCTCGCTGTCTTCACGCTTGATTTCAGGGTTTTCCATTCGTCTGAATGTCTTATCAGTCAACTAAACCCCTAATCTTTCCTTTCTTGCTCGATTAGATAAATTCCACATAATCGCTTGTTTGATCAACTGATCCTCTTGATTAGTCAATTGAACATCAGAACTTCTTGATCACATCCATTATATACTTTCCATATATGTAATCGTTTGCTTCTCTTGATCAATCGACTGCCTTATTTCCTTCTTGGCTCAAATCAAGTATAATCTGTGCTTATCTTCTCAGACCGATTGACTGAATGACCTTGTTCGGTTGACCAAAGCCTTAGTCAATGAAGATTTTGTTTTTCTATAAAACAAAGTTAGCACAATATACATAATAGTAATTCTGCAAAACTAAGTTAGAAAATAAGTACGCATGAATTAAGCTGATAGTTAAGACTGTCTAATTTCGACTTAGAAACATCCGTTGGTTTCTTAAGTCGGATCAACGCCTAAGGGTTTTGTCCCAATTGGGACGTGACTGTTGGTGTTGGGAGAACAACATTGAACCCAAAGTTTTGATGCATGACTAAAATTAAAGTTATGTTTGTTGAGATCTAACATGTTAGTGCCAAGTGTGTAAGAGATGATTACTTGACAAGTGGTAAAGTCCTGGTTGGGAACTAGGTAGTGACTAAGTCCTAGTAGAGCTAAGTAAACTGAATTCCTGAATGTGAATCAGTCATGAACTAAGTCTTGGTTGGGAACTAAGTAAGAAAGTGCTACTTGGGAACTAGGCGAACCAAGTCCAAGTGGAGTGAGGCATGGCAAACAAGTCCAGTGGAGTAAGTTGGGAGCTAGTGCAGGAGGTGATTACTTGGCAAGTGGTAAAGTCCTAGTTAGGAACTAGGTAGTGATTAACTCCTAGTAGCACTAGGCAAACTGAATTCCTGATTGGGAATCAAGCATGAGCTAAGTCTTGGTTTGAAACTAAGTAAGAAAGTCTTACTTGGGAACTAAGCAAGAAACTCCTACTTGGCAATCGAGTCTAGTGGAGTAAGTTGGGAGCTAAAGCTGGGAGTCCAAGTGGAGCAGGATAGATGGACAAGGGTTTTTTGGGACAGAGGATCCCAAGTGCAAGAATTCCATCAGTCAATTACGTGTCAATCCAAAACTGACGTGTTACTCTAAAATTAGCATTTAACCATTCCACATATAATAAGAAAATAAACAAGAGATCATGTCAACCGCCCTTCGCCAAAAAAAAAATCACTATTTTATTACAAGTAGTTTCAAAAAAAACTTAAAAGCTAGTAAATGTTAGATTAATGCCTATTAAGGGCATTTCTCATAATTAAATCTTTAAATAAGTTTTTTTTTAATTTCAATGTGCTAATGCCATATTAAAAATATAAAAATATAAGGTTGCATTTGATTTGAATGATTTTATTTTTCATTTTCTAAAAAATCATATTTTCTAGAAAAACATATTTTTTTTTGAAAAATAACTTTTTAAATATTTTTTAGTTTTCTAAAACATGATATCTCATTTTTTAAAAACAGACAAATCAAAAACAGTCTAATATTCTCTATAATAAAATAAATCTATCGACAATATTTTTAAATTCTATATTACCAATCACATACTGCCTATATTACAAATCACAATTCAATATTATTGAATCATGAATTATGAAATCCATCTTCAAGAAAAAAAATAGATTTAAATTTTCATTATCACTTTTCAACTTATAAATCTCAAACCTCACTTGTACCGTGATCAAAACTTTTGTCATTAAGCTTTTTTAATTTTAAAACCTTTAGCAAATCTTGTTCCCTAAGTAATCCATGTATCTTCACTTTTACGTTTCCAACGTGTGAATCTTCCGTTTCAGTAGACCCATTCGCTACCTACGTCTGTTAGTATGGCGGATGATAAACATCTATAAGATCATAAATCAATTTCATAAATGTAATTTAATGACTCGTTTAAGTTGCTTAATCGCGCGCATTCAATTCCACCATAAAAAGAAAATTAAATGCGATAGATTTCAAAAGAATAAATTGGAATAGTTCAATGCATGTAAATTTCTTCATAATTTCGCCAATCTTAAGACTTGACTTCTGCTTGTTTTACATTTTTTTAAAAAAAAAAATAGTTTGACTGAAACCATACCCACTTTTACTCAAATATGCTTAAAGAAACAATTATGGCATTATCCACAAGAATCGATGTTTTTAGAAAAAACTTTAATTATTTGCTATTTTGGGGTCACGAATGATCCGATTTGCTGACCAATCTCTTGGCTGGCAGTTCTATCCTCTGCGAAATCAAATATATATGTACTCGTCTCGCATCTTGGTGGATGAGCAAGGACGATCGATATTAACTCAAGGTAATCTTTTTACCTCCAATTCGATCGCTTGGTCGCATGAATCCCTGTTTTGCAGCTCTAAACTTGTCGTCTGTTTTTGCGCTTCAAGTTTTTCAGCGGCTGTCGTATCTCGGAGAGATCTTCGTTTCAGCGCGATGATAGGTTTATCGGTGACTGAGCTCGTTGGTTCGAGAGCACAATTCGACATTAAGACGATGGCTGCTCTTGGAAAAGTTTCGGTCGCCTTGAGCCTGCAAATTCAGCATTGCCCCATCATTCCTGGATTGCCCGACGATGTGGCAAAGCGCTGCCTCGCACATCTTCCCCGCAGCGACTTCCCTCTCGCGGCGGCGGTCTGCAGGCGTGGAGGTCGTTCATCCAGAGCAGGGAGTTTCTCGCCGGTTCGAAAGCAGGGGAATAAGCTCGAGGAGTGGATGTTCGTCTTGACCAGCGACGCCGGAATGAGCGAGAGGCGTTGGGAGGTGTGGGGAGCCTCGGGACGGAAACTGAAGGTGCTTCCGCCGATGCCTGGCCCTGTGAAAAAGACCGGGTTCGCCGTCGCCGTGCTCGAGTCGAAGTTTGTCGTTGCGGGTGGATACGTCGGCGCCGCCGTCGATGGCGGCTCGAACGACGTCTCGGACGATGTCTATCAATACGACTCGCGGCTCAACAGGTGCTCAATTTTCAGGTTAATTTCCTGGTTAATGCACCTCTCGATCGATCGATCGGTTTTCTTGTTGCAGGTGGAGCTCGCTAGCCAAGATGAACGTTGCGCGTTATAATTTCGCATGCACCGAGCTGAATGGCCTGATATATGTTGTCGGAGGAGTTGGATCCAACGGAGAAAGCTTATCGAGTGTTGAAGTTTACGACCCGGAGAAGAACATCTGGAGCTCGATCGAAAGCCTTCGCCGGCCGCGGTGGGGTTGCTTTGCTTGTGGCTTCGACGGCATGCTTTACGTGATGGGTGGCCGTTCTAACTTCACAATTGGGAATTCCAGGTTGGTCGACATCTATAGCCCAGAGAAAAAGTCTTGGTGGGAGATGAAGAATGGCTGTGTCATGGTGACTGCTCATGCCGTGTTAGGCGAGAAGCTCATCTGCACGGAGTGGAAAAACCAGCGTAAATTGGCTATCTTTGATTCGGTCGATAAGTCATGGCACAGTGTGTCCGTGCCAGTTTCAGGGAGTTCTGCTGTAGGGTTTTGCTTTGGGATATTGAACAACAAGTTGTTGCTTTTCTCGATGAGTAAATTCCCTGGATATAAAACTCTGTTGTATGATCCAGGAGCTCCAGTTGGATCACAATGGCAGCAAACTTCTTTGTTTAGGCCTTCTGGCATTTGTTTGTGCAGTGTAACCATAACAACATGAGGAAAAAAAAAAGATAATGAAAGCATAGTTCATTACTGAATCAAGATTTTGGCAGCGGTCATAATAGAGTTTGAACATTTGTATGGTAATTGCTAACTTGAATCTATCTACACAAAAACACTCTAGCCAACAGAGCTCATCTTCTGCTTCCTTCTTTCTTTCGATCTGAAACTGCATGCCAAACTGGGCAAGCAGCAGGTGTTAGACTTCATCTTTCTCTCATCTTTGAATTCTGCACTCGGCTTCCCCACGTTGCAGCAACAGGCAGTGATTCCGGAGAGTTTGAGGGTTTGATGATTGAGCTGTGGGAGAGTATCGGCATCGACCTCAAGGAATTCTGGAGCTTGTTTTTGGTTCGGTGCAACTTCATTGTCTCGAAGAAGCTCGGAGAGCTTCCTTTTTGCAGCATCTGGCGAAAAAGACTCGATGGTGGAATTAACAACTGTGAATTGCTTGTTCATTTGGAAGTTTGGACTGCTTAACCTGCTGGAAGGAGTCAGGTCTGAAGAGAATATAAATTAGCCTCTCAAACATTGGTTGCCACTAAAACAAAGTCTCGTTTGATGATTGAGGTGTAGTCAGTTTCAGTATTGTTTAAATACTCCACAAACATTCTAAGCCCTAGCTACTTAATTAGTTTGCTTCCACCATTGTTTCACCATATTTCGATTGACGAAGATATCACTGAATTTCAATATTGACTATTAAAGGCTTTGGTTGCTATGCTTTTTAATATTCAAGTTGGGCATTGGCTTTGTGGTTTTACCTAAACACTCCTTTAAATGAGAAAATAGAGCAAACTTCTACAATCAGTATGCATCACTAGACCATATAAATACTCTTGTATCTAACAATCATATTTGAATTTTGTTGCTCGCATTCCGAAGTCTATTCAGCAACCTCTTTGTGGCTCTTTGTGAAGGTAGTGGTGGTTGCGGCGGCCGGATAGATCCCCTTATAGTTGTTTGGGCGGGTATTTATACAAAATTTTGAAATTTTATGACACGCGGCAGTATGATCAAAGTTTGGAAGCATCTAAACTTCTGTAGTTTGGATTTTTGATCAAATGGAATTACCTCCATTCACACTGACAAAATCATCTTCGCAATCAGAATCCAGCCACCCTTGTGAATCAAAGAAGGCTTCTTCTTTACTCCCTGCAAATAATAATGAACTCGAGTTATTTCAGGAAGCATAACTAACTTATTCAGAAAACACATATATAATAAATATATAAATCAAAACACTAAAGAGAGTTCTTGATATAATGCAGCCTTGATCTAAATTTCTACTGTCTTCAAAGGATCAATGAAATATGGCCATCCTCCTTTTTAAACATTTGTAATGCTCTTGCAAAATGCATTCTAAGTTCCAAAAATGTCCTAGATTTCCAATTTCTATTAGTTTTTCCCCTGGTCAGGTGATGGAAAATATCATCTGATATAAGATTAGGTAGCTCTCTTCATTAACTTTTAAAACAAAGTTAAATAAAATGATGTCTATATTCTTTTTTCTTATAAAACTATCAGTCTTAATTATCAGCATAAATTAGGAGCTAGCTCTCCTCAATTTAATTGATATATGGTTTAACAATGATTACTAATTAATCAATTCTAACCATCAAATAAATATTTATCACTCTGAACAATAAAAACAAGTCATAAGAAGGAAAGGAGAGAAGCATACCTAATGCCACCTGCTTTGTCTCAGAATCCAGACCTCGCACAGTGACCTCCACATTGAGCAGACTCATGGCCTAAAGAGAAGTGAGAAGTGCTCCGAGATTGAAGGCCTGAAGGGGGGTCTTTAATATAAATGGCGAAGCAATTAAGAGATTGCAAGTGGAAAGTCGTTGTAAAGGAACAAGCTAGAGGAGTGGAAGCTGGATGAATTGTAAAGCAACAGTGACGTTGAAGAAAGAATTGAATGGGAAGATTTGATGAGTGGGAGTGGGGCAAAAAGTGAAATGGGTGGGGTGGCCATCATATTGCATTCCCGTGTGGGTCTCAATGCTTGACTACAGGGGTGCTTCCATCTCCTTGTGGACTGAAAACTTGGCATTTTTTGGCTTTTAGATAATTAAGTTTTCAGTTGTAATGTTTCTAAGAATTATTGCTTTTAATGTTCACAAGCGAACTCTAGAGAGCTTGAAATTTAGCTTGAGTTAATAACTGTGCAACAAGTGAAAGATACCTCATACCCAAAGAAAGGAATCTCAATTTTTTTTTTCCCATTCTCTAAAAAGGTAAGTTCGTTACCTCAATTATCCTTAGAGCCGGATCTCACAGATATACAGAGAGGTTAATTAAGGTACGCAGGCGTTAGATGTAAAATGGAGTAAAATTAGATCATTAATTTCCCAAAATCGACTCCTGACTATTATGTCACAGATATCATATGCTCACTGTCTGTGCTACACCATGAGAGTCTCTAAGTTCTTCCTTCATTTTGCTTTAACCAACACCACCACATGCTCCCCACTTGGCAGGCCTTTTTTTCCACTTTCTCCTCTCTTCCTCTCCTATCTCTTCTAGTAGGACTGAATGGTCAATTGAGGGGATGAATATAGCAAGTAATCTGAACATCTAATTTTTTTTTCTCTTGCAAGTAAAAGATCAAATTAAACGTTAGTGTTTTTCAGTGTCAAAAAAAAAAGTAATTCTAAAAGAAGAATATAATATAATTCAAATCTTTGGTCCTACTGCACGATTGATTGATTTGTTAACTGAATTATCTCTCTTAAACCCCGCTACAAAAAAATCTCCATGAAGAATGAGAAAACATTAATCTTTTTAACATAAGATAGAAATAATTTGCTCAAAGAGATAAATGTCGCATTCTTTTTTCCTCAAAAAAATATAAGCAACCACAGGAGAAAAGAAAGGAAAATACCAAAGATAAAATTCTCACAACAAACAAAGCTTAGGAGTCATCGAATCGAATGAGCTTAGGAACAAAAGGAATGTTGTATTGAGTTGATTGTAAGTTGATGTTCTTTGAGGTCCTTGTATTCATCTATTTGTAGCCTCAAATTCATACACAAATAAGCTTCCATAGTTATTTTTGCTCAACTCCAATTGACTGAAAACATCTCAATGTACTAAATCTCAATGATAGCGCCCCCGGGCATTGTGTAGTGTCAAAACGCTTGACTTATCTCTCATATTAAACAGCGAGAGTTTGATTCCCACGAAAGACGTACTTGTAGTGATCGAATTTCTAGTGACGCATGGGTGCCACGTCAAGAGTTATCGTGCTTCTTGAATTTACTTGATGGATGGAATGTAGAGTCAGACCATCTGCTCTAGGGTTAATTGAGTTGTAAGATTTGGATACTTGATATAAAAAAAAATCACATTGATAGAATATATCTACAAATGACTAGTTACATCCAATAAGTTCAATCCAATTAATACCACATATTCACTTGATTGCTCAAATATCAAGTCCTATATCTAGGTGTTGAAGGTATTGTTGGAAATATTTAAAATTGTAAAATTACAAAATACAAAGATTAGTCTTATCTGGCAAGGTGATCTCAGTGGAGGATTTCAAACTGTCAAGAAAGATTAACTATTTGGGAAGGCCAATTAGTCGATGAGTGTTTGAGTGTCGAGTGCCCAAGCCATTCAAGAGTCGATTGGGCCTAGCTGCCAAGTGCCCAACTAGTCCAGTGTTGAGTCCACCGAGCTGTCGAGTGCTAATTGTCGAATGTTGACTACCAAATGTCGACTGAGGAGTGTCAATTGACGAATATCGACTGTCGAGTGGGAAAGAGAAACATCAAAGTCTGTGTTAGATGCAATTTTCTTAAATAGATTTGATCCTCCGGTTGTGTTTCAAGGTTACGTTGAATGTTTGTTTTCAAGATACAATATAACGACCACACAATAATCAAGCACTTGTTATTTGACACTGCGTGCATAATTAATATTAGTTTTGATATTATTTCTACACTCCTAGTTAATTTATTTGATAAGTTAATTAATTTGTTTGACAATATGTTTTATCATTATGATTAATTAGGAATTATGAATTTCTATTAATCAACTCGATGATCTTAAATTACATGTTAGTTATTTAAATTGTTTCAATAACTTAAAGATTGATTAAATTATTTTAATTAAATTTGTTTTAAAACTTTGCTACATTTCATGACACGTATTTTTCATGTTTCGAACGTGAGACAACACCTCATTCCGATCGACGAGCGTGCTACGGAACAATCACTACAAGAAAAAAGTGAAACAACAACGCTTTTTCCGCGTTGTCGTTAATGCTTAAAAAGCATTGTTGATGAAGCCGTTGTAGAAAGTATATCTACGACAACGCTTTTTCCGCGTTGTGGTTTGGAGCAAAGACAACGTTTTTTTCGCGTTGTCTATTGGTTTTTAAAAACGTTGTGGTTTGGCACAAAGACAACGCAAAAATCGTGTTGTGTATTGTTACTTAAAAAACGTTATCTTTTTAATAGGCAGTGTTTTTCACAATTTATAATATTCACAATTTATAAACATCTTTATTCACAATTGATAATATTCACAATTTACAATATTCACAATTTACAAGCATTTTTATTCACAATTGATAATATTCACAATTTACACTGATAATAGTTTACAAAATTCACTTATAATAATTTGAGGCATTTGGTATCAACTTCTGCTGGTTCTGCTTCGATTGAGTGCTGGGCCTTCATGCAGCGTGGTTATAATTTGAGGCATTGACATGCCACCTGAGACCACAATCTCTGCAAGTAACCATGGATTTGAGTTAATAAGAATGAGTTCAAAGGATGTTTTGTTCACGGAATTAGCTTTTCCGGAGCTGAGTTACTACAAAAAAAAAAATGGTGGAAGGGCTGTGGTTTACCAATTCCTTCACGGACGGAGAGATTTGGTCTTATGACATCACTGGAATTGACCAGAAAAATATCTCCAATGTAGAGATGGTTTGTCGGAACATAGACACAACAGAGTTCCTCCTCACCATTGCAGCTCTGTTGCATAATGGGGAAATAGGTGATATAAAAAAAATGAACAATTTTTATTTTTTATGAGGGGAAGAACATGATAAAGAAATGAATGATACTGAGAGACTAATAAAATGCTCAAATGACTTGCATGTCTAATGCGACAGCTAAAGAACTTCAGAATTGCCAAAACTACAGATTTGAGCACAAACAATACATAATTATGGGCATTAGATACTTTAATGATGCTTCAACCGGTACTGATATTGGCATTTCTGTTCCACACACACACTCGACTAGTTTTTCACTTTTCTTCCTTCGCTCCTTTCTCTACCATGTATGTTTTGTCAGCCATTCATTTTCATGCTGCCGTTCTACTAATTTGACCGTATTTTTAAATAAATAACCAGACAGAATGACAATTAGCTAAGCCTGACTGATTTAATTTATTCTCATATATGCCACCTGATATGTAGTGATAATGCTGATATTTTTCTACTCCTAAATAGAGGTGCATAAATTTGCACCAAGAGAATATGAGCAGACTTTTTTTAGAACAAATATCAAAACTAAGCATTCATGGCAATAATGGACCTGAAGAAGAACAGTTGAAGTGATAAATCCAAAGGCATATTCACCAACTCGAGGATGCCTGATAATGGCAACTTCTTTAAAGGCTTGTTTATTCTGGTCTACAAAAAGGGAACATAGATTATGCATTAATAACATCTGATAGAGAACCAAAAAAAGACTAGTATAAAATACCAGGTGATACAGCAGAACTAATTTGCTTAGAAGCGTTGTAGATATGCCGAACAAAAGGCATGCACTTGATAAACCATTCACCGAGACTGAGGACAGATGCCCCTAGCCATGATGACATGAACACTCCAACCAGGAAGATGAATGTTATGGAAGTCACAAAACCAAGTCCTACAAAAAAGAAAATTCCATTTAAGTAAACCAACTGATGAATTAAGATAACAAGGCGCAAAGGATCTTTTAAGCTAACACACACACACACAGCAGAGCACTTATCTTTATCCACGGTAGTAATAAATGTTGATAAATTATGTGATGCAGTAATAAAATGCTTTTTGAATCCTAACGATGGCTATTATCCACGTTCAGGAATGATACATGGGCATGAATTTGCCTGAAATGTAAGCACTATAAAGCAGGGGAGTAGTGAGAAGATTACAAAAAGTTATACTAATCTGCCAAAACATGCATGCTCTTAAATAATGGATACTGAAAGGAATAATCTAGGAAGATAATCCAAAATTTTCTTTCTGAGAATCAATTTTCGTACCAAATATGTTAATCCCAAGTTGAGCATAGATTGGCGAAAAAAAGCCATCAACAAAATGAATGAACCACAAGGTGATATAGAAGGTGATTGCAATTGGAAACAAGATGACACTGCACAGGAAACAATAATAGATCAAGAATTAAGACTTCATCCAGGAGTACTCGAAAGATCATGGTCAAACATATAATACATACAAAACCAATATGCTTCTGCAGCTAAATGCATCTATCATTTAGCATATGGCTTAGAACTAGAAAAGAACCAGAAAAAAGGGGCGAAGCAAAATAATTATACATCATGATAAGGAGTATAAGGATACAAGTAATAAACATGTCCCTTTTCTAAGAGATTAAGCTTTTGGATTAGTGGGCAATTATTGCATTATTCAAGTATATCCCGCACTTGTTCTGATGGATGGGCTGAGTTTTCCTACGACTATTTTTAAAGCCCGTCCACAAAGACTAAATAATCAACATGATAAGATCTTAGTTAATATTTACATGTTCTTCATAATAACCTTGTCGAACAAGATAATGTCTAAATTAAAACTAAAAGGAAAAAAATGAAGCATATTGAATACTTAAACAAAGTATTCACTACCAAGCAGTGAAAATTAATGAACATACACCATTAATTTACAGAATAAACAAATTAAAATGGTATGATACACTACCAAGCATCTATTTCTATACATCACATGAAAAAAGGGATATTATACACACACAAAAAAAGACTAATTATTGAACTCTGGGTTAACTGCAGAATCTGAAAACTGTCGTGGAGATTTTCGACTTTCTTTACCTTCGTCACTTCAATGGGATGTGAAATCTAGCAGCTTATTCCAAAATATTACTTCTACTGGAGTCAGCTCGATCGAATGGTTGTGTTGTAGAATCGAATGATTGAAAGCCTTTATCAAAATACCCAGTGCAAAAGAGCATGATGCTTGGACAATTGCATCTGTCGATTTGCTCATCTTGTTCACCAATGCCCCCAATGCCTGGGAGAAAAAGATGTCATTCAGTCTCTTTAGTAAAAACGACTAAGATGACACAGTTGGGATCCCTTCACTAAACCTGTGAACAGTATGGAGCCAACGAACGTTGATCTTCCGCAAGTGACAGCAAGCAACTAGAGAAGTACACTGCATTTGCTTGTATCACTGGCCAAGGAGAATCAAATGCCTGCACGACAAAATTATGGAACTGGGAATGTTCGATTAAAGTGAATTTGAGAAGCTTCCTTGCATTAATACCTGGATCAATGATGCCAAGTAACTATCAACTCTAGGAGACAGAAGTTGATAGGCATGCCTCGAAAAATCTCTTATGAAATCCTCATAATCGCTTCTGTGGCATCAAAGGAATAGGCTTAGCCTATTGTTACATCAACCGTGCGCTCAAAAATAAAAAACATTATATGTTACCTCCTTTCGGAACTGAAAACTTGTTTGTTGAAAAGATTAGAGAAGCCATCAACTTCGATCAAGGGTGCAAGTTGTCGAAGGGTAACCTAAGTAGGTTAAGAAAAGGATGCAGTCAGCTTTAGTAAAATACAAAAAATAATCAAGATTTTAAAACCATTTCAGAATTTATACCCTGCATGCCTGACGAACATTGAGATCATCATCATGAAGATGGAGAATGAGGCGAGGGATGGTGGCATGAACCTGAAACAAGAACAAAACAATGAGACAGTTGAACTGCAACAGATCTCAAGAGAATACAAAAGAGCTGGATCTACTGAATTCAAGCACTTAAACTTTTGCATGATTTGAAATCTCGTACTATGCCATTCACCATGGTTGAAACATATCATTTCGATAAATTATCAAAACTCAATACTATTTGGCACAAATAAGGTGTCTTATCATTGAGTCAATCATATGCCCGTGAGTATCATGGTATTCTATATTCGAACTTATAGTTGTGTCCTCTTCTTCCTCTTCATCTCCTTCCTCCTACCCCTCTTCTAACTCATGTTAAAGCACCAGGGGACTAAATCTAGAAATTTTGACACAGCTAGAAATTTCAAAACTTGGTTTGTTGGTAGGTATATGAGAGATGAAACAAACCTTCATGTGTTAATTCATATCTAATGAGCATAAAGAAACACATAGAAACTGCATCCAACATAAGCTTTCTCCGTTATGTAGAAATGTAGACAGATAACCAACTTAAGCTCTCTTTTTTTTTTCAAAAGAAACAGATAGTTGAGAAGAAACAGATAGTTGAGAGCTTCCTTCTCGTTCTTGGAGCAATCCCTCGCTCTAAGAGAAGGTATAGTTGCAGGATAACATGTGATACTCTTTAAAATCGAACGAACGAACTCGATCTGAAATGAGCGAGATGTGCCAATCGGAAAAGCGAAGCAGAACATACTGAACATCCAAATGGACCACATCCCCATCAATCTCCAAATATCCGGCTCATCGGACGGAAATATAAGGTTGAAGGAGAGGGCTCCGCCGAGGAACATGGAAGCGTAGCCCTGCACCTCGAACACAGTGTAGAGCGCTGTTCCAGGCACAGCGGGGTTCTTGGTCGCGGTGGAAGCCCTAGGCGCGAAGGTCGCCGCCGTCTTATGAACAACCTGCAGACATGGAACCGAAGCCGCGAGATCAGCAAAGAGGGGGGAAATGGAGAAATGGAGATACCTTTTTGATGTCCTTGTCGCTGATTGGGACGACGGAGGGGATGGAAGCTTGATTTCCGCCTCCGATGCTTGTCGACGTTTCTGGAGGGTTTTCCTGGCCGCTTGTAGTGGCGGTGGTGTCTACGCCGTCAGATCCGGCTTCGGCTCGGAGTCTTGTGCGGCGGATGAGGGAGGCGGCTCGGGAAATGGAGGTGGAGGAAGTGAAGAGGGGATTGGGGAGCTTAGAAATGCTGGAAGGGGAGGGAGATGTGGAGGAGAAGGAGAACATCGCGAAGGGGAGCAGAGAGATTTGAAGGTCCGCGTGTGTCCCACCCTCGATCTCTCTTATCTCGAAGGGGAGGGAGGTGGAGGGAGGTGGAGGGAGATATTTCGCGGAGAAAAGAAGCGCGGAGAGATTTTTCGCGAGCCGCCGAGGGTTGGCAATGAGCGAGGTGGAGGGAGGGGATGTGTTTTTTATTTTAGCGGGAAATACGACAACGCTTTTAAAAAACGCTTTTGTAACAACGTTGTCTTTCATCCGAAACCACAACACTAAGCACATCGCATCATTATAAAACGTTGTCGTTATTAAAAAGTAAAACACATAGACAACGCTTTTCACTAAAAACGTTGTAAAACAAAAAAAGACAACGTTTTTTTTAAAAAACGTTGTCGATTGGGCGATGTTGATTGCAAAAATTCTTGTAGTGAATAGATACTTTAATGGATTTGCTTTGTTATCAGTTGACTGAACTGTTGTACCTTCAAGTTCATTTGATGATTGTAAAAAAATATTAGATCAGTTAGTAGATGAATTTGGGATGATTGATCCAGTCCTATGAAAATTTTTCATCAGTCATTCGGATAAATTGAGAAGCGTTTACGATGAACAGTTTAGAAACCTAATGTCTCAGAGTTTGCGCTTCATTTGATAATTGTAACTTGATAGGGTTAGGTCAATGACTCTCTTTTAGGTTTTATCGTCGAGCCATCAATCAACTGAATCCTGCCACCAATTGAATGAACTTGACTTAGTCAACTAGTTAGTCCACTAATTATCAAATACGAATAGTTTGTTCTTTTTTGTTTAGGTAGAGTCGATTGTCGAATTGATCCAAGTTCCAATTGACAAAAAGTCACCTTTAGTCAATTGGATTCTCAACTCTAACCATTTCTGAGGTTGAGTCCTCACCTAAGTCTAGTCTCGCCTGTAAACCTTTTATACAAGCGCACTCGACTTTCTACTTCACTACAAGAATCGCTTCTGGGATTTCATTGTTTATTATGTATTTGATCAATCTTGATTTGATTCGTCGAAACCATTATTTGCCAAGCCTCTAGTCGCTCTTGACTTGTATAGGCTTTTCATTTGCAAATAATCATTCCCAACTTAATTGGACTTCTTAGTTGCTGTCTGATCAATTTCGACCTTGTTGGACCATCCATTGGACCACAATCTCAATGTTAATTAAGTAGTTTGTACTTGCACATTTAACACACAACGTCAACAACTATCATATCATCTAACTTAATCCCTTACTCAAACATCAAAACTACATTCTTAAATGCACGATTGCAATAATAAATTATTGTGTTAACTCTTTAAGATTTTTGTTTTATATTTTTATTATTTTCATTCGTGTATGGTCATTCCCCCCACTTTGTTTGAACTCAGTTGACCCAATTAACCCGACCCCGGGCCGGGTCTAGCCCGGAACCGGCCTGGGTGGCCCGTTGACCCGGTTCGCCGGGCTGAACCGGAACAAGCCCAGCAAGAAGCCGGGCCGGTTCCGGTTTCCGCAGCCAAAAACCGCGAACCGACGGTTAACCGTCGGTTCCGCCGATTCAGTGTCGTTGGGAGGTTTTGTAATTTTTTTTCGACGGTTGAGATCATTTGACCGTTTTTTGATCAATGGCTATGATTTAGTGATAGTTATGATTCACACTCTATAAATAGGGAGCTTATTTTATCATTTTCACAAACAATACAACTTCTCTTCTCTTAATCTCTCATTCTCAAATCTCAATTTCTGTCCGCGTTCTTCATTTTTCGACGATAATGGAAGGAGGTCACAAAGCTTCATCATCTCGATCTCGGAGGGGAAAGAAATAGCGTACGAGGATCTCAACCTTCAAATTCAATCCACCGATGATGAGACTGAGGCTCAGCCCCAACGCCCTCTGATCCCCGAAACGCAAGAAAGTACTAATGCAATTACTTCTAATGTTCGGGAAAATTCTCCTTTAAAATCGTTTATTTTCACCAAACATTTTGAGAAGGTCACACTTCCGTCGGGAGAATTGTGTGCAAAATGCAAGCATTGCAATGCTTCCTACAAATTCCAAGCCGGCGGCGACTATGGGTCGTTGAAACGACATGTAGAAACGAAGCACCCGACGGAATATGGGCTTGATCGCTCTCAAACACAATTATCTAGATTTTCTAGTGGTAGTAGTACTGATTCTGGTTTATTTTTATATTCGGATAATAAATTAAGAGAATCATTAGCTAAATTTGTTTCCGTAGAACATCTTTCTTTTAGTTTTGGCTCTAAATGTACATTTGAAGATTTTTGTAAAGAATTTCTTAATCCTGCTGCTAAACGTGTATCTGGACTACACTTACTCGTACAATTAAAAGATTAGTAAAACAAGGAAAAAAGAATTTAATTGAAGAATTTAGTAAATTAAATAATAAAGTTTTTTTATGTTCCGATATTTGGAGTGATCATTAGCAAACTCATTCTTATATGGGTGTAACATGTCATTGGATTGATAACTCTTGGATCATCCAAAAAAGATTGTTAGCTTATAGAGTTTTTGATGAATCACATACTGCTCATAACATTGCACAATTATTATACTTAATTTTAGAAGAATATAGATTGACTCATCAAATATTTTCAATATCATTAGACAATGTTAGTTCTAATACCGCATCTATAGATAAACTAAAATTTATTTGTCAACCTGTTATTGGTGGTTTATTTTTTCATATTCGTTGTGTATGCCATGTTTTAAATTTATGTGTTCAAGATGGATTAAAACTTTTAAAAAATTATATTCAACCAATTAGAATCGCAATTTTATACTTATGGTCTCATCCATCTATGATGAAACAATGAGGTAGATTTTGTAAAGCTATTATGGAATGCGACCTAAAAAATTTCCACGTGATGTTCCAACACGTTGGAATTCAACATATCAATCATTACAAGATTCTTTTCAATATAAAGATTTATTATGTTTATTTTTTGCACAAAATAGTAATACTAATATATATTTATTTTCACAACAATGGAATATTTGTAGTAATATTTGTGAAATTTAAAAAAATTTTAACGATGCAACTGAACAACTTTCCGGTGTTTATTATCCCACTGCTCATTTAATTTTAGTGAATTTTTGAAGTATAGTATTAATATTAAATGAACATGTAAATAATGGAACTTTAACTTTATGTATATTAGCTATGAAAACTAAATAGGAAATATATTTTTATTTTATTCCTGAAATTTATTTAATTGTATTTGTTTTAGATCTTAGATTTAAATTAGAAGTTTTACAAGAAATGTTAACTTTATATTATGACACTTTAATTTTTATTAATGATTCTTCCTCTCCGGATCCCGATAATATTATATATAATATTAGAAATTATTTATATGATCTTTATAATCAATATTATGTTAATTATAGAACACAAACTAATATTTCTAAAACACAACAACCTACTACTACTAATTTAAAACTTACAAAAGCACAACTTTTATTAAAAGAACGGACGAAACGTCCACGAGGATCCTCAAGTTCCACACAGGAACTTGAGAATTATTTTACGACTTCTTTTGATTTTAATGAAGCAGATAGCGAAGACTTCGATATCTTGAAGTGGTGGTCACAGAAGGCTCAAAGTTTTCCCGTTCTCTCCGTAATCGCAAAAGAAATTTTAGCTTCTCCAGTGTCAACTGTTGCTGTGGAGCAGACGTTCAGTGCCGGCGGTAACATATTAGATGAACGAAGATCAAATATGTCTCCTGACTCATTGGAAGCTCAAGCATTACTTGATTATTGGACCAGAGCCGAGAAGCGAATCCAAGGAATGCAATTTTCAGAAGACGAAGTCGAAGAATTTGATACCGAAGGAACAAATACAACGGGAACGGGAGGAAATAGAAGTGAGTGAGAAAGGTAAAAATGTAAAAAATGTAAAAGGGTAAAAATGTAAAAGAACTACGTGGGCTTTGATTCCCCTACACCCTAAGGGGATACATAAGTAACTTTTATAAGTGCAAGCCCTTTTTTTAATAAAATTTATTTTTTTAATTTAATTTTTAATTTTTAATTTTTTTAATATAATAATCTTGAACCGTGGCGAACCGTGAACTGGTGGTTCCGAATCGTGAACCGTAACCGGCTTGGGCGGTTAAGGTTAAGGGTCGACCTCCCACGAATCGTCGAATCGGCGGTTCTGAACCGTCGAACCGGCGGTTTCGAACCGTTGAACCGGCGGTTCTGAACCGTCGAACCGGCGGTTCCGAGCCATGGTCGGGTCTAGACCCAATTCATCCTTTAGTTGATAGAAACACCTACCATAAAAGCCTTATACGCTAATAGTTGCCCTCACGGGCTGGCTCGGTTGGTAAAGCGTCTGGCCGCTTGTTCCGGAGGTCTCAGGTTCGAGAGTCGCCAGTCGCACACGAGGTAAAAACCTAGTTTGCTGGCTTAAATCCTCTCGGCCCCAGGTGCTTTACCCGACCAGTAAAATCGTGATTTGCCTCTCTCTGGACACCTGTGGGGCAGGGACCAGGGGGTCACTAAGGTGACGGTTCCACCTTTTTATTCCTTATACACTAATAGTTGTCCCCGGGACTATGGAGCAGCGAAAGGATGATTAATCATCTTTCAAGTACCTACGGTTTGATCCCTATAGTAAATTTTACAGGAATTTTTCTTCTAAATGGGATATGCAATCGTGGGATGTGTGGATTTTTGGATCGTCGGTCGTGAGCGTTTCTCGATTTACCCTAGCGATCGGTAAAAAATTTCCGTGAGATTGGATCTGTCGTCTCAGATTCGACACTATCCAACCTGATTAATCAATTTTTTTTTCTTATATGCTAATAGTCACTCGCCAATCGACACAAATATTATCCAATCGACTCAAATCCATTACAAACAACTCAATCTTTTTAACTAGCTCAACTGGATAAAGTTGCAAGCTCATCGACCAACATATAATGTCTCTGGTCGACTTATATATATACTGATCCGGTAGTCTGGCGCCTAGTCAGGAGGAAATAGGTTTACGGGGCGGAGAGACCCATCAGATAGGTGGCCTAGGTCGGTGAGTCTCTCCGACTCACTGTAAGATAAGAGGGCCTGAGGGGGCTGGACCCCTAGAAGCCCTGGTGGCAAGGAAGTCCCGACTTGGGACCTTCGGCTCAAGAGAGGCCCGGGTCTGGGAGAATTTGAAGAACATCCTTAGATAACTCTGGGTACCCTTACATCTGGGAAATCTCGATATATAATATAATGAAAGTACTCGCGGGCTAGCTCCTGCGCCTTACTCGGCTCAGTAATCCCGATCGGACGTGTAGAGGCCCACGCTCCTCAGAATCGACCTGACCGGCTGCTCGGACGCTCATACTCCAATACCCCTCCAGGTTTGGCTTCCAGCCGACGCGTGGCGGCCCACGCTTCTGGGATAAGCTCGAACCAGAGAAGGCTTTTACTCGGTATACTGTCAAAGGTCCTCAGTCGCCCTCGCTATTCAGTGCCCCCAGTCGACACTTTCCTTCTAGGCCCTCAGTCAACCTCGCTATTCAATGCCCCAAGTCGGCACCTTCCTTCTAGGCCCTCAGTCGACCTCGCTCTTCAGTGCCCCAGTCGGCACCTTCCTTCTAGGCCTTCTGTCAACCTCGCTATTCAGTGCCCCCAGTCAGCACCCTTCCTAGGGGTCATCAGTCGGCCCTGGCATGCAGAACAACCACTCCCTGACACCAGACTACCAGAAGCAGTACGAGGTCGGTGCAAGATTGGTGCCACCCAGGCCCCAGACGACAGGTATCCCGCTGATGGCTTGATCTTCCTGCCATACCCTGTCCCCCTGTACCATGACCGCATACACCAATGTCAGGCCGAGCGGCGCCAAGTGGCATTAGCCATTAAGTCGACAATGCCTCCTTCTTTATTCCAGTATGCAGTACTACTTTATCCTGCCATCTCCGGGCATGCATCACCTTGTCCTTGCTATATGACAAAAGGGCAAGCGGGGCAGGAGCTGTCTGCTTCCCCGACTATATAAGCCTCTTCACTCCACATCTTGCAGGTACGCGCAATAGTGCATTCTTACTGTTCTATTGCTTTCCTTCTACTTTCCACTCTCGAGGACTGACTTGACTGTCGGAGTGTCTGGCCGGGGACTTTTCCCGACGGGTTCTAACGGTCCCTGTCTTACAGGTAAGTAGCGAGCTTCATGGCCAGCCTCAGCGGTTCGTAATCCGCAGAGGACCATCTTGCTCTGGGAGGGCGCCCACCTCACTTAGCAACAGGATCATATATATATATATATATATATATATATATATATGATTCAATAGTATGGGAGTGTTTGGGAGAGCTTCTGCTATCTGCTTTTTAGATTCTGGCTACACAGAATAACTTTTGAGTGTTTAGGAAGGCTAGATTCTGCTTTAGCTTTTGTTACTTTTGCTCAGAAGTTAGAAGCAAGAATTTGATGCTTCTACCTGCTTCTGCTTTTTTATTTATGATATAACATTAAAAAAATAATATTTATATCCTTAAATAATATAACATTTTACATGATTGCCACTTGACATAATTTTCAGAATTATATATATATATATATATAATATTATATTTATATAAATTATATTATTTTTTATTTTTATTTTTATTTTTTATTAATTTTATATATTTTTTCAAATATTCAAATTATAAAAAAATTAATTTTAATACTATATTTAAAATATAATAATAATTATATCACTATTTAAAATATAATAATAATTACGTGAATAAATTATTGATAGTATCGAAATTATATTTAAATAATTAAAAAATGATTAATTTATATAGTTTAAGGATATTATTGTCATTCAATTAAAAATTAAGCTTGGAAGCAATTATTCTCCCAAAAACTCAAACTTTATTTTGTATCAGCTTTTGACTTCTATTTTCAAACACTGTTTACTTTAGCTTCTTACTAACTTCAAGATAATCACTACAAGAATCATTTTTCAAGAAGTAAAAGCTCTCCCAAACACTCTCTATATTCCAATCAACTCAAGATTTTGTCCACAAATGTAGTCATCCAAAGGATACTTTGAAAATCAATTTAAGACATTTCAATCGTTTCAATTCAAATAGAGAAAAACCTATTTTCAATAGTCCACCGCCTATTTGACTTAAGCCACTTTAATCCACAGAAATTGCTTTCAATCAACTCAAGCTACCAAACTAGAAAATTTTCATTCATGAGCAAAATCATCACAATTGACTACCTAATCAACTAAACTAAACATCTCTTTAGTGATGAATATGCCCTCAGGACTATGGTGCAGTGGTAGGGCGACTAACACTATCTCAGACATCTACGATTCGATCCCTAGTTACGACGTATTTGCAGGAATTTTTCCTTCAAATGGGACGCGAACCCTGGGATGTTAGGCTTCTAGGCCCTTCATCGCGAGCGCTTCCCGATTTATCTTGATGACCGGTGGAAAATTTCCGTGGGACCGGGCCGGTCACTCCAAATTCGTTTGCTATCTGGTTCAATATTTTCTTTAGTTGACCAATCTGCTTGAGGTTCTCAACCTTACTTAAGATTCAATCTTCTATTAACTATGACCTAGAAAACTTAATTACCTTATCGAATACACACGTCTTGGTGCGTCTCTACTTGAAAATAAATCCAAAATTACATTTCATTGTAATTTCTCAACCTCACATTTCTCTAAGTCTTAAATGTTATCGATGCTTCTCACTCTCCAGTCTATATTTCAAAGCATTCTATCCCTTATCTTTGAGTCGACCTTTTCTCTAAACCCCTAAGCCATCCAACCAACATCTTGGCTTTCTTTCTAAGCACAACTCGACACCTAGCTAGTCATCTTCATCTATTAAAACCTCCGAGTAGTTTTTTTTAATCATCAATCAATCGTAATCTACCTAAACTTTCATTATATCAATCATCACTATAGCTTTTAAAATCGCAGAATAAATTAGACTCAATCATTCAAAGCATGAATATACCTAAATAATGTATTAATCAAGATTATATATATATATATATATATATATATATATATATATATATATATATATAAAATAAACACTAAATAGTTTGTTAAGTATGAATGAAATAAGTCATTTCGAGAATTAAATGATTTGATCTTATCCATCCAATTATTAAAATAAAATCATTTAGGAAAGATGAATCATGCTCTTGCACCCCTACCCACAACCTTTTAATATTGCCGTAAGCGTGTCCCGTCGACAGCATGCATTTCTGGAACCTCTCTGACATCTTCGCTACAATACAAAACCGATCCAGCCGCTCCAAATCAGTCCTCCTGCCGACTTTGAAATTCTCACGTTGTCTGAAGCATGATCTAGGCTAGCAGGATAGATGGATGATTATCATTATAAAATTTAAAAATTAAAATCTCACAAAAATAATATGTTCGTCATTTTTACATATTAATTGTAACATCCGAACTAATAATTATTATTATTTAGACACTAAACCAATTAATCATCTTTACCATGTGATTTAGCCAACACAAACACATTCCTCTCCGCCTCCAGCTGCATGCCGACTTCCTTCCAAAATCACTATATATATGCACACTCATGCACCACCATTATAATTCACTATCACATCTCTTGATTTTCCAAAATGATGGCCATTATTCTCGTCTTCCTCATCATCATTCTCCAAATCCTAATCCGGCTATCTTCTGTCATAAGAAGAAGATCCCCGGCGGCGGGCCCAAAAGTTATCCCCTCATCGGATGCTTCGTAGCGTTCTACAAGAACCGCGACAGACTCCTTGACTGGTACACCGACCTCCTCGCGTCATCTCCCACGCAGACTGTCGTGGTCCAACGGATAGGCGCCCGGCGCACCGTGCTCACCGCCGACCCGGCCTGCGTCGAGCACGTCCTCCGCTCCAACTTCGCCAACTACCCCAAGGGCAAGCCCTTCACCGAGATCCTCGGCGACCTTCTCGGCCGCGGCATCTTCAACGCCGACGGCCAGCTCTGGCACGCCCAGCGCAAGCTCGCCAGTCGCGAATTCACCGCGCGGTCGATGCGCGAGGGCCTTATTGCCGAGCTCGAGGCCGAGACCGGCGGCCGACTGCTGCCTCGGCTGCGGGCCGCCAGCGTCACCGGAAGCCGCGTGGACGTTCAGGACCTGCTCCGGCGGTTCGCCTTCGACGTCATCTGCCAAGTCTCGCTCGGGATGGACCCCAGCTGCCTCGAAGGCGACCCGAGGTTTGTCCGCATTACCCAATTTGGGTGGTTACGTATTTATTTCATTAATTAATTGATCTGATAAATTAAGTAAAAAACAACTAAAATCATTTATTTACTATTTTAATAAATATTTATTATTGCAGCGACGACGCGTTGTCGCCGGAGTCGGAACTAGCGGCGGCTTTCGAGGTGGCATCGGCAATCAGCGCGCGACGCGGTACGGCACCGGCGGCCGTGATTTGGAAGCTAAAGCGGGCTCTAGGGATCGGAACGGAGCGGAAGCTCCGCGAGGCGGTGAGCCTGATCCGCTCCCAAATCACGGAGCTGATCCGGGCGAGGAAAGCGGAGATGGAGAAGGGCGCGGCGGCGGAACGTAGCAACGACGATTTCTTGACGAGGTTGATTTCCGGCGGCCAGGATGAGGAGTTGGTCCGCGACATGGTGATCAGCTTCCTGATGGCCGGGCGGGACACCACCTCCGCCGCGCTCACCTGGTTCTTCTGGCTCATCGCGCGCCACCCGGCCGCAGAACGCGAGATCGTGGACGAATTGGGGAGAGTCGGAGGGCGATTGGACTACCATTCGATCAAGGAGATGAGGGTCTTGGAGGCGTGCCTGTGCGAGAGCATGCGGCTCTTCCCCCCGGTGGCGTGGGATTCCAAGCACGCGGCGGCGGCCGACGTGCTCCCGGACGGGACGAGGGTGGAGGCGGGGGACCGAGTGACGTACTTTCCTTACGGGATGGGGCGAATGGAGAAGATTTGGGGGGAAGGGTGCGGGGGGTTCGACCACAGGAGGTGGCTGGAGGCGGACGGGAGCGGAGGGTGGGTAGCGGCCAGAGCGTCGCCGTACAAGTTCCCAGTGTTCCACGCGGGGCCGAGGGCGTGCCTTGGGAAGGAGATGGCGATGGTGCAGATGAAGTATGTGGCGGCGGCAATGCTCTGGGAGTACGAGCTGAGGATGGCCGAGGAGCAAACGCCGGTACTGGTGCCGCTGCTGACGGCGCACATGGCCGGCGGGATGCCGATGGTAGTGAAGAGGAGGAATAGAATTGGCGATGCATCCTCCCAAATTAATAAATAATATTTATTTATTTATTTATCTTTCATTTCATGGTTGAGAGAGACCAGAGTCTTGTGAATTATCTCATTATTCATGATTTATCTATGATGTGAAAGTATTGGACTATCTATGATAAAAGACATGATGATTTCTTAAATAATTCCAATTTTGAATTAACGATGAAATTGAGATGATCTCAATCATTGTGCTTGTTAAATTTATTTAGGAGGTTTTTTTTTTTTTTTTTTTTTTTTAGTGTCAGTTGTTTGACATTAGTATCAATTTATTTAGGCAGGTTTGACAAGGGGTAATCAGTCTTGTAATATAATAAATATTATATTATAAAATTAATTATTTTATTTGATACAATTTTATAATTATAATATAATGTAATATACATTACAAAAGCTAAATAAAATTTTATAATTTTGATTATAAGGCTAACAACATGCAATGCTAGATTTTATTTCAAACCCAATTATATTACAGGTATGATTATATTATCCTAACCAAACACAATATTAATGGATTGAATATGGAATTGGATAGTTTATTTTAAAATTAATCAGATATAAAATCTGATTACACAATATAAAAATTAATCGACAAATTATTCAATCATATAGGAAAGTTTCCTAAATTTTTATTCAATGGAGTGCATGAATATAATCAGAAAATTAACGAATACATAGAATTTTATTCAATATCATTTCGAATTTTCTATATCTATCAATCAATTTTAATTGAAATCGGACCAAAATAATATTAGATTATATTTTATTCTTAATAACCTTGATTACATAATTACTTAATCACGTAATGAAGATTATATAGTATTACTTTAACTAAACACATTCTAAATGTATACCTCTCAAATAAAGACTCAAAAGAGTGTACCCTCCCCACACATACTCCAAAAGGACCTCATCCCTCAAAACAACCCTCCAAACCAAAAACCAGAGTGATGGCTCCAAACCAAAATCGTGAAACTCCAAGGCTCCTAGATAGCTGCTCAGATTGGATAAGGAATCCTATCTGATCAGTAGATATCCAGGGATGATTGTCAGATCCCCCTGCCTCAGACGACATACGGAGTCCTGCTCCAGCTTATGCATGAAATATCAAAATCTAGATGTGTCTTTTGATAATCACTCAAATGATCCATGAGTAGTATCCAAGGTCAAATATAGTGTTTTTTTTAACAATAGTGCTACATTAGAGTACACATCTAACGTCCGATACACTTGAGTTTGTATCTTCCAATATACAAGTTCTACATCAAGTCTCTCACCCTCCAACATACTATAAATATGAGCCTGCCATGACAATCATGGTTAATGCTAAGCCTACATCAACTTACTAGTGCCTTGATACTAACGGATAAAGATTCGAAACACTTTGTAGGTATTCATCTCTGGAGTCATGTGAAGCTAATCACGAATGCGGTTCCATAACTGATGCATTAGCGGATATCTAAATAAAACATGTTCCTGTCTCAGGTTCAATTCGGAAAAAGGTCCAAACTTTGGCTTCGTCCTCTAGGTACTCTAACTGATCCCCTTGTAGGTAACCTATGGTGTTCTAATAACCATAGTGTGAATGAGTGACTAGGCTGTGAGGATTTCTTCTATACTATCCGATCCCTACCCTTGGCTTGTTGGCTTCCGTATCTCGAAAGAAATCATATGCCTAACAATTTTTTTTTTTTGGTGATGTTGTCTATGTAGACTAAACCACTTAGCAATTTTTGCTATGCCACTCTGCATACCCGATCGATGAAACTATGTCTTGTATTTACATTAATCTCTTGATGAGTGGAGAGTTCATATGTTTTGCCTGCCAATGTTAAATGTCTATCTGTTGCAAATATGTGTGTTGCACCCATCTAATCCAAAGAGAATCCTATTTACCTTGTATCCGCCATAATACTTTAGCTAATAATGTATTATTCCAAGCCTTAAGGTTTCTTAGCCCCAATCATCCTTCATCCATAGGCTTGCACATCTCAGACCAAGCAATTGGATGCTTAGTCATCCGCAAAAAGTTACGGTAAAGACTATAGATTCGGTCAATGGCCCCATTAGGCAAGGGTTGTCACGCCTCCAAAGGGTCGTGCTCGCTTGAAAATTGAACATCTTTCTTGTACGGCGGACAATCTGAAACTTATATATACATCCCTCCTCCCACATATAAAGCTCAGCCACACTCGGCTGACATCTACACAATCAGAAATAAAAGAAACATTACAACCATGCAGTTAATTAATTTACATGATAATTAAAATAAATAAACCTCCTTAAGCTAAAATGTAACGAAATAAAATCCAACGAAGTAATTAAATACACGTCTCATGAAAAATCAAATACCATCTGAAATAATAACAAAATCAAAGTGATACCAATACGATAAAAATAATACAGAGTACAAAGACAAATAAACATAATAGTCAAACGGGGAGACTGACAGTTGGATCCTCTCCTAGCGGCATCAGACACGACTATCACCTAACTGAAACAAAAGAAAGGACGAGGGGTGGTGAGTTTCGGGTGGAGCTCTGCAGGTGTAAGAATAGATAATGCATGGTAAATTAAAATGGTAAAACAAGCATACGGAAACAAAGGTATATAGTCTCTGGGGTTTCTCAGCCCGACAGCCCCAATCATCTTTCATCCATAGGCTTGCACATCTCAGACCAAGCAATTGGATGCTTAGTCATCCGCAAAAAGTTACGGTAAAGACTATAGATTCGGTCAATGGCCCCATTAGGCAAGGGTTGTCACGCCTCCAAAGGGTCGTGCTCGCTTGAAAATTGAACATCTTTCCTGTACGGCGGACAATCTGAAACTTATACATACATCCCTCCTCCCACATATAAAGCTCAGCCACACTCGGCTGACATCTACACAATCAGAAATAAAAGAAACATTACAACCACGCAGTTAATTAATTTACATGATAATTAAAATAAATAAACCTCCTTAAGCTAAAATGTAACGAAATAAAATCCAACGAAGTAATTAAATACACGTCTAATGAAAAATCAAATACCATCTGAAATAATAACAAAATCAAAGTGATACCAATACGATAAAAATAATACAGAGTACAAAGACAAATAAACATAATAGTCAAACGGGGAGACTGACAGTTGGATCCTCTCCTAGCGGCATCAGACGCGACTATCACCTAACTGAAACAAAAGAAAGGACGAGGGGTGGTGAGTTTCGGGTGGAGCTCTGCAGGTGTAAGAATAGATAAATGCATGGTAAATTAAAATGGTAAAACAAGCATACGGAAACAAAGGTATATAGTCTCTGGAATAAAGAATATAAAACAAATGTATCTGTACAAATAAAACATACCTAAAAATCATGTAACACGTAGGGGCAAGATCAGAAATCTCCTAAAACCTCAATAAACTGCTAATACTGTCAAGCAAATCCAGATCACATAATAAATGCAAATCATAACCGTATATGCATGTCAATCAAATGCAACAATCATAGCTTAAACAAATGCAGTAAACATATGCAAATGCACAATGCATAATATGCGCATGATGTGATGACCTACACTGTACATACACCAACCATTGCTACATTGGGTAGGTTGAGTGGACAAGATATAAGAGTCCAACACTTGTGGCTATGCAAATACACCACAACATCTGTAACCCTAAATGAAAAATCCCGAAGCACCTATGGGATCCAAACACGTGGGGAGTATCAACTATTTACACACAACTTCAACTGAGCGTGACACAACAGAAAAGTATACCCGATAATCCGTCTCAACCATAAGGAAGTTAGTGGTCGTCAGCCTGCAAATAATGTTATGTTGCATGTCACTAATATGCACAACGTCAATCAAACCAAAACAAAACAACAATACAATACGAAAACACAATCAACACCAAAGTAAATAAACATGCATTAATTGTTAGGACCGGTAGACAAGCTAGAGGGGAGTGATTAGCTCCGATTGCTTGTTGATGATTTGTCACTGCAGAAGACTCCAAGCAATGCTAACACTCAAGGATTTACTTGGTATCCACCTCCTTGAGGTGACTAATCCAAGGATCTACTCTCCTCACTCTCTCAAACACTATGAAAGACTCCTTCATGGAGGTGGAGAAACCTCGTATAAGTTCTCAAGAAGATACAACAAGAATACAAGCAAATATAAAGAAAATCTTATAAGATTTACAACAATGAGCTCTCTTTGCTTTTCTTACTTTCTTCTAGCTTGGAATCACCTCTAGAACCTTGGAAATGTAACAGTTCTGTGCTCCAAGACTTCTCTTGAAATGACGATGAGGAAGGAGGAAGAACTTGCGAAGAATGCCAAAGTGCTCTGGCTTCAAACCTGCGTGAAAACCTTATATACCCGTAACCTAGGGTTCCCTAATCGATTACCCAATCGATTACCACGTCAGACTTAGTCATTCAAAGATTATTTTTAAAGCTTAATCGATTAGCCAATTGATTAAGAAGATCTCAATCATTTGCTGAATCGATTCAGCACCTTTCTGTACTCTCACGTAATACCGCCGTAATCGATTGCCCAATCGATTACGATCCTCCTTAATCAATTACCTAATCGATTAAGAGGATGCTAAATCGATTACCCAATAGATTCAGCAAGCTTCTGTTCTCGTGATAACCCTGCGCCAATCGATTAGTCAATCGATTGGCAGACCCCTTAATCGATCACCTAATCGATTAAGGGCCTCTCAGTTCTTGCAAGCAACAACTCCCAATCGATTACCCAATCGATTGCCCAACCCTAACTTGCTTATCTCATGTTTAGAGTTCTCTTGTCTAACCATGGTCAACCGTGATCTGTTAGGACTTCCTTACCAAGTGTCCGATCAAACCATTGATCGACTTGGACTTTCCCTTGCCTAGTTCCCAACTAGGGCTTCTTCCATACTAGCGTGCAATCTCCCTGATCCACCTGGACTTCACCTAGTCTCACTAGGTGTGTCTAGTGCTACTAGGACTTTTTCTTGCCAGTGTGCTATCTCCCCAATCCACTTAGACTTCATCTAGTCCTACTAGGTGTGCCTAGTCCCACTAGGACTTTTCCCTTGCTAGCATGGGATCTCCCCGATCTACTTGGACTTCTCCCGTGTCAGCATGCAATCTCCTCGATTCACCTGGACTTCACCTAGGCCCAGTAGGTATGCCTAGTCCCACTAGGACTTTTCCCAGTCAAGTCTCCAGTCACCCTTGATCCACTTGACTTACACACCGTTCTAACATAATTGTCAAACATCGAAACTCAAGCTCACCCGAGCCTAGTCAAACTAGGTCAACACTGACTTAACGAAGATTGCACCAATAATCTCCCCCTTTTTGATGTTTGACAATATGTTTGAGTAAGACTAATCCATATTAGCCTTACCATTTCTCCCCTTTGACACATATTAAAAAAACTCTCCCTAAGAGTCTATATGTTTAATAGCATTCAATGAAAATCCCATTATAACCCATGCTCAACCTTGAGCATCGATGAAGATTCCCAATCTTCATCCTCTCATTTATCTCAAAGAAAAAAAATTAAAACACACGCTTTTATGGAAAATCTCCATCTTAAAACATGCTCTAAACCTCTATCATTGCACCAACAATGATTTTGAGTTCCTAAACCTTTAGGAAATCTCAATCTTGAGGTTATGAGATTTTGAAATTCAAAATTTGAATTAAAACCTCTCCTTGACCCATAATTTTTTCACCAAAATCATCTCCCTTTTTGATTTCATCATGAAATTCATCTAAATATACTTATAAAAGTATTCCAAAGGGTTAGGGATTGTTAAGTTACTCAAACTTTGGTTAAATGATTGAAATCAGACAATTTCAGTCGTACCAATCGATTGGTATTGGAACCCAATCGATTAAACTGTGCCTTAATTGATCAGCTGATCGATCATGGCTACCCTTAATCAATCAACGGATCGATTACGCGAGCTTCTGTACTCGCGAAAATTGTTCACCAATCGATTGGTGTATGTCTTAATCGATCACTTGATCGATTGGGAGTTTCTGATTTCTGAAAGCAATTTCAGACCGAATTTTAGAAACTTTTAAATAATTCTAAATCATAAAATTTTGTGTAGATATTATTTAAGACATATACTATCATGAAATATAGTTTTTTTATGAAAATAATTTCCATTTTTAAAGATTGACATAAAATTGAAAACCATTGAAATACTTCAATGTTTCACTCTATTTTGTATCCATTTTATTAATGATGAGTGCTATCAAAGCTATCAAAAGATAATCTTCACCAAGGTTTTCTATGATAGTTTTGAAATGATTTTCAAAAATAATTTTCAAACATATTCCTTGGACTAAATGCACATGACTTGTACATTAGCTTTCCCAATGATTGAAGTTTACTTAAATTCTCGTTTAGATGAATCTAAAATTCAAATAGACGCACTTAATCAACACCTTGAATTTTATTCATCAACCTAACATCTCACTTATATCTAATGCGTCTTAAAACACATACAAGTCAACTTATGATCTTGGTGAGATGTGAAAATCATATTCTCTTTAAACCAAGGGGTCACACATTTCTAACTAGACATTATAAACTATAATCATCCATCTAGGATCAATTAATGTCAATGTCCTTAATTTGAATACAAGTTAAACAATGCATGATAATGACTATGACATGTATCATATGACATTTTCAAAAGAAAATAATTATTATAATTAAATGATACATGTATGATATGATATATGATATTTTCATAATAAAATATGAATAATAAATTATGATGTCATGACATGTGATAGGGCACATAAATCATGACATAATAGCATAAAAGAAAATATCTAGATTTCCTATCTAAGTATCAATAACTCATCGCTAAGCCATTGATAATCTTACTTTTGCCTTTAATTTTCCAAGATAATGCCAAAACTCCCCAACTTGGCATATCTTTAAATTCTTACCTAGTTGTGTCAACTTTATTAAGTTCAGTTTTCCAAAAGCATAGTTTGGCACACTTTTACTCCCCAAGAGTAAACAAATAACTTCTTCATTTTCAAGGGTAATAATTCCTTTAAAATGCCATAAAGTGTCAACTTCATCAAGATTAGGTTAACTACCCTTCCAATTTGAGTTGACACTCCCTAAACCTATCTAGGGTGTGGCGAACACACTCTTAGGAACTCAAAACTTATTGGTGCTCCTTGGGTGCTCAAGGTATTCATTAGGGATAACTTCCCTTGATACCTTCCTAATGACTTTTTTAGGCTTCTTAGAAGCCTTAGTCGTATTGATCTTATCTTGGTCAACTCTAGGGATGGCTTCCCTTGTGATCTTGACTTGACTCCTAAACCTAGATTTAGTTCCATACATATATGAAACTCTATGATATGATGACCCATCATCCTTGGCTTTAGGTTTGTACCCCAAACCTTTCTTGCCCCTAGAGGGTCCTTGTTTTCCAAAACCAAGGTTTTGATCCTTTGATCCCTTAAGAAGATTTTCTATCATTTTAAGGGATTTTTCTAATGTTTCAAGTTTTAACCTCAAGACTTGATTTTCAATTATTACTTTCTCAAAGCTTGGTTTTCTAAAGTTACCTTGGTAATTATTCTTCTTTTCCTTGGGTTGGGTAGGTCTACCATTGAATGACTTAGATTTTTTTCTTATCCTTAGGTGTGATAGTCATAGCATGGAGGGCTCTATAGTTCTCCTTAGATTTTTCATACCTCCTATTTTCATGATAAATAGGATTGAAATGGTAAAAATTATTTCTAGCATGCATATTATCATGATGAAAATAAGTATCATTATCTAATGGTTGTTGGTGCAAGTTGCATCAGTGATGTCCTCCTCTAAGTGTTTTAATGTTTGACAATATACTTAAGTCAGTGATACATTGAACAAGGGAAGGGCAAGTCAAGTGAGGAGGACCAAGGTGAACCAAAGTCCTAGTTAACCTAGGCACGAAGTCCTGGTTCATTTGAATTGGGCACTAAGTCTGGCCGCGGGCTGGACAACTAAGTCCTGACCGGAAGTTGGGCACTAAGTCCTGGTCGAGGACTGGGCAAGAAGACCTGGCTGAGGGTTGGGCACCGAAGACCTAGTTCGAGGAATTGGGCACTAAGTCCTGGCCAAGGGTTGGGCACCGAAGACCTGGTTCGAGGAATTGGACACGAAGACCTGACCGACGGTTGGGCACCGAAGTCCTGGACTTAGGGTTTGGGCACGAAGTCTTGGTCTGAGGGACTGAGCAACTTAGCTGAGCGATGACTAACGATAGAAGTAGAGACGGGTCGGGGTTCGGACGTCTCGAGATCCGAGAGTATCGGAAGCTAAGCAAAAGTCCACCCGAAGGACTGGGTGGCAACCGTCTCCTGAAAGGAGTAGGTGAAAGGCGCGTTCTCGGGGGTGGGAACTTGCGTCGGTTTGACCTAGGGTTTCGTGGAAATTCGAAGTCAGAACCAAGTCCTTAATGTTAAGATTGTGTGTATATTTGCTTTGTATTTGTATATCTTGTAGGTACCTAAAATGGAAGACAAAGCAAGTGAACTACACACAACGCAGCTGGTAGCCTGGAAGCCACGCCCCCATCAATGGGGGCGCCCCAATGGAATCAGGCGCCCCCATCAATAGGGGCGCCTAACTCAAAGAGGTAAAAGCTAGTTCTGCGAAGGAAGGCAGAACAGACTTCCATTCAGGCGCCCGAGAGCATACGGGCGCCCCCATCAGCTCAAGCGCCCAAGTGGAGATGAATAAGCGCTGACCGAGCCTGCGGATAAGGGATCGCGTAGGAGAGGCCACGTGTAGGCACCCCCATTGACACATGCGCCCGTATGAAGCCTATAAAAGGGGCCTCGACCCCTCTGCTTCAAACAGAAACTTCTACATTCATTCTAAGTCATTCCGTGCGAAGGAAAAGCGATCAGACGAAGCTCTGCAACCAAGGAAGCTCAGGAGGAAGTGCGCGACGCTTCGGAGTTCTGGATTGGCCGGATCGTCTGTTTCTGTTTGGTTTGTTTTAATTCAAGTTGCATTTCAATTCATATCTTTTTGCTTGTATATCAACTGTAAGACGGGTTTTCTCCGCCTCTGGAAATTCCGGAAAGGAGACCAATAGTAGACTCACGCCGAGTACATAGGCCTTGGACGTACTGACCCTGGGGGGCCGGGAACCAAGTAAATAAATCCCGTGTGTCTATTGTCTTGCTTTTCGTTACTTTATTTTCCCCTGCGCATTTGCTCTCTCTTAGTCCGAAAAAGTTTTACAATGATATTCACCCCCCTCTATCGTTTTCTCCTATCCAACAATGGTATCTTAGAATTGCTCTTAGAGGCTCCCCTTGATTTGAGATCTTCCTCTTGGCTTTGGTCAGGTCCTTCCCCTTTGGACATTGGTTTCGATAATGTCTTGTTGATTATATGAGAAGCACACGATATGCTTCTTGTCCTTTCGTACTACTGGGTCGACCTCCTTTGTCTTCTCCTTGGTCTTGGATGCTACTTGCACTTTCTTCTTGACCAGTTTAGGACACTTACTCTTATAGTGCTCTTTTTGCCTACACTCAAAACAAACAATGTGATCTTTATTTTTACAAATTAAAATTTTTATTCTTTTGCTTATAGAGGTGACAGTTGACTCTTCTTCATTGACATAGGATGATGATGATGATATTCTTTCTTGTTCTGATGTCAATGGCAAATTTTGCTCCCCTCAATCCTTGAAGTAGAGGCTTCTTGAATTTCCTCCTCGACCAATGCTTCTTGACTTTCCTCCTTGTATGTTGAACATCTCTCAACTTCCGAGTCCTCTTCATCCAATGAATTTCCCTCTTCAGATTTGTAATGATTTGGTATAATGGAGGGATCTTCATGAAGCTTGGTCAATTTGCTTCAAAGCTCCTTAGCATCATGATAATCATCAATTTTGTTCAAGATGGTACTTGGCAATAGATTGACCAACAATTTGGTCATTTTGTCGTTAGCCTTGCATCTCTTGATTTGCTCCTCATTCCATTTGGTATTCTTGAGGAGCTTTCCCTTGCTATTTGTTAGAGTCTCAAACCCCTTCAATAGAGCAAGCCATTGCTCTATCTCCATTATAAAGAAAATTTCAATCTTTGTCTTCCAAAGATCGAAATTTGCTTTGTCGTACGGTGGAGGTGCCCGGATGTCGTAGCCGAACTCCATTGTTGAAGTTAAACTCTCTTGATGATGACTTCTTGAAATTAGGGTTTCTTCAAACTTCTTCCTCTAGCTTTGCTTTCTTGGCGATGTGTCCAAAGAAGAGCAACCTGACTCTGATACCACTTGTTAGAACCGATAGACGAGCTAGAGGAGGGGGTGATTAGCTCTGATTTGCTTATTGATGATTTGTCGCTGCGGAAGACTCCAAGCAATGCTAACACTCAAAGATTTATTTGGTATCCACCTCCTTGAGGTGACTAATACAAGGACCCGCTCTCCTCACTCTCCCAAATACTATGAAAGACTAGTTTGTGGAGGTGGAGAAACCTCATATAAGCTCTCAAGAAGATACAACAAGAATATAAGCAAATATAAAGAAAATCATACAAGATTTACAACAATGAGCTCTCTTTGCTTTTCTTGCTTTTTTCTAGCTTGGAATCGCCTCTAGAACATTGGAAATGCAACATCACTGTGCTCCAATACTTCCTTGAAATGGTGATGAGGAAGGAGGAAGAACGTGCAAAGAATGCCGAAGGGCTCTGGCTTCAAACCTGCGTGAAAACCCTATATACCCGCGACCTAGGGTTCCCTAATCGATTACCACGTTAGACTTAGCCTTTCAACGACTATTTTTTGAAGCTTAATCGATTAGCCAATCAATTAAGAAGATCTTAATCGATTGTTGAAAAATTCAGCACCTTTCTGTGTTCACATGCAATACTGTCGTAATCGATTGCCCAATCGATTATGATTCTCCTTAATCGATTACCCAATCGATTAAGAGGATGCTGAATCGATTACTCAATCGATTCAGCAAGCTTCTATTCTTGTGATAACCCTGCGTCAATCAATTAGGCAATTGATTGGTAGGTCCCTTAATCGATCACCCAATTGATTAAGGGTCTTTCTGTTCTCGCAAGCAACAGCTCCAATCAATTGCCTAACCCTAACTTGCTTAGCTCAAGTTTAGAGTTCTCTTACCTAACCATGGTCAACCGTGACCTGTTAGGACTTCCTTACTAAGTGTCCAATCAAACCTTTCACCGACTTAGACTTTCCCTTGTCTAGTTCCCAACTAGGACTTTTCCCGTACCAGCGTGCAATCCTTCCGGTCCACCTGGACTTCACCTAGTCCCACTAGGTGTGCCTAGTCTTATTAGGATTTTTTCCTTGCTAGCGTACGATTTATCCGATCCACCTGGATTTCACCTTGTTTAACTATGTGTGTCTAGTCTCATAGGACTTTTTCCTTGCCAGCGTACAATCTCCTCGATCCACCTGAACTTCTCCTATGCCAACGTGTAGACCCGACCCGGGCCGAGTCCAGCTCGGACCCGGCCCGGGTCAAGGCCGGGTGACCCGTTGACCCGGTTTGCCGGGCCGAACCGAACCGGCCCGGCAGGATGCCGGGCCGATTCCGGTTCCAACACCCAGAAACCGCGAACCGGCGGTTAACCGTCGGTTCCAACGGCACTGAACCGCCGGTTCAGTGTCGTTGGATGGTTTTTTTATTTTTTATTTTTTTTCTTTTTTTGACGGATGAGATCATTTGACCGTTTTTTGATCAATGGCTATGATTTAGTGACCGTTATGATCCGAACTCTATAAATAGGGGTGCTCATTTCATCATTTTCACACACAACTCAACTTCTCTTCTCTCAATCTCTCATTCTCAAATCTCTAACTCTCAACTTCTCTCCGCGTTCTTCATTTTTCGACGATAATGGAAGGAGGTCACGGAGCTTCATCATGTCGATCTCGGAGGGGAAAAGAAATAGCATATAAGGATCCCAACCTTCAAATTCAATCCACCGATGATGAGACTGAGGCTCAGCCCCAACGCCCTCCGATCCCCGAAACGCAAGGAAGTACCGATGCGATTACTTCTAAGGTTCGGAAAAATCCTCCTTTAAAATCGTCTATTTTCACTAAACATTTTGAGAAGGTCACACTTTCGTCGGGAGAATTGCGTGTAAAATGCAAGCATTGCAATGCTTCCTACAAATTCCAAGCCGGCGGCGGCTATGGGTCGTTGAAACGACATGTAGAAACGAAGCACCCGACGGAATATGGGCTTGACCGCTCTCAAACATAATTATCTAGATTTTCTAGTAGTAGTAGTACTGATTCTGGTTTATTTTTATATTCGGATAATAAATTAAGAGAATCATTAGCTAAATTTGTTTCCGTAGAACATCTTTCTTTTAGTTTTGGATCTAAATGCACATTTGAAGATTTTTGTAAAGAATCTCTTAATCCTGTTGCTAAACATGTACCTAGGACTACACTTACTCGTATAATTAAAAGATTAGTAAAACAAGGAAAAAAGAATTTAATTGAAGAATTTAGTAAATTAAATAATAAAGTTTTTTTATGTTCCGATATTTGGAGTGATCATTGGCAAACTCATTCTTATATGGGTGTAACATGTCATTGGATTGATAACTCTTAGATCCTCCAAAAAAGATTGTTAGCTTATGGAGTTTTTGATGAATCACATACTGTTCATAACATTGCACAATTATTACACTTAATTTTAGAAGAATATGGATTGACTCATCAAATATTTTCAATATCATTAGACAATGCTAGTTCTAATACAGCTTCTATAGATGAACTAAAATTTATTTGTCAACCTGTTATTGGTGGTTTATTTTTTCATATTCGTTGTGTATGCCATGTTTTAAATTTATGTGTTCAAGATGGATTAAAACTTTTTACAAAATTATATTCAACCAATTAGAACCGCAATTTCATAGTTATGGTCCCATCCATCTATGATGAAACAATGGGGTAGATTTTGTAAAGCTAATGAAATGCGACCTAAAAAATTTCCACGTGATATTCCAACACATTGGAATTCAACATATCAATTATTACAAGATTCTTTTCAATATAAAGATTTATTATGTTTATTTTTTTTGCACAAAATAGTAATACTAATATATATTTATTTTCACAACAATAGAATATTTGTTGTAATATTTGTGAAATTTTAAAAGTTTTTAACGATGCAACTGAATAACTTTCCGGTGTTTATTATCCCACTGCTCATTTAATTTTAGTGAATTTTTGTAGTATGGTATTAATATTAAATGAACATGTAAATAATGATGTTTTAACTTTATGTATATTAGCTATGAAAACTAAATGAGAAAAATATTTTTATTTTATTTCTGAAATTTATTTAATTGCATTTGCTTTAGATCCTAGATTTAAATTAGAAGTTTTACAAGAAATGTTAACTTTATATTATGACACTTTAATTCATATTAAAGATTCTTCCTCTCCGGATCCGCTAATATTATATATAATATTAGAAATTATTTATATGATCTTTATAATCAATATTATGTTAAATATGGAACACAAACTAATATTTCTGAAACACAATAACCTACTACTACTAATTTAAAACTTACAAAAGCACAACTTTTATTAAAAGAACGGACGAAACGTCCACGAGGATCCTCAAGTTCCACACAGGAACTTGAGAATTATTTTACGACTTCTTTTGATTTTAATGAAGAAAATAGCGAAGACTTCGATATCTTGAAGTGGTGGTCACAGAAGGTTTAAAGCTTTCCCGTTCTCTCCGTGATCGCAAAAGAAATTTTAGCTTCTCCAGTGTCAATTGTTGCTGTGGAGCAGACGTTCAGTGCCGGCGGCAACATATTAGATGAACGATGATCAACTATGTCTTCCGACTCATTAGAAGCTCAAGCATTACTTGATGATTGGACCAGAGCCGAGAAGCGAATTCAAGGAAAGCAACTTTCAGAAGACGAAGTCGAAGAATTTGATACCGAAGGAACAAATACAACGGGAACGGGAGGAAATGGAAGTGAGTGAGAAAGGGTAAAAATGTAAAAAATGTAAAAGGGTAAAACTGTAAAAGAACTACGTGAGCTTTGATTCCCCTACACCCTAAGGGGATACATAGGCAACTTATATAAGTGCAAGCCTTTTTTTAAATAAAATTTATTTTTTTTAATTTAATTTTAATTTTTAATTTTTTAATATAATAATCTTGAACCGTGGCGAACCGTGAACCGAGCCGTGAATCGGCGGTTCCAAACCGTGAACCGTAACCGGCTTGGGCGGTTAAGGTTAAGGGTCGACCTCCCACGAACCGTTGAACCGGCGATTCCGAATCGTCGAACGTCGGTTCCGAACCGTGGTCGGGTCTACCAACGTGCAATCTACCCGATCCACCTGAACTTCACCTAGTCCCATTAGGACTTTTTTCAGTAAAGTCTTCAGTCACCCTTGATCCACTTGACGTACACATCGTTCTAACATCATTGCCAAATATCGAAACTCAAGCTTACTCGAGCTTAGTCAAACTAGATTAACCCTGACCTAACGAAGATTGCACTAATATTAATCTACTGGGTAGGGTTATTTAATGTCAACCAAAATCTTAAATAAGTCAAATGATTATTCTACAGTACATACGTACACGAGGTACTATTTAGATCAGAAGCCAAGAGATGAGACTGTCTAACCGAATATTTTGAATCATTACTCAAAGGTCAAGCAAGAATAAGTATCAAGCAGGAAAACAAGGAGAATAGACTTAAGATAAAACAACTATACATTTAAGGTAAACGAGTCTACATGAATCAAGTAAGAAGTATAAATCAACCATACATTTAAGGTAAACGAGTCTACAGGAATCAAGTAAGAAGTACTCGCCTTATATTTAGATCATGTCGAAATAACTCCCGCGTCAAGAAGCTTGTCCAGTATAATCAACTAGCATCCTGTATCCAAAATACAATTTTAATTGCTATAACAAATGATGATTAGCCAAACTAGATTTCCCAATTACCGATCTAGACCATCCTAATTCCTAATCCAATCAATCCAATTATGGTTGTGACACCTTGCAGCCAAGTATCAAAACCAACTCAAAACTCCATCTAGAATACAATCCAACCAATAAACCAATACCTAAGTGTCACATAGCACAAGGGTAATAAAAAATAACCCAAATCCCAATTGAAACTCACGATAGATCCACAAAACCCAAAATCAAAAGCATGCTAAAACATATATCCTCATCCCAAGTAGGCACAAAGTTTCCAGCCCCAAGCATGCACACAACAATACATCATCTCCATCCAAACTTCTACCGATCACCCAAAATCAAATTCCAAACCTAAAACTACATGGAGCACACAACAATATTCCTCAAAACAAACGATCTCCTCATGAACTCAACCTATAGGATTCGATTCCAAAGATATGGAGTTGCGACAATGAATCGAAAACCACAATAGTTAACAATCGCATAAATCAAATAACTAGCATATAAATGGTTTAACCCCTTTTGGTTTAATCATAGATCAGAATTCACGATAGAACCAAACAGAATGAAAATGGAAAGCCAACTCAAATTCGTCTTGCCACCGATCAGAACTTGCACAATTAGAACTCCCAACAGATTATCCAACAATACTAAGTCAATTCCATGCTCGATTCTACAAGGTAATTTTTACTGCTGATCCTGTCGCGAAGTGCGGTGGACTCCCCAAAAGTGAGATGGTCCTCCGGGGATCACAAACCGCTTGGCTGGCCGCGAAGCTTGCTCCTAACCTGCAAGACAAGGGTCCTTAGAACCAGCCGGGAAAAGTCCCCGGCAAGGCACTCCGACGGTCAAGTCTGTCCTCGAGAGTGGAAAACAGAAGGGAAGCAATAGAACAGTAAAGATGTACTATTGCGCGTACCTGGGTCGCGTGGAGTGGAGCGACTTATATAGCTGGGGAAGCTGACAGTTGCTGCCCAGCCTGTCACCTTTTGTCTCGTAGCGAGGACAGGGCAAGGCGTACCCAGAGGTGACAGGGCAAGGTGTCGCACACCGGAATAAGGAAAAGGACACTGTCAACTTAATGGTTAGCGTCGTTGGGCGCCGCTCGACCTGACGTAGAGGTATGTGGTCGGGGTACGGGGCTCAGAATATGGCAGGGAGATCATGGCGTCAGCGAGATGCTTGCGATTAATGCCGGGATGATGCTTTACCTGCGCCGACCCCGTATTCCTTCTGCTAGTCATGTGGCAGGGAGTGGTTGTTCTGGCGAGTCACGACGAATGCCGACTGAGGGCACAAAATGAGGAGGCCGACTGAGGGCCTAGAGTATAGGTGCCGACTGAGGGCACAAGATGAGGAGGCCGATTGAGGGCCTATAGTGTCGGTGTGATTCAGTGATACATCAAGTAAAGTCTCTTCCAGTTCGGGCTTATCCCAGGAGTGTGGGCTGCCACACGTCGACTGGGGGCCGGACTATCGAGAGGGGCACAGGGGTGGATCTGCGCTATTCTGGATGCTCGGTCAGGCCGATTCTGAGGGACGTGGGTCGCCACGCGCCTGATCGGGGATCCCGAGCTGAGTGATGTGTAAGCGTATAGTTGTGTATGTCTTGAAGATACTCTGAGTTTAAGGTTCCCCTGACTCGGGAGAATTGAGATTCAATGACGTTGTGAAGTGAGTCCCCTGGGACTCGGGCCTCCCCAATCCAGCCTTCACTGGACTCAGGGGGCCTTTCGGGGACTTCCAATCCCCTTAATCGAGACGATTACCTTTTACTCGGGCCTATCCTTCCTGTTCTTGAGGGAACTAGGTCGAGCAACCAATACAAGCCTTATATCTCATGGGCTTCCAGAGCCTGTAAATCTAGCTCTTGTTAACGAGGTGTCAGGCTACCGGGCCAAGCCACACGTACGCTGGCCCGGGATCACCTGCGATGCACGTCACCGCCTCTTGCAGATCGACGCCCGTGATGGCCTGCTGCACGACACTGTCGACAGGGCTAGGGAAAAGCCAAGGCAGCAAAGAGCAAATCATCCGTTGGCTCAGGCGACAACTCTTCTGCTCTGATCTCCTGTTCATGCCGAGAGCACACTATTTAGATAAGTAGAAGGTCTTGGGGTCGCGGGGTTGAGGAACCATAAAAGGTGCTAGGTGATTCTTGATGAGGAGGGCGAAGGCTATGAATCGGGGTAGGGTACCGGCGTCTCGTGGTCGGGGCGGCACGACAATTGGCGACATCGGTTGTGGAGAAGAGAAACTCACCTGTGAGAAGGGGCAAGGGCGATGACTGGCCTGGCCCCGAGTGGAGAGAGAGACGGTGGCTTGAGCAACATTCGGCGCCCAAGCGGCGTGGAGAAGACTGGCCTGACCCAAGCGGCTATGAATCGGGGTAGGGTACCGGCGTCTCGTGGTCGGGGCGACACGACAATTGGCGACATCGGTTGTGGAGAAGAGAAACTCACTCGTGAGAAGGGGCAAGGGCGATGACTGGCCTGGCCCCGAGTGGAGAGGGAGACGGTGGCTTGAGCAACATTCGGCGCCCAAGCGGCGTGGAGCGGGGGCGATCGGAGATGGATATATATATATATATATATATATATATATATATATATATATATATATATATATTTCAAAAATTAAATTATTTTTCAAATAATTCAGAAATAGTCTATCCTGTGCCTATTTCTTTCCGCAAACAATTTCAAAAATTTTAAAAAATTATTCTAAAATTTTTCATATGGTTATTTTTAAATTTTAACTCCTATTTATTATATATATATATATTATTTTATTATTATTATTATTATTATTTATTATTATTATGTTTTTTTACCGTATTTTACAAGGGTAGTACGGACATCAAAAAAAATATTCAACCCTTGTGGGATAAGACTATTTACCCTTTCTCAAAAAGTTCTCCGTTTCACAGTATTAGATGTCATTTCCTATTTAAGCTTATATGTAAAAATCTTTCATAAAAACCCTAATCTCTGGGGCCATTTTCCTTCATCTCCATCCGGACAAGTTTCCTTCACTGTAGTCTGACCTAAAATCGTGCATTGGCTGCCGACCAAAGATCCAGCATCACCGCTCAAGCTCTTGCATCACCGCCTTCCCTCGGTGGTCCCCAGTAGCCTTGAGGTCCGGTGTTATCCCGATGCAATTTCCGAGCTCTGGTGAGAAACCGTAACCCTATTTTCTTCAACAAGTTTCTTGTCTGGACCTCTACGTTGTCAGAATCGAAGCTGTAATGTATCTCCTTCTGGCCAAACTCCCACCGACAAAACTGTAGTATGGTTTTTGACTTTTCTTCCAACTGCAAAATCAGTCCCTCACACAATGTCGAAGCTTCAAGTAACTAACTTACAATCATTTCCAAAGGTAATGTTTTTTAGGTAATATGTTATTTATTTTTAACAGTATGTGTTTATCACTGATTTTAACCCTTGTATTTTTGTAATTGCCTCATTATTCTACTGACTAATTTAAGTTAGTTTTATGATAGCTGTTTCATTTAATTTTACAAAGCTTGATTGTATTGTTCAATTGTAGGACATTTAAAATTTTAACCCTTGCATTTTTGTAATTGCCTCATTATTCTACTGACTAATTTAAGTTAGTTTATGGTAGCTGTTTCATTTAATTTTACAAAGCTTGATTGTATTGTTCAATTGTAGGACATTTAAAAAATTTTACCAACCTCTAGAATAACGATGCAATTATTAACTATAGAGAAGAAGTTACACTAGATGAGTAAATTAGCATCTTTTATAAGATTTTTTTTTTTCTGAAACTTTAACAAAGGGAAGGGTCCATTCAAGAATACATCTCCATGAAAAACACATTCGACTTATAAGCAGTAGCTCATTTGTGTCATTCCTCATCATACCAGATATTCTACAAATTAAGGGATTACTAGTCAACATATTTGAGAATTAGGATTAAAAAAAGATGACATTTATATTCTCCAATCTAGCTGCGCCCTTCACAATGAAAGATATAGTATTATTACTTAGAATCCCAGATAGAGACATTCATGTCCAGATGTATTATTCTAATGTTGTTTTTGGTTAATTATTTGAAAGATATTTTTTTCAAGTAAAGAACTTAATTGGTCCATATTTGAAAATCTACTAAGGGCATATTATCTTCGCGTGGATTCAGATAAGGATGGCAATTCTAGAGTTTCAGTTTCACTTTAATGAATGTTGATGAATGCACTTATTTTATCTTAACTATGATTATGTTGAAGGGATTTGTCCCAGGGAGATCGGATGCGTCAATGGGATGAAGAAAATATGAAAGCATCAATGTATCTATCCTAATTGCAACTCATAAAGTGAATTATGGTAGACTCTTTTAAGTTCTATGGTAAATCATGAAAGCCTCGAAAGAATTCAATCTACTTTCTTAGGTGGCCCGTATTTGATCTTTGTCTATCACGCAAAAGATCCAGGTTTGATTTGCCTATCACATGGGATGTCTGCCTGTTATTCATAGACGAACCCTCAAGTAGATTCTCCAGATGAGTTGATCTAAAATAACACTTGATGGGTTAGCGGAACCGGACATCAAGTAAAGAAGGAAGTCTTGGTGGTTTGATATGGCATTAAGTAGAGAAAGTACAAATAGGTTATCTGAATTGGCTGTTTGGTTGGTAACTTAAGGTAAGTTCTTAATAGACCTTTCAAAATGAAGGATGTGTCCAAATTGAGACAAAACACTTAGGTGATGATTCAACTAAGAAACCTACTTAGAGTTGTAGACTGTTATCCTGTTAGAATAAATCATGCATATATATAATTGTTTCTAACTTTATTTTGTTAAACTCCCCACTTCCAAACTTACATTTGCATGCAATCCCTATCCAAACTTTTATTTGCATGCAGTCCCTGATGGGATTGACAAGACAGCTTTGTGAGTATTATTTGAAGAAAGTTGAGTATAAAAGTTAGAAAAATGAGTATATGAGGTTGCATCCACCACATCAAGAAACTGCATACTCAATTTTCACTCTTTTATACTCACTTTTCACTCTTTTATACTCATTTTTCACTGATGTATACTTAATTTTCACTCTTTTATACTCAATCCATTAGGGAGTTAACACAAAGAAAAATTTAAATGAGGATTGAATGCAAAGTTTGACTTGCCAGTAGGGATTTAAAGCAAATTTACCGTCAATCCCATCAGGGACTGCATGCAAAGAAAAGTTTGTGTGGGGATTGCATGCAAAGTTGACTTTGCATGTGGGGAGTTTATGAAAATTTACCCTATTTCTATTGTGCTAATTTTGTTTTGCAGAAAGATAAAGTTTCCTGTGACTAAAGTGCCGACGGATCTTGAGAGGATAAGCACAGATCAGTTTCGATCTAAGTTCAAAAGGAAATAAAGGCTCGGTTGACCGATAATAAGGATTAGTCGACCGAACACATGGAAACTGAGGATCTGATGTCATCATATCAGAGAGCAAAGGAAGCTTTGGGTTCAGTTGACCGATCAAGCAGATTGCACGAGATTGGATCTGATCGAATTGAACCAGCAAGGAAAGAAATAGGGTTCAGTCAACCAATAAGATGTTCAGTGGACCGAAAGACCCCGAAATCAAGTGCGGACACGATGAGATCTAATTAGGTTTAGTCGACAGAACAAGGTGTTCAATCAACTAAATAAAGTATATTAAAGAAGCTTCGAGTTTCTAGGCTCAATATCAAAACTTTATCTTCCTTCAACTTAGTCACATTTGTCACTGTTCTAATCTGTGAATGAAAAGTTTTGCTTGTCTGCGTCGCAACTACATCCGACAACCTAAGCCAAACTTCTATCACATAAGTTGTCTGTAATATTTTTAATAGTGCATTTCATTTTAATTGAGGAATAGCAGTGTGTTACTATATCCTCTTCATTTGTAAGGTTTTCTCTCCTCTAAAATTGTTTTGAAAGGAGAATTTATAGTTGATTGTCTATCCAAAAATGATCCAAGAAATCATAGACCTTAGTAAAGTCGTGGGGTTATAAACCAAGTAATCACACAAGTTAAATTTTTTTCCTTTTAATAATTCCGCTGCAACTCTTTTTGGTTTTGTAAAAAGATAGTTTTATCTTCCCTGCCCTACACATACTTGAACCACGATTGAAAGAAACAAACTTGTATGTTGACCTTACACTAACCTAACTAAGCATGAAAATGAGAATATTTTATTTGTAGGTTAAAGCGCTAATATATAACGCTTTAGCATTTTAGTATCATGATGAACTAACTGATTTATGTTGAATGGCATGTGTAAAAATACTCAATTTGTGCTATTTCCTTGTTCCGTTTAGGTCTACTCCAAGATACTTGATACTTGATACTACTTAATTCCAAGTGGACAATTATCATACAACCTAATTATGGCTCATATCTAGGCAAGTTTAATGAGATTATGGCTAGCTAGCTATTTGCTCCAAAACTCTCAATTCCAAAGATCTATATAGGAATCACCAAATAGTTGTCAGACTCTAAACCCTTTCCAAGAAGGAGAATAGAAAGAATTTGGAAAAACTCCAAATTGTTCCGTGGGTAACTGATGAAATTTGTTGCTGCTAAATTGAGTTGCATATGGATGTTTATTTGCTATGTGTTTTTTGTGATTACTACGAACATTAAGCGCCCTACCCCTTTCTAAAGTCGATGCATGTTGCCTCTGGGGTTATAGTACAGCGGCAAGATGATTAATCGTCATCTTAGATATTCATGATTTGATCATCAGCTATAGCGTATTTTACAGAAAATTTTCTTTTAAATGGGGCGCGAACCATGAGACACTAGATTTCTGGACCATCTACTACGAGCGTCTTCTCGATTTATTCTGACGATCAATAAGAAACTTATATAAAATCGGACTAATAATCCAGATTCACTTATTATCTAATTTATCATTTTAAAGTTGATGCATATTGATGCCCTACACTGTTTAGCTTGTGCACGTCCTCCGGCTATACATATTACTTACCCTATTTAAATTAGGGTAACTCTAGGTGGTCAAAATCTCGCCGACCACAATAAATTTTTATAAATTAAAAAATTAAATTAATAAAAAATAAATAAAGAAAAATATAATTTAATACCAAAATAAAAAAAATTAAAATATAATTGAATTTATACACCTTTAATGATTTTAAAAATTTTAAAAATATATATAATAATTTTTATAAATTAAAAAATTAATTTAATATGAAAATAAAAAAGAAAGGATATAATATAATATTAAATAAGTAGGAAAGAATTTTATTTAATATAAAAATAAATAGAAAATGATATAATTAAGTTTAAATATCTTTCATAATGATTTAAAAATTAAAAAAATCTTAAAATACTTAAAAAAGAAAATCTGGCATAATCGGGAAACATGAGCGTGTTGGAAAATTCTTAAAACCCTTAATATATACTGTCATTTAATTAGGGCAATTAAATAATCAGATATTGGAAACATGAGCGTGTTTGGATTTGGCAAGTCAACCAGAATCTGGCAATTTGAATAGGTCGGGAAATCATATTTTAGTAGGTTGCCTAATTTAAACAGCGATGGCAATTAACGATTCAACCTTGGCGTAATCGATCGGACTTTTTCTGTCCAAATAAAACAAACTATGCAGACGTGGTCAAACTTTACGTAGTCCCACAGATTGTAATTAACTGCGAAAGGGCTGGGTCATCTGGAGCGTCCAATCCGGTGGTATCCGAATCGGAGCCGCTGGTTGGTTGAGCTTCGGAGACCCAGTCGTGCACGTCAACGTGTTCTTGCAGTCGCCACGAACACGCACGTTTCTCCTTGTTCTCGGCATAAATATCCTTCCGTGGCCTGCGTCGCCCCCATTTCCATTCAGTCAGGCATTTCGTCGAACGCCTTCCTCTTCTTATTCTGAAGTGACGATGGGCCCTCTGGTGCTGGTTTCTCAGCTGGCCACCGGGCTGGGAGTTCTGGTCGGCGCGGCGATGGTGAAGTCGGCAATGGACAGCGGACGGCCGATGGCCGGGGGATGGCCGCGGTGCGAGACGTGCAACGGCACCGGTCGCGTGACGTGCCTGTGCTCGCGGTGGTCCGACGGGGACGTGGGGTGCCGCACCTGCGCCGGCTCGGGGAAGATGGTCTGCAGGAGCTGCGGCGGGTCGGGAACCGCGCGGCCGCTCCAGATTCGGGTTCCGACGAGGACAGGCCGCTCTCCCTGATGTACACGAGAGGGCAAGTTGTACAAATGACAGACAGATACAGTAGTTGGCTGCCGGCGCAGGCGCCAGGTCAGCCAACTCCGGCGCCTAGAATTTTGGATGTAATTAAGGGATTTAACAGTTAGATTTGATGGATAATTGGCTCAATTTAGGAGCAAGATATATATGTTTCTTCTATACATTTGTATGAAATGAATATTCACATCTTAGAATATAAAATCCTCATTCGTGAAAAATAATATGATTCTTTAATTTAATTTATTAGAGGATAGAATGTGTTGGATGTGAACTTTTATGCTATAGAGTTTATTAGGCTAGTAAGACTTGCCATATTGATTAGGCATGGACAGGTCGATCAGATCAAAGTTGAATATATAGAATTAACTTATTCGTCAAACTAGAGTTACTAAATAAATCATCTACCCTAATTGATTTAGTTTAATTTAAAGATGAGTTAGTTTAATTTAATTAGCAGCTAGCTAGCTAGACACACAATTAATATATAAACCAGTAGTGGAAGAGCAAAATCGTTGATTGGCAACCGGTTACTAGCTAGGAAAAACAAACAAAAACATGGAAGGCTTATAGACTGTATTCAATGAGCACAATAGATGAGCCTGTAATTTTTGACTTGGTTTGGCAGCACATTAGTAGGCAATTTCAATATGAAGTTGCCTAACAACTTAAAATTTGTCAATGCTTTCGGCACGCAAAATACGCTCGGTTTTGGTTTTTAGTGTTTCAGCTGTAATCGAATGAGATATGTACGTTGATGGCTAAGGGAAGATACAAGAACTGCACTATATATGTTTGCATTTTACGAGAGTTCCCTTTTTGTCCCCCTTCTTTTTGGGAGACGTACGTGTAAATGATAACTGAGGGAAATAGATATCTTCTTCTCTCTCTTTTTTTAAAATTTTAATTTTAATTTTAATTTTCCACTGGATCTCAATGGCTGGTGTTCTTACTTGAGCCACCTTGCTCGTTTGTATGCCTTATAATTTATATGTCTCAGAATGAGGCTGAACAAATATCTTGTCTGAAGCATTTCTTTAAAAAATAAAATCCAAAACGTGAAAAAATATCGAGCAAGCATGCGGTCCTCGCTAGTTTCACGCATCACTTTACTAGTAGGAAACGGAAACATCTGAATCCACAAAAATCAGGGACAGTACGTACGTCATCTCTGAGATCTTCGAACTGCAAGATATATACCAGCCACAGACTTTGACACTCATGTCATCTTATAAAACCCTAAGGCCTGTTTATTAAAGGAGACAGAAACTTAATGACTTGGCAAATATAAAGCGAAGGGAAGAATCACTACAAAAATAATGGCAAATAGCGACGGACGTAATCTGTCGCAAAACACTAATAGCGACGGAGTTAGCGTCGTCGGCCGAAAACCCGTCGTAGAGCCATGGTTGCGACGGAGGGGAAAAACTCCGTCGCTAGATTAGCGACGAACATATAAGCTCGTCGCAAACAACAAGAATATGGGGTGATGTGGCCCGGAGATTTATTAGCGACGGATGGTCAAATATCCGTCGCAAATCATTCGTAATAGTGACGGATATGGTCAAACTCCGTCGCTAATTTATCGTAATATCGACGGATTTGATCAAAGTCCGTCGCTAATCGATCGTGATAGCGACGGAAAAGTCAATAATCCGTCGTTATTTGCGACGGATTATTAAAAATATCCATCGCTAAATCTAGAAAATTTTCACAGCCAACTCCTGTTCTTTCCCCTTCCCATATATACATCAATAATATACAAAAGATCCAAACAAATATGAAACAAAAATAAATATTTCAACATCCAAACATTCACAACAATCAAAACTTTCATTTCCAATCCAATCCAATCCAAACATTCATTTCCAAATGTATACATCCAAACATTCATTTCGAATCTACTATCCAATCCAAACTTTCATTTCCAAATTTATACAATCCAAACAACCTCAACAAGAGTAAACATCCAAATTTTCCAATTGTTAATCCAATCCAAACAAGAGTAAATATCCAAATGTATACATCAAAAGAAGCTAAACATAATTCAGGCTATACGAAAAGAACTATATACACCAAAAGTTAGAGGCAGTAGAGAGACATTACATACATGAATATCAGAGTGAATAAATGATAGAAAAAAAATTCCTGCAGAATAGAAGATAAAAAAAAGTTAAATAAAATTAATATCTAAATAAAACTCTAATAATATTAAATATGTAAATGAAAATTAATAAATAAGAAACAATTAAGGAATAATATCGAATATGCATACCTTTCAAGTAGAGGAAGAAAATCTGAATTCAACTCTGATGATGTGCAATCTGTAAATAGAAATGAAGTAATAAGAAAGCAATTATTATGAATATAATAACTCAATCCATTATCTAACCTATTATACATCCATGCCTTGTTCGGATACATTGTATCCGAATTCAGATAAGACAATTTAATCAAATCACACATATTATGATCCATATTAAAATTTGATATTGATGCTATACTAAGAAATTAATCTAATTAATCAAATATGATCTAATTAATGAATCAATTAATCTAATTAATCAAACAATTAATCTAATTATTCAAACATGATCTAATTAATGAATCAATTAATCTAATTAATCAAACAATTAATCAACCAATTAATCTAATTATCCAAACAATTAATCTAAAATTAATCAAACATGTTCTAATTAATGAGCATTCTTTTTAATCTAATTAATCAAACAATTAAACATCTTAATAATCAAATTATTCAAACAATTAATCAAAAATTAATCAAACAATTGATCAATTAATTACACAATTAATGAATTAATAAACGAATTAATAACTAAATTAATTAGCTGATTAATTAAATAATATTTTAATTGCTGCAGCTGCCGGCCGCAGCAGGCCGCGAGCGAAATGGGGAATATGATTCGGGCAGCAGGCCTGCTGCAGCTGCCGCCCGAATGTGACGATGACCCAACATCTGAGAGAAATGGGGAATATGATTCGGGAGCTTAAGACTGCTGGTCATGAGTTGACCGATGAACAATAGGTTCAGAAGTTATTCGTTCCCTTCCTGATTCTTGGGAAACAATGAAACAGAACCTTACTCACAGTGAGAGTATCAAGACTTTCACTGATGTCTCACGCCATATTGAACTGGAGGCGGAGAGAATAGAATCGTAAGGATTTCTGAGCAAGCTTTTGTAGCTGAAGGTTCTGGATCCAAGAATAAGAAAAGATGGTTCAAGAAAGGAAAGTGTAAGGAAAAGAAGCTGGTGCTACTACTGTGCAAGACCCAATCAAGAAGAAAGGAAAGAAGTATGGAAAGAAACCTAAAGGCAAGCTAACTTGCTACAACTGTGGCAAGAAGGGTCATTTTGCTCGGGAGTGTACTGAGCCGAAAAAGGTAAATCCATGTTTGTCTTCTTTTCATGAGCTTTTTGTTGCTAGTTCGGTGTTGTTAGCTGATTCTTATCCTTTGTGGATTATAGATTCAGGAGCAACGAACCATGTAGCTCGTGATCGAGCTTCGTACGTGGAGTACCGTCGTGTACCAACTGGCAATAAGTGGATATATGTGGGAAACAATGCAAGAATTGAAGTCAAATGAATTGTCACTTGCAAACTCAACCTTCGTGGTGGGTGTACATTGTTTCTGCATGATGTCCTGTATGCTCCTGAGATTCGACGGAATCTGGTTTCTGTGAATTGTCTTTTGAATTGGGTCACTGTTTGAACTTTTACAGTCGTTGTGTAGAACTTAAAATTGACTCTGTGTTAATTGGATATGGTTTTGTATCAAACGGTTTCATGGTTCTTGATGTAGAACCAGATGTTAATTATGAAAATAATGGTTGTTTTTCAAACATTGCTCTTACTAGTGATGCTGATGTTAATGATGAAGTTTGCATGCTAGATTGGGACATATAGGACAAGTGAGAATGAATAGATTAGCAAGAGAGGGTCTGCTCGGCACTCGTGCTAAAGTTAACTTGTCTATATGTGAGCATTGTTTTGCTAGAAAAGCAACTAGGAAACCGTTTGGTAAGGCTATTAGGGCTGAATCACCATTACAATTGATTCATTCGGATATTTGTGGTCCGATGAACATGAAGGCTAGACATAGTATTTCATATTTCATTACATTTATTGATGATTTCACGCGTTTTGGTCATGTGTATTTGATTTCTCATAAATCTGAAGCATTAGATTGCTTTAATCGTTATTTAAACGAAGTTGAGAATCAATTGGAATGTAAGGTTAAAACCTTACGCACTGACCGTGGAGTGAATATTTGTCTGATCAGTTCAAGATAATATGTAATGAGAAAGAGATTATTAGACAGTTAACAATTCCTGGGACTCCACAGCAAAATGGAGTTGCTGAAAGAAGAAATCGAACTCTTCATGAAATGGTTAGGTCGATGATGACTCAAGCTAATTTGCCTATTTCCTATTGGGGAGATGCATTATTAGTAGCAACCTACATACTTAACCGGGTGCCTTCTAAATCCGTTCCATCTACTCCATATGAATTTTGGACAGGCAGAAAACCAGATTTGAGTAATCTGAGACCATGGGGGTCAGCTACTTATATTCATGACAAGACTCACAAATATGGAAAATAGGACCCAGAGGTAAGAAGTGTATCTTTGTAAGATATTCTGATAACTCTAAGGGTTATGTTTTTATTGGTGAGCAACAAGATGGAACCATCTCTGAAATTGAGTCAAGAGATGCTACTTTTCTCGAAACTGAGTTCCCAATAAGAGGTGAAGTTGATAAATCAACTCCTCTATTTGCAATAGAGGAGGAGGATACTGTTCCTCTATCAACAAATCAGGAATCACAGGGGATACCTGAATCTAGTCAACCTAGTGGGAGTAAATGACCTATAAATGAATTAGTTTCTCATCAGTCAAACCTGCGAAGAAGTAATCGCAAGATTATTCCTCGGAGAAGGTTTGACATTGAAAATGAGGCATTAATGATTCTCCCAGTTGATGATGAAGAACCTCGAATGGTTGAGGAAGCATTGAAATGCTCAGTTAAGGAGAAATGGAAAGTTGCAATGGATGAGAAAATGGAGTCCATGAGAAAGAATCAAGTTTGGGATTTAGTCGATCTTCCTCCAGGCCGCAGGGCTATTGGGAATAAGTAGATTCTCAAAATTAAGAGGAAAGCGGATGGGTCGATTAATCGATACAAAGCTCGTTTGGTTGCAAAAGGATATACCCAAGTGGAGGGTATTGATTTTGAAGAGACATTCTCCCCAGTTGTGAAGTGTTATATAGCTGACGGTCAAAAGAATAAAGTATGTAGACTTAAGAAGTCTATGTATGGGCTAAAGCAAGCGTCAAGGCAATGGAACATAAGATTCAATGAAGTCGTTTTGTCTTATGGTTTCAAAATGATCAATGAGGATCATTGTGTTTACCTAAGGAGGGATAAAGGAAAGTTAGTCATTTTATCATTATATGTTGATGATATTCTAATAGCTGGAAGTGACCTAAAAGTTGTGATTGAAGTCACACTACAAGAAATATGACTTTCCGCATCACACATTTATGCTATCCGCAGCGCACATTGTATGCTGCGAAGTTCAAAGCTGTTGAAAGTCATAAGTTATCCGCAGCGCGCGGATGCGCGCTGCGGAAGGTCTTCTAAACCACCGCACCTTTTCCGCAGCGCGCGGATGCGCTGCTGCGGAAAAGGCCTTCTACACCTCTACACCTCTTCCGCAGCGTGCATCCGCGCGCTGCGGAAGAGGTGTGGAAGGCCCTTTCTGCAGCGTGCGGATGTGCGCTGCGGAAGAAGTGCAAATGATTCAACACACAAATATCACATATACAAATATTAAAGCTCTAATATTTATAATCCAACATACAAATATTGTATACAAAATTATAATAACACATTCACAATTATAATTCAACACACCATACACCAAATTAGAAAACCATCATCATCACATTTAATCAAAACAATCATTCATTTAGTCACATAAAACAATCCACACTAGCCACAGAAATTCATCTTTACTACAAAAAAGTAAATGTCAAATCATTAGCAACTGTATCAGTCAGACAAAACAATAAACTTTGATGCCCAAGCTACCGTGCTTCCTAATGCATCCTCGAGAAAAAACATCTCGTCGTTTGGCCGAATTAGCTCCACCTTCTCCATAAAAATTTTATCAATCCAAACTTTCCAACAAGATCCACCAAGAGGAACGTAATGTGCTTTTGCTTTTGGATCCGTGGATGCAATTCGACCTTCTGCAATGGCTTCATCAACAGACCAATGAAACAGCTTACATTTAGCATTAACACTGATATCTCCATCACTTACATTCTTTAGTTTTGACTGTATAATAATAAAAAATAGTTAATGATCAAATAAATTTTTAAAATAAAGCATGTTATGATTGATAGGAGAAAGTAAAATATTGTATCAAAATAGTTACCTGAGTTGCAACATTGCTATCGCCACCAATAAAATTTCCAATACCGTTACCAATTTCACCACTAGCAACCTAATTTTACAAGTAAATTAATTATTGTTAGTATAATACAAAAGAAATATAGTCTGGAAGACAGTATACAAAAGGCAGTTGATAATAGCTCAGAGATTAAAACAAATGCAGATGGAAAATTTTAATGATAAGTTTGATAATAGCTACTTCATTCCCCTGTGCAGACCTACAACCAGCTGCAATCTCGCAAGCAGCCACCTCCATTTAGGACTCAGTTTAGAATCTCTACACATAGGAATTCTCAGCCACCACTCTTTATCCCCATGTTGCTTTTTCAACATGATCAAGCCCCAATAGATCTGCCACTTTCTAGAGGAATGCTCCCTATAGGCAGTATTCACTCTCGATCGATTACAACGACACTAGGAATGGAAGCTCTGGAGAGTGCAGACTTACGAAAATAGCCACATTACTAACCTATTCTTTTTCCTTTTGTAACTTTAGAGTTTGAAAGAAAGCCTTCATTTCTTGCATTTCTTGCTGAAGATTATGCACTACACTTTGAAGATGCTTAACAGTTGCATTTTTTTCAACAGAAGCTCCAACTTTTGATGGTTTAACTCCAAAGCTCATTCCACGCGCTCTACCTCGAGATTCCTTGCCAAATACAACGCTAATTGCATCATTGGCAATGTTAGTTGTGTTTAAAGATTCGGGTGAACATTCTTCTATTTCTTTCTGCAAATAGCAAAATATAAATTTTGTAAAATAGAAAATTTTGATTATTAGTGCTAGCATAGGTATGAAAACTTGTAGATATAATAGCGGTTGATAGTCTTATTACTATTTTATCTCCAATAGCTTGACTAATAGGTTGCCCATTTTTCTTCTTATGACCTTCAATCCAAACTTGTGACCTTGTAATTGTTGTACCGGCAGGAGTTGCTTTTTCCTTAAGTATTTGACATATATAAATATATAAAAAATTGTTAGGAACAAATAATAATATATATAAGAAGATCTGTAGAAATTTTGGAATCCTAATTTTTTATAAATAATAACACTTACCATAATGCTAGCCAATCGGGCATAACCTCTCCGGCTCATCGTGTGAATGTGATTTTGATTTACCCTCATTGCTCTAAATTTTGCACTCTTTTCCTGAGAATAAAAATATATCTAACATATTCATATATAATTGATTATATATTTCAATCCACAAAATATATCCAATGCGATAATTCTATGAGTATTTATAATACAACTAATCTATTACAAGTAAATTCACTTAATTAATACTTACTTGAAATTCAGGTGATAATGTTTTCTTTACAAACAATTCCCACTGTTGTTGATCCATAAATTCATGCTTCAAAATATTAAGATTTCGTGAAGCTACTTGACCAGTATTAGCTTCTCGTACAAGTATTTGCAGTTTGGACTTTCTATCACGCCACAACTTAGACAATTTTTGAAAGATTATTTTCTTTTCACACTCCTCAACATTATAATTCACCTGTACATGAAGAAGTACAAAATTACATCTACTTTTTGTTATAATTAAATTTAATAAATTTAGTAACTAAAGACATTACCTGAAGACAACTCCACATCTATTCTTCACATCTTCATTTACATCGTTCCACCCATCTAATGTATATGACACAAATTCTTTTACCATGCTCCCAAGAAAAGAAGCATATTTTATAGAATTAACCCCGATTGGTTGTCTGAACTCATTACGCTCCAGCTCTTTGGGCATTAATAGTCCACTAGCTAATTTCAATTTTGATGGACCTCGTGCCTTTTTCTTATCAATTTTGTCTTGATCAATTGACTCTTTATCATGCAAATCCTCTGATGAATTAGGTGAAGTATTAGAGCCCACTCCTGATAGCCTATTCACTATATTAGCCTACAAAATAGCATAAAAAATGGAATATATAACTATACTTTACTACAGTTAACCAAGATTTAAAAAAAAATACAATATCACCTGAATTTCATCTATAGATGACTTGCTCCATTTTTCCCCATTTTTTCGTCTTTTATAACCTGCTTATAAATAATATCCATAATGAAAACTCTTGAAAAGCATTGATGTAGGAACAGACTGCTAAGGAAACCATAATGAAAAACTCTTGAAAATGCATTAGCAAATGTGAATTCTCTTCCAGTTTAAACAATGCAAAACTGGCCTTATGCAAGAACAGAATCAACACAAAATCTCCAAAATATTTTAGAACAAAAAGCAAAGTACTACTTTTTCATTTATGATAAGGCAAACACAAAGAAGAAGCACACAATGCTTTTGCAATAAAAACATATAATGACACTTACAAAGTGCAGTCATGGAGCGATCACATCAATTCCATCACACTCATTCCTTGCATATGGTTCTTTCTCAGTAATATTAATATCAAGCCTATATACATCAAGAGGTGTTGTTGATATATGAGCTTCCTCTTCAATCAAGTTCATGTCATGAATACCTCGAGGCGGCGCTTTTAGCAACATATACCAATTTGATTCATCATTATCCCTAGAATAGAATACTTGCTTTGCTTGTGATGCTAAAATGAAAGGATCACTTTCAAAAGTTCTTAGCCCTTGATGTAAGTTGACTAGTATAAAATCATCTTCCATTTTAATACCAGTTCCAATATTAGCCCAATCACATCTAAACACAGGCACTTTGAAAGAATAGTAGTTAAGTAAAATAATATCTCGTATAACTCCGTAATATGAGAGCCTTCCTCTTGCATGTGAATAATCATGAGCACTAGATTGACAAATAGTATCAGCTTCAATTGAAACGCCACTATCTTATGTTGACCTTCCAACATTAATTGTGTGGAACCGATGCCCATTTATAATATAACCAGTGTAAGATATAATATGCTTTCTTGGACCATGTGCTAGCCATTGAATTCGGCCTGAGGAATTATTAAGATCATGTTTTGATAACCACTCCGTAAATGTTTCCATATGCCGCTTTTGTAATAATGTTTCATTAGATATGAAACGACGATCTGCATGTTTAAGTTCCTCAATGTGCATCCTATTTAAAATCATCAAAGGTGAATATTATAATATACGAAATTATGTAATAGACCATGAATATCTAATAGGGTTGCAATCAAATATACTCACTGTAAATAAGGTTCAACTTCTGCAGTATTGAATAATACATATCGATGTGCAGCTTGCAATACCTAGTCTTCTAAAATCCTTTTTTTCCTTTAGAAATTGGACAACCTTCCACTAAGTCATTCTCCAAATCCTTATTCCGATCAGAACGGACACCAATACTAGAAGCTTTTTGAAAATATGCACTACAAAATCGCATTCTTTTTTCTGCGAGATAACACTCAGCTATGCAACCCTCTGTCCTTGCTAGGTTCTTCACATACCCTTTTAGTGTTTTCATAAATCTAAATTACAAAACAAAATCACAATCAACAATTGTTGGTAACAAAATATAATTTGTTGTATAATATTTATTACCTTTCAAATGGATACATCCAGTGGAAGTGGACTGGTCCACACAAGCGAGCCTCTCTTGCTAAATGAATTGTCAAATGAACCGAAATGGTAAAGAAAGCGGGTGGAAAATACCTTTCTAACATGCATAGAATTTCAGTAATATTTTCCTTGAGTTGTTCTAAACAGTTCCTGTCTAACACTCTTTGACATAATTCATTGTAAAATGCACAAAGCAGAAATAGAGCATTGCGTGACCCTTTGGGTAAAAGACTTCTCAATGCAACTGAAAGCAATTGTTGCATCAGTACATGACAATCATGAGATTTCAATCCAATAAGCTTACGTTCTTCCAAAGAAACACAATTATCAATATTTGAGCTATAACCATCTGGTAACTTGATTTTTTTCAACCTAGAGCAAAATATATCCATTTCTTTTTTAGACAATGTGTAAGGTGCAGCAAGCAAGTGATACATGTTTTCTCTTTTTTTTTAGGATGTAATTCTTCTCTAATTTTTAAGTCCATCAAATCTTTGCGGGCATTAACACCATCTTTGGTTTTTTTTCTTCACGTTTAACAATGTGCCTATGATATTCTCACAAATATTCTTTTCAACATGCATCACATCTAAATTATGACATAACAAAAGCCCCTGCAAGTAACCATCAATACATTTTATAGCATTAGTTCAATATTATAACAAATTCATTAAAAGCTAAGGAATATAATCAATTAACTTACACTCCAGTATGACAAATTGAAAAAGATGGACTTTTTCTTCCACATTTGAACTGGTTGTTGTACCTTTTTTGAATTCTCCTGCTTCTTCCTCTTTTTCTTTGTAGTGTTGCTAGTCTCACCCTTTTATTTTTTACCCCAATCATTTTCAATGTCTTTCACTGTATTAAAAATTTCTAATCCAGTCAAAGGTCTAGGTTTCCCTTTTCTCTCTTTTTTCCCATTAAACCACTTCTTTTTCTCTCGAAATGGATGATCAGGAGCAAGGAATCTCCTGTGGCCCAAGTATGCAAACTTTCTGCTGTATTTTAGCCACATGGAACATATGTCTTTACCACATATCGGGCAACCAAATTTACCTTTTGTAACACATCCAGCTAGATTTCCATAAGCTGGAAAATCATTAATAGTCCACATCAAAATAGTCTTTAGATTGAACATTGACTTACTAAAAGCATCATATGCCTCCACACCAGTGTCCCACAACTCCTTCAATTCCTCCACAAGGGGTTCCAAGTATATATCTATATCATTTCCTGATTGCTTTGGCCCTGGAATCAATAATGCCAGCATAAGGTTTTCCTTCGCCATGCACATCAATGGAGGAAGGTTGTAATTAACCAAAATAACCGGCCAACAACTATATCTGGAACTAAGGTCACCAAAACGATTGAATCCATCTGTTGCAAGACCAAGCCGCAGATTTCTAGGATCCGATGCAAAAGTTGGCCACTTATGATTTATTGTATCCCAAGTTACTGAATCAACTGGATGACGCATCATATAATCTTGACTTTTAAGGTTGGAGTACCAAATCAAGTCTTTAGCCTTTTCTTCTATTTTAAACATCCTTTTCAATCTAGGTATTATAGGAAAATACCGAAGCACCTTTTCTGGAACTCCTTTATGAACTTTAGTAGTGATTTTGTCAACCTTCCATCTTGAGGAACCACACTTTGTGCATGAGTCCAAATCTTTAAGCTCTTTTCTAAATAGACAACAATCATTTGAGCAAGCATGAATCTTCTCGTATCCTAAATCAAATGGTTTCAACAATTTTCTCATTGAGTAAACATTTTCTGGAAGTGTATTTTTTTCTAGAAGCATGCCACATAAGATCTTAAGCAGCTCATTGAAACTAGTGTCAGTGTGACCATTAGTAGACTTATAATTGTATAATGTGACAACTGCTGATAACTTTGTGTAAGTTGTACAGCCAGGGAAAAGAGGAGTTTCTTCATCTTCTAATAAATCAACAAACTCATAGTCTTTTGTTTCAGACATAATATGTCCAGCCTCTTCTTCCGCTACAAATACATCTCTATATAAGTGATATGCCTCTCTACTTTCACCCTCCTCTTCTTGAACTCTTCTTGAACTACCTTCACTTTGAAATTGTGATGTATAAGTTTCACCATGGAAGACCCAAATAGTGTAAGAAGTATCTATCCCCTTAATAATTAAGTACTCGTACACTTGGTCAAATTTCATATACTTCTTATTTTGACAACGATTGCAAGGACATAAGTAGTTTCACGAGTTTTGGCATAGTCCCTAGCTTGTGCAAGAAATTTTTGAACCCCTTCTTCGTATTCCGGTACAAGTCTTGAAGGCAAATGCATCCATTCCTTATCCATTTCGTAAATGACTACAACCCTAAAATGAAAGTTAAAATCCATTGCTAAAATACATAAAATTGACAGCGTATTATCTCCTATTTATTTAAGGAGTGTAGATGCATAAATAACTAGAAAGAGAATGCGGAAATAAAGAGTCTGTCCATACCAAAAATCACAATTAACAACTAAGTTACAATATGAGAAAAAAAAACTAAAAGAACAAGGTTGATGTCCACTAATTTCATTAACTACTAATTTATAAAAACTTATCAGTTTTAATGCAGTAAGAAGTTTTAATACAGTAAGAAGTTCTAATTTACAAAAACTAATTAAGTCTGTCAATTAGTTTTACATCCCATCAATACAAACATAATGTTCTACTTAAAGACTAGTTCCTTACTTCCTTCCAACTGAAGGTAAAAAATCATTCCAGTTTCATTCAGTTGGAGATTGCCCATTTCTCATTATTGCTAAGTCAAGAAATGGGGTAAATGTTTGAGATTTGCATGTAATGAAAATTACATATAAAACGTTAACCAAAAACTCATCTAGAATCACTAAGAGAACTAAACAAGCAGATTTTGTTGTCATTTGGTCAATAATCAATATTAACTTGGCATTTACTAATAACATCCAAACCACACAAATCAAATATAAATATTAAACAAAATTAATTTTATTAGATAAATTCAGAACTGAATCAGATTGAAATTTAAATAACAAAATTAAACCCTAAATCATATTTTTGTAATTTCATAATACAACTTTTTTTGCTTTGGAAGAGATGTAAATAGCAATGTTATTGGTGTACATGTAATAAATTTTTACTAAAATTCTAGAAGACACAAGATAATAATTTTCTACTAAAAAATTTTAGAAAATACAAAATGAAACTGAAAATGTTAAGCTGAGCGTGCATTACTTCTTTGAAAAGGACTATCCAGCGAAATTACATGAAGAAATTTTGGATAACTTTTGAAATTACATGAAGAAATTACTTGGATAACTTTTAAATTTTGGGATTACTAAGAAGAATTTACATGAAGACCAACCTCGGATGCCCGATCACGGACGAGCAGGAATCGGACGAGCAGAATCGGGAGAGCAGCGAACTGCAGGAGCGAGCACCGAGCGAGCGTCGGTGAGCGCGAGGAGAGGAGTGAGCGTTGGTGAGCGGTGCGGTGAGCGAGCACCGAGCAGGAACGGAGCATCGGTGAGCGCGAGCGCCGAGCGAGCGAATGCCGAGCGCGAGCTAGCGCAAGTAGAGGAGCACAGAGCGCGAGAAGAGGAAAGCCGCGCGTGCGCGAGGATAGGAATGCCGAGCGAGCGAGGGCGAGGAGAAGAGCGTCGAGCGAGGAATGGCGAGCGCGAGCGCGAGGACTGTGCCGAGACAGCGAGTTTGCGCGGAAAAAACCTAGCTGTCGAAACTTCTGCCGAGAGCCCGAGCGCCTAATTTGCGCGGACAGGGAAATATTTTGCCTGATCTTTTAAAGCGCGCACATAACTGCGCTGTTAAAAATAATTTTTTAATTTATAAATAATTTTTTTAATAGCGTATTATTTTTGCACGCTACGAAAAATAGTATTCGCAGTGCACTGTTAATTGTAAAATATAAAATATTATCTGCAGCGCACTTAATTAGGCGCGCCGTAAAAACTATTATTAACTGCACACTATAATTGTGTGTCGTTGATAACGTGCTGCGGAAAGTCATATTTGTTGTAGTGTCAAGTCTTGCCTGTCATCGCAATTCGACATAATAGACATGGAAGAAGCTGAGTATATCTTAGGAGTACGGATCATTCATGATCGATCAAAAAGACTTTTGGGTTTGTCTCAAGAGGCTTATATCACTAAGATACTACAGCACTTCAATATGTTTGATTGCAAAGTTGGATAAACACCTACAGCTAAAGGTGTTGTTCTGAGCAAAAGTATGTCTCCCAAGACTCCTGAAGAGATAGCCGAGATGAAGAAAAGACCATATGCTAGTGTCATTGGTAGTTTGATGTACACTATGTTGTGTACTCGTCCCGATACAAGTTATGCTGTTGGCTTAGTTAGTCGTTTCCAGTCAAACTCAGGATCGAGACACTGGAAAGCAGTAAAAAGGATATTCAGATATCTCAAAGGGACAGCAGATTATTGTCTCTGCTTCCAAGGATCAAAGCTGAGCTTGAAGGGCTATGCAGATGCAGATTGGGCAGGGGACCTTAACGACAGAAAATCCACATCTGGCTATATTTTCTTGCTGAATGGAGGTGTCATTTCATGGAACAGCAAGAAACATGCTTGTGTAGCACTGTCGACAATGGAAGCTGAGTATGTGGCTTGTGCAGCGGCTGTACAAGAAGCTGTCTGGTTGAGAAAGTTCTTAAAGCATCTGAAGATTGCCGAGGACAGTGGGAGCCCTGTTACAATGAATTGTGACAATCAAGCTGCTATAGCTTTTTCCAAGGATCCTAAATATCACAGCAAAGGCAAGCATATAGAAATTAAATACAATTTTGTAAGGGATATTGTTGACAAGAAAAAGATAATTCTTGAGTACATCCCTACCCGAGCGATGCTTGCAGATCCTTTTATTAAGTCATTGACTAAAGAGTCATTTCATGAAATGTGAAGTCTTTGGGACTACGCAAGATGTAATACATTGTAAAGACTGTTATATAAATGAAATGTCATGATCTATTCAGTGTAAATGTATTTGTTACATTTGGAAAAAGTCTCGATGAGCATATTGGCAGGCTGAGATTGGTCCACTCACATGGACAATCGTCTCTATTTGTTGAGTATAAATAGAGGTAAAAACATTACTTATGAGACAGCTTATGTAGTTGTGAATAGAGACATACTCATAAGTTGAGGTCGCCTTGATTTTTGTATCAAGATGAGATCATTTATGTAATGATCGAAGTAAATGTACCCACCATTTACTAAACCTGTTTAAAGCCAGATTGGAATTCATAAGTTGAGGTCGCCTTGATTTTTGTATCAAGATGAGATCATTTATGTAATGATCGAAGTGAATGTACCCACCATTTACTAAACCTGTTTAAAGCCAGATTGGAATTCATAAATTGAATTCGGATTAGACGTTAGGTATGTCTAGGTCGAAATCTGTACGATGTTAAATATTTGAGAAAAACATGCACTCTTTTTGGTAAAGAGAAAAACATCGTAGCATATGATTCATACCACACGTGCTATAGCGACAATAAGGGTAGTAGGAGAATGGATCTCTGCTTCTCTACTATGTGAGACCCTTGAGATTATAAGTTAATTTCAATCTTATCCTAAATGACTATTTAACTGTCTACTTGAAGTTTTAATCAGTGTTTGCTACTTTAGTGTGTGTCCTATTGACTATGGATGATTCGGTCTATGGAGCATAACTAGGAAAGCGACTGATTAGAATGAATAGATTCTAGCTGAAAAGGAAGATTAAAATTAATTTACATCTGTAATACTTATTCACTGGTCGACCAGTTACATTTTTTTGTTAAGTACTTAACAATGTAATTGTGAATAAATGTATTGATTTGAGATGTCAAACATGCTCTTGACATAGTTGTCATATGAGGGATTAGAGATGTTCATATTGATGTAAATATTTAATCTGGGGTAAAGACAAGTTATTGATATCTCTGATTAGTTCTATAGAGAAGCTAAGTTAAGTGTAACAACTTTCTTAGCAGTAATTGTTCAGTGTGCTTGCTGTCGTACGAACCATTTTCCCTGAAGTATGAATTGAATGTTCCTATATGGTCTTTGTGACTTTTTTACATGGTCTTAGTGACTAGATGACCTATATGAATAGAATTGGACGAGTGGGAGATGTTGGCGTTACGAGAAGTTGCGGAAGAGGAAGAGGCATCTTCCAACGCTCAATAACATTTAAAACCTTCATTGATGGAGGTAGAGGAAGAGACATCTTCCCCTTATAAAAGTTGCGTCTAAATGCAATCCAAAGGCACGCGAGCGGACGAAGGAACATTACTCGAGTGAGAGGGATTTGGTTTGTGGCTAATTGGGATCGATCCTCGGTGACGTTCTCGTGACAGTAAGCAAGCAGAAGAAGAAAGCAGAGCAAGAAGGAAATTTCCGATCACTGTAAATTTTTTTTGTATTTCGCAATCGACTAGAATGGTATTCGATTTGCTTGTAATCGATCTATGCTCAAGCTCTAATAGGCGTGGCCGTGGCGACGATAAGGAAGGGGGGGGGGGGGGGGGCGGGGGTCTGCATGGCCAGAAGACTTGCTCCGTGCCTCACAGGGAATCCAAATCTGGGCTCCAAATCCTTGTGTAGGGACGAAAATATCTGGGCATTTGGTGGTGGCCAAGAATAAGATTCACCGTCGTCTTTAGATCACACGAACAAGCGTGCGTGTGAAGCCCATGCATACCTCACTTTATCAAGTTGGTTGTCAAATCTGCTGGAGCTACTGATCATGGATCAAGTTCTCACTTAACTAGACAGCAGCAGCAAGACATGGCAAGACTTGACTTAATGCAGACGAACAGCCTAGACCAGATCAGGCCACATTTGAATGACAGAAGTTTAAGGACAAAAATCACAGAGCATCAACAACCTCATCAGCAACTAACCACCTCACCTACCATAACTCCAGAAAAGCCACAGAATGCTGCAAACATACCAATAGTACCCATAAAACCAAGCAAAAGGCAATGGAGCAAGAAAGGCAACACACAAGCTGCAAAGGGGCACTAACAGGGGTAGGACACAGTTGTTGTCTGAAACTAGAAATCAGAGCCAGTGTTCAACTGAGATGGGAATCAGCACACTACATCCTGTAGCAAGGAAAACCTAGACCATACACATAAACAACAGCTACTTCCCACACCGAAAGGCAGCAGAACTACCGGTTCTGATCAATGAGAATTTAAAGGAAGCTGCACTAGAAGCCCAGAATCTGATTTCACAGAAAAAAACACAGCCCCTTGGGGTGAACAGAACAATGAGCAGGCATGAAGACGAGGAAAGGGACCTTGTGAGAATACAAACTAGGTCAAAGACAAACAAGGGAAGGGCTCCAACAATAACTACTGAGATAGAGCAGGACTACCAAAGGGCAGGACTGTCAAGCCACTCATCACTTGTCTCCCATCTCCAAATTGGTATCAAGACAGGTACAAGGTTTCAAATAAAGCAAAAAGAAAGGAAAAAGAAGCAACTTAAATCTCAAATGGTGCAGCACAAGTCTCAGAGCAACAGATTCAAAATTGGAACACGACAGGCATAAAATGGATAGAATCAGGTGGTTACAAGGCAGCAAGGGAAAAATGAAAATCCCATTATTAGACGACAATTGCCCTCTAAACCGAAGATTGTGTTGGAACATACGAGGCCTAATAAAGGCCTCTAACAGAAGGATGTGGCATATTACCCCCTTAATAAAAGTTGAATTTGTTGCACATCATGGAAGCCAAGCTAACTATTCAATGCTATCAAAAACTGAAAACCATCAGATTTCAGCAATGGAATACTGAACAACAACTAGGGAACTCAACCAGAAGCAGGATGTAATATGGAACTCTCAAACTATCACTCTAGACATTCAACAATGGGAAGAGCAGTTTATCCACACTCAAATTAAGTGCAATATCTCCCGACTCACATATGCAGTAACATTTTGTATGATCAACTTTCCATCACCAATCGAAAGTCTATGTGGGCAGACCTTCAACAAATAGGTGAAACAAGGGACTTTACCATGGCTTGTCATAGGATATTTCAACTCCCCACTTTCCCCAGCAGATAAACAAGGTGCATTAGATGTCACAACCTATAGCACGGCTGACTTTCAAGAGTTTTCCCTCATGGTAGGAGTGGAAGACCTTCATTCTACTAGTTGCCAATTTACCTGGACCAATGGGTACATAATTTGCAAACTCGACCTTGCCATGGTTAACAGATTATGGTTGGGAGTAGAATAGGAGTAGTTTTACAGAATTCAGAGCTCCAAGAATTTACTCTGATCCTGCTACATGTGTCAAACCATTTAAGTTCTACAACATGTGGACGACCCATACCCGACTAGTACAAGATAATTGGGAACAAGCAAGCACATGGATTACATGTGGCACAACTGAATACAAGCTCAAACAGAAGCTCACTATGCTAAAGAAGGGGTTTAGGTAACTTAATCATCAAAACTACCAGTACATCCAAGGAAGATCAAAAAGGGCAAAACAACACCTGGAGGATATCCAACAAAGAGGCCTCAATGAAGGAAGGATGGATGAGGAATACAAAGAAGCAGAAAAAAACTGATAAGCTTGCCAAAGCTGAATACCTTTTCTATTTATAGCGTGCCAAGCACAAATATTTCAAGGAAGTAGACATAAACACCTCTTTCTTCCACTCATTGGTGAAGAGAAATAACAAGCGAAGGAGATTGTGGCAGTAGAAAAAGGAAATGGGGAAACTACCGCAGATTTTTATGAAGTGGTACAGGAATTCACTAGGCACTTCCAACAACCACTTGGGGCGTAGTGGGTAGAACACCCTGCCAATTGGCATGTATGCAACATGGGCAGTTACTCTCAGCTGATCAGCAGGCACAACTCACTAGAACCCCAACAGAAGAAGAAATCGAGAGCACCCTATTTTCTATTGTAAAAAAAATGTTGGATAGATAGCAGATGAAGCTGGGGCGATCGGCTCGGTCTGACAGAAGTTTTCCATCGATCATCAGGAAAAATTGGGAAGCGCTCGTGATGGGGGGTCTGGAAGCCCAGCGTCCGTTCGTGTCCTATTTGGAAGAAAAATTCCTACAAAATACGCCGTAGCTAGGGATCGAACCGCGGATGCCTAAGATAGCGGTCTAGCCCCCGGGGCCAAACATGATTAATGAGATTTTTCCAACTTCGGGTGACCGGTCTGGCCTCACGGAAGTTTCATACCGGCCGCCAGAGTAAATCGAGAAGCGCTCGCGGTGGGCGGTCCATAAGTCCAGCATCCCAGGGTTTCTGCCCTATTTGAAGAAAAAATTCCTACAAATACGCCGTAGCTAAGGATCGAACCGTGAATGCCTAAGATAACAACTAATCTTCCTTCCACTACATCATAGCCCCGGAGCATCCTATTTTCTATTGGAGACCTAAAATTACCAGGACTTGATCGGTACAACTCAAAATTTTTCAAACAGACATGGGATACAATTAAGCGTGATTTCACCTTCTGGAATTCTTCTCAAATGGCAGGATTTTTAAATCACGGAATCACACACTCATCCCTCTAATCCCAAAGTCAACTCAGCAAGTCTCCACGGGATGAACTGATGATTAATATATGGGTATTGGCACCAAGAGGTCTGAGAGTCAAATCCTGGCAAAACCAGTATGCCCACCCTCCCCACGCGCTAGCTACAACATCCGGGCTAGTAGTCACCATGATTTACCTCTTTCGTGTTGACCCTGAGACGGATTGGCGGGGGCACTGGGACGAACAAATCATCTTTTACCACCAAAATCAGCCCAGCAAGCAAAGTACAAGATTACATGCTCATTTTCTGTTGCACAGTAGATTACAAAATCATATCCAAGCTCCTAGAGACCGACTGACAAATGCCACAGATCATCTACTACACCTTGCCCAGACAACCTTTGTTAAAGGCCGCACCATCACAGATATTATCTACCTAGCCCACGAATCGATATCATGAGAACTGCACTAGAAGCGAATCTCCCCGAGATGTATCTTGAAGGTAGATCTACAAAAGGCCTTCAACTCAGTCCATTGGGAGTTCCTTCAAGATGTCCTCCTTGCCTTGCAGTTCCCTGGTGCGCTTGTAGCATGGATCAGAGAGTGTATCACTATCACCTTCTAGGTAGCTATAAAGGGTAACATGCACTGGTATTTTCGAGGTGGCAGAGAGCTCAGACAGGGAGATCTCCTTTCTCCATCTCTATTTGGCACATGCACGAAGTGGCACGCCGACTCAAATTGGCTCCAAAAATTCGTATTCTGTTCAAGACCGAGTCGTCCTCAAAAGCTATAAAAGGAACCTAAGGCCTCAAGTCTTAGGACATCAAAGAATACGGGGGTTTGTGATAACCCTCCCTGGGAGAGCCATCTTGCGAAGAGGTGGAGGTTGCAAGGCCAATTGGAGTTCTTTCTAAGACATTGGGTTCCTTCCAGACTTAATTTATTTACATTGTAAAATCATATCTTTCGTTTGTAACTCCATCTCCATGGAGTAGTCTCCCTAATTTAAAGATTAGGCAGTAACTTGGTGTTTGTTTGATGAAATGATGCATTGATCCTCATTTTGTTTATGATGAGTTTTAATGCGTTTCTCTCTATTTGTCGTTTGTTGTTGGATTTGACTTAGATAATATCCTTATTGGGATAGACTAAGGAGAGAACCTTAGCCATGATCATTGCATTTAAACATACGACTTGACCATTAGAGATTGGGGGTCATCTTTATCGGTGAATTACTAATCTCCGCTTCTAGAACTGACTTGAAGGTTCCCAACTGGAAGTAGGGGTAGCATTTAGCGGATCATGGAGCTCTAGTGACAGGAGTATCCCTAAAAGCCACCATAGCACCACTACCATGAAACTAGATGACCTCGTCGTAGAGTAAGGGTAACATCTAGGGTTTGTGGAGCTCTCATGGCATGAGCATCCCTAAAATCAACATAGCACACTACCACTAAGATAAGAGACCATTTCGAGATTTTCACGATTCGTCAAAAGAGACTAAGGGGTCTATCCTAATCCACTCTTGTGAGTTGTGATTAGGAAAGACACATCGGTGTTTTCGTGTGTAAAAATACGATTCTAAAAAAAAAAATATATATATATATATATATATATATATATATTATAATAATAATAAATAAATAAATAAGAGTTTAAAAATGAAAATAATTTTATGAAAAATTTCGGAATAATTTTTGAAATTTTAAAAATATTTGTAACTATAATTGGTCGCAAGACAAATTAATTTTGAATTATTTAAGAAAAAGATTAATTTTTAAAATATATATATATATATTTAAAAAAAATTTAAATTATATTCAATTTTTATTGATTTATATTTAATTTTAAATTTCAAATGGAGAGTGATTAGATTAGGATAGAAAACAAAACTTCTCCGTTATTAATTTCTTCCGTGCCCTAAACCACCGCACCGCCGAAGCCCGCCACCTTCGCCCTCTCCTTCCTCCCCTCTTCGCGCACGCGAAGCAACCGCAGGAGCTCCGACCTTCGCCATCTCCCTCTTCTCATGATCTCCTTCTTCCACCCCTTCTTCTTCTCACGCGAGCACGAGCCGACGGTGGTGTTCCACCTCAGGGAGTTTTCACGGCCAGCGCTCCCTTCCTCCTCGCGCGAGCAAGCTACCCACAACAATCTTCGCCGTGAACCCTAATCGGCGCCGCAAATCCACTGCGATCTCTTCCTCGCGCGACAACTGCCGTTCGCCACTCCACCTCGCGATCACGTCGTCGAGTCGACGCTGACGGGCCCTCTCCGGCCAAGAGCAAGAGCGAGGAGTCGTTGGTCCGTCGCAACCCCTCTCCCCTGGTGGTTTACAGCATCGCGCGAGCAGGCCGGTGACGGCATCCTCTCCACGCGATCGAGTGGACGCCGTCTCTCTTCTTCATTGGCTAGACGCAGTTAGCCCCATCGCCGGCCCTGCGTCGACCACGAACGAAGGCAACATTTTTCCCCACCCGGCGCAGCCCCTCTCCAAAGTTGTGATCTACCCTCTTCATCGCCGGTCACCCAGTTGAGAGTCCTCACAAGCCCTCCCTTCTAGCCTGCATGACCAAAGACAAGGTAATGGTAAATTTATAATGCAACGTTTAATTAATAAAGTAATTTCGGATTGATCACATTGGTCAATGGAGCTATTGAAAAAAAAATGATGAACCAGGCAACAGACAAATTTGAACCTGGGTCATCTGGGATGACCGACCCGGCCCCACGAAAATTTCCCATCGGTCACCAGGGTAAATCGGGAAGCGCTCGCGGTGGCCAATCTAGAAGCCCAACGTCCCAGGGTTCGTGTCCCATTTGGAGGAAATCAATGGAGCTATGGAGGTGATTTGGTTAAATGCTAGAAATAGTTTAATGGGGAAGTGAAGCATGGTGGCATCAAGAATAATTATTGATTTGAAGTGATGCTTGGATGGTAATTGGGTTTGCATGATGGATTAATTAGGGGGATAGATTTAATCGATTGACATGAGAAGAAATTTATAGAGTTGTATTTCATCCTTGTTGTTCCTCTAACACAATATTAAAATTCACAGCATGATATATCCTCTTTCATGTTTGTTCGTATTGGTTTTGTAACTATTTGTTATTGTGATGTGAGTAAAGAGGATTAATCAAGAAATTGTGATTAAACCATGTGGATCATTAATTAGGTTAATTGAGGTTTGATGTGATTTGGGGATTATCCTTATTGGTTGGGAGATTTGACTTACACATTATAGTTAGCTAAATCACACATATTGGAATAGGATCTTGATTCTAGACGAGCATCTTGACGCGGGAGTTTTCTTAGCCTAAAAAATCGCTCATAGACACTAGTTTTCTACAAACCCCTTGCCTTTGATAAAAAAACGACAACGAATTTTTATTAAAATTATTAAAATCATTGTAAAAGCAGAAAAAATAATAGTTTTGGCATAAAATAGTTGTTATTTGAGTGTTGTTGAATAAGAATTTTTTGGTACCATTTTGTGGATAAATATTAGTGCTACTGCTTACGTAAGTATTACTATACATGATTGTCTCAAGACCTAACTGCCGGTTGATAGTAAAAATATATCTATATAGATAATGGAAAGAATGCTAAAATAGAGACAATATGTGTTTTTAGGCTATAAATAGAATCCAATGTTTTTTTGAATTTGAATAATATATTTATTGTACCATTTTTAGATAGAATTTAATTTCTATTTCTTATTTGGAGAAATTAGTTTATTCTTATTTATTTGAAAATAGAATTTTCAGTATTTACCTTAATTCAGCGTTAATTGACAATGATTTCTTGATTGATAAGTTATACGCCTCCACGGGCATGACGCAATTGGTAATGGCTCACTTGGGCGATCTCTCATTTTTCGAGTTCGATTCCTCCCTGGTAGAGTGATAATTACTATTTTGTTAATCAAATTAGGCTCTCAAATCCATGTTTTGATTCATTTTTACATGCTTAATCTTGTATTCACACTAGGTTCCATGAGCTATCTCTATTTTTGGTTTTAGATGCAATTCTTTCTATAATTGAGGTATTTTGGCACTAAAATTTGAATCTAATTTTGTAGGCTTCGAACGATCATGGACCTAGGTCGGATTGGATTGAGTTGAGCCATAATTGGATTAGGATCAAGACGATCAAGCATTGGATTAATATGGGCCGTCCAATCAAGACACGGTGAGATCTGAGCCATCTATCAACTTCTGATCAATTCGAGCCTAAGATAAAGTTAATCAAGTCCATAGACCAAGATCTGAAGCTTTGAACCAAATTAGAGTTCATCTGACCATTGGATCAAGCTTAAGAGGAGTCTAGACCATCCATTCAAAAGGCAGGGAGATCTAAACCATCCGTTGCAGATCTGATCGATCCCAGCTAGGAGTAGATCCTGACCATTGATGGAGATCTGAGAAGTTTGGTTCAGATCTGAGATGATCCAACCGTTGGATGAGGCGAGGATGATCACAGTCGTCAAATTTCAAATGGGATTAGTTAAAACAGACTTTTCCGCCTGAGCTCGAGGTCGTCGTGAATTCACTCTGTTCTTCCCAGTTTCTTCTTCGTTTTTGCAGCTTCCTTCTCGGATCGCGCGACCACATCAGATCTAAACTTCTTTCAAGTTTCCGAATCATCAAAGGAGATTTCCGTCGAAGTTTGCTACCAATCTTGTCGCTGCCAAGCTCTGGTGAGGGTTTCGCCGAGAGTTTGCTTCATCCGATCGTTCTCTACGTGATCACCACTCTTCATCAATCGGAGCATTCAGAGGGGTTCTCTGAATTGTTCTGAGGATCCCTGAGCCACCATCGCAATCCCAATCATCAAGGAGAAAGAGATCGGAGGAGGATCCTGATTGCACCACCAAATTGAAGCTAACTGCTCACGGAAATCGAATCCCTGCTGATTTGTCGAGCTGGAGGGTCTCTAGCTGATTCTTGTGTGACGGCAAGAAGTATCTTGGATTCAAGGGAAGAATTTGGTGTCAATTAGCTGTAATTTCATTTCTGAATTCTGTTTCCTACGTTGTTCAGTTCGTATTAGTTCACATTTCAGCATCTGATCGGTTTGTTTGACCGATCAGGCTTGTATCTGATCGGTCTGTCGACCGATCAGGCAGTTTCAGTTGCAACTAAGCCCTGTTTCTTAAGCATGTCTTGTATCAGACTTTCCAATCCTACCGTTTAGTTATAAATTGTTTGCATTCCATTTTATTTGCTTAGTTACAGCTTTCTTGAACTCAATTCTAGTCTTGAATTTCATTCATATAATTTCAAGGTGAATTAGTTAGTTTTCAATTAGGTTGAGTGTAGTTTACATAATTTCCTAGTCAATTTCTGTCTTAGTTGAGTTTACTCTGTTTCTACTGCTAACTCATTCCTTATTGCAAAACAAACCCCCATCTTATTTGAAAACCCAAAATATTTAACGACAAAAATTTCAAGCTTGGATTAAGCATACTTAACTAGTCCTTGGAAAAATACGACTTGAGGCTCCTGTACTACCTTTTAATTTTGTGAGCTAAGGGTTTTCAATTTATAAATATCTAAATTTGAGGCTCATTCGTGACACGTGATATTGGGCAAGTCATCATAGAGCGCGCAGCATGCTGACGGAAGAAATCACCATAGGTTGCTGCGTGATCGGGCCATCGGGTACCGATATCATCAGTGGTGAAGTCGTCATATGTCTCCGTCCCGCGATTTACCATCGTTGACTGGTGGGGACTCTCGTTGAAGGCTGTGGGGTAGAACCGGTCAGCCAAATGGATTAGTCGAGCGTAAGCCTAGATACCCCTTGTAAATAAAAAAAAAAAAGATTGATAAGTTATACAGATTAAACACCTAAACCTCTAATAACAATGAAATAATGTATAGCATATGCATAAAATTGTTTGACTAATGTGAATTCTTCTATTTATGACATAGACATTTAGAATATATATTCAAACAACTACTAGAAAGGTTAATACCATATAAAATTTTTAATTCTTTTAACGTGTCAGACTTTAATGTATGCTTAGAGTGTATTAAGGGAAAAACAATTAGAAAAAAAAAGCGGTGCACTTCGATATAGTGAAGTCTTAGATCTAATACATACAGATATATATGAATCATTTTCTAAGATATTTTAGAATGAACACAAATATTTTATTAGTTTTGTAGATGTCTATTTATTATATGACTATTTATCCCTAATCCATGAGAAGTCGTAATCCCTAAACATGTTTAAAATTTTTAAAGCAAAAGTTAAAAATCAACTAGGGGGGAAAAATTAATACGGTCAGATTTGATCGTGATGATGAATACTATAGTTGATATGATTGATCAGATAAATAATATCTCAAACCATTATGAATTACCTTTCTAAGTGTGAGTTCACACCTAAATATACCATGTCTGGTACTCTTAGTCATAATGGTGTAGCTAAGTGGCGAAACTAAACCCTAAAAGATATGTTAAAAAGTGTGATGACTTTTTCTTCTTTACTAGAGTCTTTGTGGGGCGAGATACTCGATACTATAATATACCTATTTAATAAAGTTCTATATAAGATAGTAGCTAAAATCACATATGAGTGGCGGATAAGAAGTCTTGCATTAGATATTTACACATCTAGGATTGTCCGGTCGAGACTTATCCTTATAGGCCTAATGAAAGAAAACTACATTCTAGAACTATTAGCTATCATTTTGTATGTTATTCTAACATGTTTCGATATTTAAATTCTATAACCCCTCAAATAGGCCCTTTTTAGAGACAAGTAATATTAAATTTATTGAGAATAGTAGGAGCATTAAAATTAAAGATATATCATTTGAGGATGAAAATATCGACGATTTTGCTATAATTACTATAATTGTAACAAGTAATGTTATGATATCTATACCCTACATTGGTGAGATTGCACATCCAATGGAAATAGTAAATTAAGATATTCTTGTTTTACCTTGAATACAAATGGAGGGGCCTTCCACTCAAGTTGAGGTATTACCTCACTTAGTTAAGAAAGTACTCTAACCTCCTTAAACACAAGTTTCTTTAAGAAGTTCCACTAGGAAAAAGAGATCTACTATTTCTCATAATTATATATTGCTTTAAGAGTGTGAGTTTCATAATTATATATAGCTTTAAGAGTGTGAGTTTGGCAAGCTATAGGGTTGGAAAGTTGTTAAATATTGAATTTTTAGGGGTTGAAAAGGTAAATTTAGAAAATTAGAGGCCTAGTTGAAATTTTTTGAACTTGGAAGGTTTTTTTGCAAAAAACCAAAAACTATATTAAACCCTAAAAACTTCTCTTCATTTCAATTTTCATGATTCCTTCTTCCGCCCCAACACCGCAACCTCCCAAGACCTAAACGCGATCTCTTCCTCTCACAAATGCCCGACGCCTTCCTCTTCCTCTTCCTCCTCCTCACGTGATTTCTTCTTCCATTCTTGTGCCTGATCGCCGACCTTGGGAGAGCCAACGCCCCTTTCTTTCGTCGGCACTGTTGTGGTCATTGCCTGTCGCCGACACAAAGGGGACCTTGATTCGGACTTGTTCAGTTGATCGTGGAAGGTTCTCGTTTACGAACTTCTACAATTATAAGGCGGGTACTTCTTCTTTGTACTCGTGTAGTTCGTTTACCTTAATGCATGACTTATTATGCCTTTATAGGTCTGCTTGACCTTGATCTTGTTGTTGTTATTTTATGTCGTCGTTGATACTTTTCTTCGTTGATCTTCGAGTATTCAAAAATTTCGTATTCGTACAGTCTTCCGTTGAATTTCTATTCTATAAAGTACCGCTTGTACGTGAGTACTTAGTGGTTCATTAAACACAATTAGGTATTTGACATTAGAAATATCCTACCTAGTAGTTTAGTTGCATGTTCGTTGGTTTTTGGTTGACTTCTGGTTGGTTCTTAGTTGGTGTCTGATACTTGTTGTTTCTACTAGCGCATCGTTGTTTTCCGGTTGTTTGTGCATCTTGTATCATGCACCATATCACCCTCATCATTGTTTTAGAGTAATATTAGAGTTGTTAATAGCTCCTCCTTTATTCCGGGGTTTGGAGCAGTTGGCTCCCCAGTATTAGAATTGTTGATAGCTCCCTCTTTATTCCGGAGTTTGGAGCAGTTGACTCCCCCTTTATTCCGGAGTTTGGAGCAGTTAGCTCCCTAGCATTAGAGCTGTTGATAGCTCTCCCTTTATTCCGAGGTTTGGAGCAGTTGACTCCCCAGCATTTATATAAGCTATGTTTGCTGCATTTGATTAACATGCATGTATGTTTTGATATTGTGATATCATGAGGTTTTTCGTACATGCTTAGTTGTCGTTTTGCTTTGTGTCATATTGTTTTGATATGTTATACATGTTTAGGTGGATGTTTAGGTATTCCTATATTTCTTAGAGACTGTACCTGTTATTTTCTCTACTTTTATAGCTTGATTATGTCATGTTGTTGTTTGTTCTTATACCCGCTTAGTCCGCCCGGACTCACCACCCCTGCTTCGTATTTTTGTTTCAAGTAGCAGGTAGTTGCATTACTTGAGCCATGAGAGGATTCAGTTGTCAGTCCCACGTTTTCGAGTTTGTTTCCATATTGGGTTATTATCGCAGTTATTTTTGCATTTTCGTTGTTTCCGCATTTCTATTTCCAAGACTGGATTTGTTTTACTAGTCCGATAATTGTCTTAGAAGAGTTCTGTTTATTTCATATTACGCTGGTATGTTTCTTGTGGACGTTCTTTGGAGTTTTCTTTTCTTTTGTTTGTGATGGCTGAGTCATCCAATTATTATAAACTGCGTGGTTGTATTTATTTTTCTTATTGTTGTGATGCTAGCCGCATGTGGCTAAGTTATATTGATGAGATGATATTGTATATGTCTCAACTTGTCCGTCGTACAAGGGAGATGTTGTCCGATTTTCGAGTAAGCATGTGCCTCTGGAAGCGTGACAAAAGTGATGTTACATCATTTCAAGAAATCAAACAATACTCTATCCTAGAATGGTTGATTGAAGTCATGCATGAATGAAGAGATGAAATCTATAGCTGACAATGACATTTGAAAACTTATAGAATTGTATGAAGAAGCAAAACTTGTTGGCTATAATGGATATTTAAAATCAAATAGAATTCATTGGACAATGTCAAAGCTATAAGGTTCACCTTACGGCCAAGAGATTCAATCAAAAGGAGGATGTTATTACAAGGAAGCTTTCTTGTCTGTTTCGACAAATGATTCTTTTAGGGTAATAATGAAACTTGTAGCTTATTTTGATTTGGAGTTACACTAATTGGCCATAAAAATTGCATTCTCAATGGATAAATTGATGTGATTATATACATAGCGAAACCGAAGAACTTTAAGTTCGAGGACTCAAAGTACTTAGTATATAAATTAAAGAAATCTATTTACGGTCTAAAGTAGGCATCCAGTCAGTGGTACCAAAAATTTAATTAGATGGTTACTTCACTTGATTTCAAGGAGAACCTCATCGATCAATGCATATGTGTTAAATTTAGTGAGAGCAAATTTGTAACGGCAATTTACCAAAGGGCATACGCAACAATCGGTAATTACCAACGGACGCACCATGGTTTTATTTTCACCAAAGGGCGCACTCATTATAGTGAACTTCCTCTTATACCCCTCATGTTATCTATTGCTTTTCTCTTTCTCTCTCAGTAATAAATTCTGAGACGTCAGCACATGCAACGTGATTTAATTACTGACTTTTATTTTAAAATAATATCTAATGGAATCGGCGCTAAATTAAAAAACGTAAGGTAAAAATTAAAAAAATATTTCACTTTAAAAATTTCTCATCCAACATGATTTAAAAATATAAATAAATAATATTTATTTTTATTAATAGAAATTAATATATTAAATAATATTTAATAAATATATTAATGTATAAAAAGTTTTTGGAAACAAACTGTTGGATTTAAAAATATAAATAAATGATTTTATATTTGATTAATAGAAATTAATATATTAAATAATATTTAATAAATATATTAATGTATACATATTTTTTGAAAAAACTGACCGTGGTAGCTTTCAGGCCCACGCTGGGCCTGAAATATTTTTATTTCAGGCCCACGTTGGGCCTGAAATCTTTTGATTCAGGCCCGACGTGAACTCAAAATTTTTTTCTATTTAAAAAATATATTAATATATAAAAAACCTATCAAAACAATTAATTTTAGATTCAAACGCAGGGCCTGAAGTCATCCCAGGAGGGTTTGAAGTCAAATAACTTCAGATCATATAAATAATTAATTTAATAAATAATAATTAAATATAAAAAATATTTTTAAAATTAAAAAATTTTTAGTGAGGGCCTGAAGTCATCAGTGACTTCAGGCCCTCTATCTAAAGAAATTTTCCCTTAGGCCTGAAGTCATCCGAGGGCCTGAAGTCTGATGACTTCAGGCCCAAGGAGGGCCCTTGGGCCTGAAGTCATCACTAACATTAAATATATAAAAATAATAAAAACTTTTTTAAAAAAAGGTATAATATATAATTACATAATAATAAAATATTATAAGAGTGGTTTAGATATATCAGTGAGTTTTGAGCAAAACTCACTGATGGACCTACCATATTTGGAATTCTGAAAACTCTATATCAGTAGACAGGGTTGAGCTAGGAGATGAGATTTTGGGTGCCGAAACCTTTAATCTTGTTGTATCACCAATGCTATAGAAGTGGTTTAGGTATATCAGTGAGTTTTGAGCAAAACTCACTGATGGACCTACCATATTTGGAATTCTGAAAACTCTATATCAGTAGACAGGGTTGAGCTAGGAGATGAAATTTTGGGTGCCGAAACCTCTAATCTTGCTGTATCACCAATGCTATAGAAGTGGTTTAGGTATATCAATGAGTTTTGAGCAAAACTCACTGATGAACCTACCATATTTGGAATTCTAAAAACTCTATATCAGTAGACAGGGTTGAGCTAGGAGATGAGATTTTGAGTGCCGAAATCTCTAATCTTGCTGTATCACCAATGCTATAGGAGTGGTTTAGGTATATCAGTGAGTTTTGAGCAAAACTCACTGATGGACCTACCATATTTGGAATTCTGAAAACTCTATATCAGTAGACAGGGTTGAGCTAGGAGATGAGATTTTGGGTGCCGAAACCTCTAATCTTGCTGTATCACCAATGCTATAGGAGTGGTTTAGGTATATCAGTGAGTTTTGAGCAAAACTCACTGATGGACTTACCATATTTGGAATTCTGAAAACTCTATATCAGTAGACAGGGTTGAGCTAGGAGATGAGATTTTGGGTGTCGAAACCTCTAATCTTGCTGTATCACCAATGCTATAGGAGTGGTTTAGGTATATCAGTGAGTTTTGAGCAAAACTCACTGATGGACCTACCATATTTGGAATTCTGAAAACTCTATGAGCAAAACTCACTGATATATCTAAACCACTTCTATAGCATTGGTGATACATCAAGATTAGAGATTTCGGCACCCAAAATCTCATCTCCTAGCTCAACCCTGTTTACTGATATAGAGTTTTCATAATTCCAAATATGGTAGGTCCATCAGTGAGTTTTGCTCAAAACTCACTGATATACCTAAACCACTCCTATAGCATTGGTGATACAGCAAGATTAGAGGTTTCGGCACCCAAAATCTCATCTCCTAGCTCAACCCTGTCTACTGATAATGAGTTTTCAGAATTCCAAATATGGTAAGTCCATCAGTGAGTTTTGCTCAAAACTCACTGATATACCTAAACTACTCATATAGCATTGGTGATACAACAAGATTAGAGGTTTCGGCACCCAAAATCTCATCTCCTAGCTCAACCGTGTCTACTGATATAGAGTTTTCAGAATTCCAAATATGGTAGGTCCATCAGTGAGTTTTGCTCAAAACTCACTGATATACCTAAACCACTCTTATAGCATTGGTGATACAGCAAGATTAGAGGTTTCGACACCCAAAATCTCATCTCCTAGCTCAACCGTGTCTACTGATATAGAGTTTTCAGAATTCCAAATATGGTAGGTCCATCAGTGAGTTTTGCTCAAAACTCACTGATATACCTAAACCACTCCTATAGCATTGGTGATACTGCAAGATTAGAGGTTTCGGCACCCAAAATCTCATCTCCTAGCTCAACCCTGTCTACTGATATAGAGATTTCAGAATTCCAAATATGGTAGGTCCATCAGTGAGTTTTGCTCAAAACTCACTGATATACCTAAACCACTTCTATAGCATTGGTGATACAGCAAGATTAGAGGTTTCGGCACCCAAAATCTCATCTCCTAGCTCAACTCTGTCTATTGATATAGAGTTTTCAGAATTCCAAATATGGTAGGTCCATCAGTGAGTTTTGCTCAAAACTCACTGATATACCTAAACCACTGCTATAGCATTGGTGATACGGCAAGATTAGAGGTTTCGGCACCCAAAATCTCATCTCCTAGCTCAACACTGTCTACTGATATAGAGTTTTCAGAATTCCAAATATGGTAGGTCCATCAGTGAGTTTTGCTCAAAACTCAATGATATACCTAAACCACTCCTATAACATTTTATTATTATGTAATTATATATTATACCTTTTTTTTAAAAAGTTTTTATTATTTTTATATATTTAATGTTGGAGGCCTGAAGTCATCAGACTTCAGGCCCTCCTTAGGCCTGAAGTCTGATGACTTCAGGCCCTCACTAAAAATTTTTTATTTTAAAAATATTTTTTATATTTAATTATTATTTATTAAATTAATTATTTATAGGATCTGAAGTTATTTGACTTCAAACCCTCCTGGGATGACTTCAGGCCCTGCGTTTGAATTTAAAATTACGTGTTTTGATAGGTTTTTTTATATATTAATATATTTTTTAAATAGAAAAAAAATTTGAGTTCACGTCGGGCCTGAATCAAAAGATTTCAGGCCCAACGTGGGCCTGAAATAAAAAATTTCAGACCCACGCTGGGCCTGAAATAAAAATATTTCAGGCCCAGCGTGGGCCTGAAATAAAAAATTTCAGGCCCAGCGTGGGCCTGAAAGCTATCACGGTCAGTTTTTTCAAAAAATATGTATACATTAATATATTTATTAAATATTATTTAATATATTTATTTCTATTAATTAAATATAAAATCATTTATTTATATTTTTAAATCCAACAGTTTGTTTTCAAAAACTTTTTATACATTAATATATTTATTAAATATTATTTAATATATTAATTTCTATTAATAAAAATAAATATTATTTATTTATATTTTTAAATCACGTTGGATGAGAAATTTTTAAGGTGAAATATTTTTTTAATTTTTACCTTACGTTTTTTAATTTAGCGCCGATTCCATTATATATTATTTTAAAATAAAAGTCAGTAATTAAGTCACGTTGCATATGCGACGTCTCAGAATTTATTACTGAGAGAGAAAGAGAAAGGCAATAGATAACATGAGGGGTATAAGAGGAAGTTCACTATAATGAGTGCGCCCTTTGGTGAAAATAAAACCATGGTGCGCCCGTTGGTAATTATCGATTGTTGCGTACGCCCTTTGGTAAATTGTCGAATTTGTAATATATACTGATGACATCTTGTTGACAAATAATAATAAAAGTCTCTTATATAAAACCAAGTCATTTCTATCCAATACTTTTTGAAATGAAAGATATTTGTGAAATATCATTTATTTTAGTCATACATATAATATATATAGTTAAAGGGTCATTTTTGGATTTTTCAAACAAGACTTATATTGAAAATGTGCTCATACGGTGTGACATGCATAACTATGCACTTGGTAACACTATGTTTAGGGACAATGGATTTAATTAGCAGCAATATCAATATCTTGAACTTTAGTTGAAGGAGATATAGAAATTTTATTATACATTAATTAGGGAGTCTCATGCATGCTCAAGTAATTTGTACTCATCCGGATATAGCATACATATTAGAGATGTTAGGAAAAAATTTTTTTTAGGAAAATATTTAAGTAACCAACAACTGGCACACAAGAAAGCGGTGAATAGAGTAATATTGTATTAGTAGAGAATTAAAAAATTTATGCTCTCGTATCATAAGTTTAGTTACATGGAGATGATTTGATATTTAGAATCTGACGTTGTTGGATGTTTGAATAATAGAAGGTCCAGTTCATGTTTTATCTACATACTTGCTGGAGAGACTATCTCATAAAAAAATCTTACAAATGATAGTCACTTCTATCATGGAAGTAGAATTAATAGTCTGCTATGAAGTATTCAATCATGAAAATTGACTATAGAACTTCATTATAATATTGCACATTGTCAATGGTTTTGACGTGTCATTGAGGATCAATTGGATGAAGTATTCATTTAGTAGATATATGTACTTATTATTTCATGCTCTATGTTGATGGGCACATGTTTATTTTTGTTTTTGTACGTACTAAACTTTACATATACATGTATATTTTTTTATTATTTTGACACTATGAGTAAAATTATCATGATTTATTATTATTATTGTTTAGCATATGATATTTGTAAAAGTGATATTGTGAAATCCTAAAATGTAATTATAGTTTGTATTACGATTTAACATAAGATATTTATAAATACGATTAAAATCCTTTTAGTTCTTTTAGGAGGACCCATTGAGAACTAATATGTGAAAAATCACATTTAAGATAATTTTCATGATCTAGGTCATTAATAGAGTTAAGATTACGTTTCCACCATAACTACTAGCTCGTGCGTGCGTATGGTTGTTTGAGAGACAATTGAAATCGAAGACAAGAAGGCAATCAGGTGCGTGGGCGTGGCACAGGATCACGTGAATGCCATATCATGCCATGCCGATTGCGTCAAGCAACATCCCCTGGCCATCGCCCGATCCCAACGACATCGCTAAACTAGTTTAAACTGAGGGCGTGCAATGCAAGCCGTGGTGTGGTTGCTTGACACTTAAACAGAGGAATGTATTGTTATCTCGGCCCGCGGAATCCCGAGGCCACCTTTGTCTGTTTGATGAACCACGACGACCGTCGCAGACGCAATCTGGGCAGTTTGACCAGCACGAATCCAACTGGCCGCCGGAGCTGGCCGCCCAGACGGTCAACGAGTTGACTCTTGGGGCAGCCGGTGGTCCCCACCTAGGCTCATCCCAGCCCAACATCCATCCCTGCAGGCCACGGGTACGCACACGTGTGCCGGCGACGAACAAGCCGTGGCGGCGCCGATGACGAGCGCGTTACGTTTCGGGTGTCGGGCGACTTACCGACACATCACACCGTAATGTATACGACGCCTGCCATTGTTTTAAAAAGAAAAAGAAAAAAAATGTGATGATGCGTGAGATTTGCTTGCCCTACTTCCTCGTCAACTATTTGGATTGTGTTGCTAAAATACATTTTATTAATTATTTGCTAAAATACATTTTATTAATTATTTGCTAATTGAGCCACCGCGTCATATAGTCACCACAAACTTCGCAGAAATACGAGACATATTCAAAAAATCACTTGGAGTCCCGGGTCGTACTGGTTATATCTTAGGGCCCTACGGGCCGCTAGCCAAGCAGTAAAGGGTGGAGGAACCCACTAAGCCCACCTTTTTCATTACAACTCTAGTCCGATCAGTCAGTCACACCTCCTTCGATCAGACTTGAAGGGAGAGACTTGTGATAGGGTCAATAGCCCGTGACGGACATGCGAGATGAAGAAGTTGCGTGGCACGACAGGACTGGTGGGAGCGGTCCTTCTTCCAAAGCTCCAGGATCCTCCGGGATGAATGTGCCCGGGATTAACAAAACTCCTGGGATCACCTCGGGAGGTCGGGGCCAGGAGACCCCGAGATCACCTCAGGAGAGCAGAGCCCAAGTCACCTTCGACCGCAAATAATGAACCCCCTCTGTGGGAATACCTGGGTAATAGTCACCGGTATTTACGGGCGGATTAGAGCCCGCAATCCTCGGTCATTATCGCCCTCACCCTTACTACGAGTAAGATTCAACGAGTGCGAGGACCGTTACAGGGGAGATCCGGTAGCCGAAGATAGGGTGAACATGGTGAGAAGCGCGGAGACACGTACTATCGTCCTCGCCGCCATCAGTATAAAAGGTAACCCAACCCCTCCGGTAAAGAGGTTACGCTCTCTCAACCTTACGTACATTTTTTCTTTTTTACTGTCTTTGATCTCCATCGATATACTAACTTGAGCGTCGGAGTAGACTCCGCCGGACCCCTTCCGGCGTGTCCCCTAATGCTTGTGTTAATCTCGCAGAGCACAGAATTCCTTCCCCCTACAGCGACTTCCATGTGGGCAGACTCCCGGTGACTGGCAATCGTCGTCGACTCTTTCTGAAACAGATAACATTTAGAATTTTTTTTTTCTATAAATCAGTTTCAAAATTTTGAGATCAGATTTATGCTCTCCCTCTTGCTACAAACTATTTAATATTTATGATAGTGAGATAATAAAAAAAATTATTGGAGAGGTTTATGATAGAGAGATTTTTAAAAGGAATGAGATTTTAAATTTTTGATGTGACAGTGACGTGGCGGAGTATAAATCTTTATAAGAGGTTTATGGCTACCATGTGCTCACATAATTTGGCTCTTGGATTAGAGTGATATGGATCAGTGACATGACACAATTAGGAAATTAGGCGGGCTTAGTGTGGATCAATGATATGGCTTAATTTGGATCATCGAATTAAGATGAACTGATCATATTCATTCAGATGAAAGGGCATAAGTGCTCCTTCGGATGACTCAATTTCATCCATTGAATTTAAAATGAAAGACTCATATGCATTTAGGTGAAGGGACAAAATGCTCTTTTAGATGTGTTGATCTGAGTCGTAAATTTCAAAATGGATGAATTAGATAAATTCAACTGAAGGGACATTGTGCTCAAGGAATGCGAATTAGATCGTCCAATTCAAGCTAAATGGATTAGATTTGTTTGAAGTAAGAAGTTCCTCTAATCCTTCACATAGTATAATAAGGCCACCCACTTTGTCATTCCATTCGTTCAATTCAGAATACAAGCATAGCATTACACTTGCATTCTGGAGGGTTCGAGATGTTTTTTTGGTTCATAAGTCTTGTGATTTGCAATGTTGCTATTGCAAGATAAAATCATTATATTTTGAGAGATGATTATTATATTCTATGAGCATCATATGCGGGCAAATTCATCTTAAAGTCATAGAGTCCAACTCTAATTATAACTTTGCCTAAATGGTGCTATACCTGTATTCTGCACGCACTCAGATTGTATCGCCTTCATCAGTTCCAACAACAACTCATTGAAGTCAAGTATGATTTGTAAGCTCTCCCAAGATACTACTTAGAAGCATAATTTGTATGCTTCACACTAGACAGAAAATCCACTTGGTATTACCCTAAAATACTACACACAAGTTGCTTTGCAACAATGGCTAGTGGTTACAAGAAGACAGAGAAGATGATGCATGTCAACATCGCGCTTTGAGCATTTTAGTAGCTAAGAAATCAATTCCAGTGATGAGAACAAGGTTGATATTGTTTTATGGATGTCACATAAGACCAAACTGATTCAGTCAAATTGAAAGATGTGTTTGGGATATGATATTGCAACAAAAACACAAGTGGGAGTTGAAAATTTTGATCTTGAATGTAAATGACCCACCTTGTAGGCCCTGATGCTTGCTAATTTTGCGACTTTGCCTAGAACCTCACTGCTCTGGATAAGTCCTAATTCGTTCAGTGGTTTTACGTCACAATTTCCCGGCGAGCAAGATCTTCAAGCAATGGACAAGTAGGTTTTGACAACATACGGACAACTTAACTAATTCTTTAACAATGACACATCGGATTCACTCTTTAGCTTGATCAAGGTGCAAATCAAATGTCAATCCGTTTACAGATCCTTGCCTACCAAGAAGCAGCATGCCTCCGCGACCCGGATTTGTCCTTGGTCTGACTCGGATCACGCACCTTTCCATAATTTCGAAACCTATCACTAGATGAAACACTACGAAATAACTCAGCTTTACCGACGGAATTCCGTCGGTATGTATCCTTACCGACGGAACTATGACGAGAAAAAAAAATATCGAAATATTAATTGTCGGGGAAATATTACTAACAAAAATACTAGTCTGTCGGAAAACAACAACAGAATTTTTATTCCGTCGGTAATATATTACCGATGGGATCTATTTTCCGTCGGTAATTACCGACGAAATCCTATTTTCCATCGGTAATTACCAATGAAAAATATAGATTCCGTCGGTAATTACCGACGGAAACACGAAACCAGTCGGAAAATATTGATATAGGTTTACGATATACCCCCGACGGAATACAAATTCCGTCGGTATTCCATCGGAAATATTAAAAGAAATATAAAGGATATTGCTGAAATTTCGATCTATTTTATTTACAATACATATCAACAATGAAAAACCATCACATACGATGGTATTATATATTTCATACATTCACATTTTATATAAACACACATAAAATATATAAAAACACTCACAATCAAACATAAATAATCCAAACTTTACAAACACAATCAAACATAAATCTCATAAATAATATCTAATATTCATATCTTAATCTAATCATAATAACATAATTAAACAAACTAAACTATATATTCTACTCACAATCAGCGCAACAAATTACAATAACATAAAAAAACTAATTAAACTATCAATACAATCCTAGTCCAATCACTCGCAACAAATTACAATAATATAAACAAACTACTGTATCAATATCTAAATCCAAATTACATACCATAATAGAAGATAATCAAATATACTCATACATAAGATAGTAATAGAAAATCCTGTAAGAAAAAATAAAATATAATATGTTGTTAATAGATTTATCTAAAATTAAAAAAATATATATGTAAAACAAAATTTAATACTTGAATATAAATGTAGTGATTATGATAATGATGACTACAAGATAAGGACTCCTAAAATAGAAAAATATAATATATTAGAATATAATTACAGAATAAATAAATTTTGCATGATTTTTATAAAAAACATGATATAGTTTAATATACCTCAGAAAAAGTCTAATTGTTACCGTCTATTGGGTCTTGAGTCTCTTGTGATTCAAAACCATATTGTGTTGGCGGATGAAAGTAGCTACGACCGTCATCATATGGTCCATGAGAGTTTTATGATTGACCTCCCAGCAACGATCATCCTCGGCTCTCCTCGATCATCCTCTGCTCTCCTCCAATCCTCCTTTGCTCTCCTTCGATCCTCCTTCACTCTCCTCTGCACCTCAGTGGATATCTATTGATCTATCTTCTGATCCATGGAGGCAATTTGAGTGCGCAGTTCTTGATTTTGTCGTCGTAAAGACTGCACCTCAGCAAAAGAAGAGAAGGAAGTGTCATGGCCCATAGGAATTCTTAAACGGTCAAATACAACTTTGGTCTGTGAGCTAAGGTTGTAGAGGGTGGAATTTTTTGTCTGTTCACCGACAATATCATAATAGATCTCATTCAGCATATTGGTGGATAAAGTCTGTGACTCCCCCCTCTATCGATGGCTGAGATGCCTCAGCCACTCTATTTGTAATTTGATCCTGTGTGGAAAAGATCATCGGATTAATATTAAATTTGAATACAATTACTAAAGTTAATAAAATTAGAAATGATTCCATGGAATAAAGTTAATAATTTTACGTGTATGACATATGATCGAGAATCAACAAATGTCTCATCCTTCTTTTTATGGGTCTTGAGAAAGACCTCCATATAAGTGGGATGGCAAGCTAGATCTCGTTCCTATATACACAAATTTATTATGCCTAAATTATACGAGTTTAATAATAAATACAAAATTTACTTGCATAACTTTGAATTAAACTCATCAAATCTATAGTATGCTCAATAATAGATTTAGATCCAGATGAATGTTGGGTTGTTCCAGTGCTTGGGCTATTTGGCTCTATATTTCTATTGGCTCGAGCCTTTCAACATTTTCCTTCTACCTTTGTTTATTCCAGATGGTCGTCCATACACCCCAAGTCCCAACATCAACATACGATGGTTGCGTTGCCTTTATTCTCAAATAATACATGTGGTCTCTGTACAATTTGGCACAATAAATATTCCAAGTATTTTGAAATTCTGCCTTATGTTCGTCCTCCCATATATATTTTCTACAATGTAAATTATTAAAATTAGTTTATTAAAATTTAGAATAGTAAATATATTAAATATACTTACTATAAATTCATTATAATAAAATGTCTTCGTCACTTGGTCTATATGTCTCCATGTAAGATCAGCAGCACATACTCTTTCTTTAAATTTTCAGTAATATAAGAGGAGACTCGGTGGCCATCAGGAATAAATCTGCATAAAATAAGAGAAATATAGAGTCAGATATGAACTTGAATTACTAATAATAAAAAATACTTACGATTTTTCAACAATTTTGAGCACCTTGTAGTCATGGAGTGCTACTGGCTGCTACTCTGGCTGCTACTATGCCATAATAGTATATACAAAAATAATTATAACACATCATAATAAAGTTTATATACATGATCATATAAATAGGAAACAAAATGAAAGCATAACTTATATGATAAACAAAAATCCAAATATTTATTCATCATTAATATTGCTTTAATCAATAATAGCAATTTCTAAACCCTCATCGCTAGACTCTGTTAGTTCAACAAGTTTGTCACTGCTGGACATATCTTCATCATCTATATCTGCGTAAGTGACGTTAATATCTACAAGTAATTGAGATGTAGATTAGAGTTGTGAATCAACTGAACATCTTTCCACGTAATCATGTATCATGGTTTTTAGTAATGAGGGTATTTGACATTTCTATGGTTGAGCGAGCCTTCATTCAACAAACAAATAACCATTGACTAGATCTTCGTCTCCTCGTAGGATATTCAAGATAGAAAACTTAACTCGCTTGTACCCCAAAGATGAAAGGTTCAAATTTATTGAACCTTTTGTTTATATTAACCTTAACTAAATTGTAGTTTGGATGTATTCTAGTACCTGTTCTTGGGTCGGATCATACTATGAACATTTGAACAATACATATCTTTTTAAAGGTAATGCAGGGTATTCAACCACTATAATTTCGTCAAGTCTACCATAATAATCAAATTCAATATTACTATTCTCCATATATCTTTTGACGCATACACCAGAATTATAGGTTAACCTCCTTGAATTTTGGTGTGCGACGTGGAATTTGAGACCATTAATACAATAACCAAAGTAAACCATTATTTTACGAAGGGGACCTGATGCAAGATTCAATATCCTATCATCTTCGATATTTGAAATTATACAATCAATCACCTATAAAATTAGTTTTGACATAAACTAGGAGATTGAATAATAACTTATAACTAAAATATTATTAAAAATGGCTCTAACTTACATATATTTGGAACCATAATGCAAATTCGGTCTCTAACTTTGCAGTTATCTCACTTGCACCAATTGATGATTTTGTAGATATAGTTGTTGTTCATATAAGCTGACAAAGAATATCAGATATAAAACAATCAGGATATCATATATAAACTTAACAAGCAGTTAACTAATATTTTATTAGTGAAGTAAACTTACTTTATATATGGTTTGACCTCATGATAGTTTAAGAGTATGTATGTTCTTACATCATAGTATTCCTATTTAGTTAACCATCTAGAAACGGAGTACAAATTGCCTTGTCAAGATACTTGAAAATAGAAAGCATCAATGAGTCTATCGGTTATGCATCATGAAAATTTCTAAGACACTTGTGATGTCTAGTTTTCATATGATCAGCAAAATAATAGGAGCAAAAAGAAGATGCTTCTTTCACCAGATAAGCATTAGATATTGATCCCTCAACTCTTACTTTGTTACGAATATTATTTATTAATTTTCACAAAAATCGTTCAAATGGATATATCCATCTATACTGAATAGGACCAGCTATTTGTGCATCATATGGTAAATGTATTAGTAGATGTTCCATTGAATCAAAAAAAACTAGAAGGAAATATTTATTCCAGCTTACATAGTGTGAGAGGAATGTCTATTTTTAGGCGAACCATATCACCCACCATAATACACCTCACTGTGAAATCTCTAAAAAAATAGACTCAATTATGTGAGTGCTTCCCAGACATTTTGAGGAAGTAAGTTATGGAAAGCTACTGGAATAAGTCTTTGCATGAACACATGACAGTCATGACTTTTCATTCTAAACATCTTTAATCTATTCATATCGACGTATCGAGCCATATTAGAGGCATACCTATCTAGAAATTTTATTTCTTTCAACTAACTACATAAAGCTTGCTTTCCATCTTTGTCCAATATATAACAAGCCTCTAAAAATCTATTGGTTGTTTCATCCTGATGCAATTCTGGCCTATTAACTAGCTTTTTTAATTCTTTACGTGATTTTATAGTGTCTTTAGTTTTTTTAGGCACGTGCATCACAGTGTCGATGGATATTATCGAAGACATTTTTCTCAACATGCATAACATCTAAATTATGTTGAATGAATAGATACTTTCAATAAGGTAACTCCCAAAATATACTCCTTTTCTTCCATCCACACTTGCATATCCGAATAATGTATTTATTTATGTCATCGGAACAAGGTTGAGAAACTGGTAGAAATCCATAATTGTCTATTTGTTCAATGATATCTTCACCTGAAGCATTCACTAGAGGAGATTTTCTAACTACAACATTTTTTAGATTTTTTTTTATTTCACTTAAGAGGGTGATTAGGTAAAAATTTATGGTGATTATCAAACCAAGATACCTTCCCACTGCAAGGTAATAAAAATGCATCAAACTCTATCATGCTGTGTGTGCATGCTAATTTACCAACTGTGCTCCATCCTGACAATATTGGGTATGCTGGAAAATCGTTGATTGTCTATAATAATGCAACATGTAATATAAAATTAGTTTTACTTAAACATCATAAGTCAATTATCCTATATTCCATAAATCATTCAATTTGACAATCAGAGGTTGGAGGAAAATATCTATCTTCTCTTCGGGATTGGTTGAACCAAGAATTAGTACAGTAAGAAATATAAATGCATCTTTCATGTACATCCATGACAGTAAATTATATGGTGTTAAAATAACTAGTCAAGAAGAATATTGCTGTCCTGACTGACCAAATGGTTGAAATGCATCTGGGAAAATTCTCAATCTCACATTACGTGGTTCCATTTGAAATGAAAGAAACATAGTATCAAGATGTTTCCATGCAAGGGAATCACAAGGATGACACATTATAACTCCTTCGTATACATGCTCATGATGTCATATCATGTGGCAAGTTGTAGCAGTAGATGCACATAAACGTTGAAGTCTAATAGTTAATAGAAAGTAATACATCACTTTCCAAGCAATTTTTTTTCTTCTTCTTACCTGATATGCGAGTAAGAGGCTTATAATGAGGGTGACTACATATTTTGCATTCACTTAGTTCGTTGTCTTCATTTCAAAAGACTATGTAGTTATTTATACAACAATCAATCTTCTCAACAGACAATCCTAAATCTTTAACCAATTTCTTTGTATTATAGAAACTATCGGTTATTATGTTATTAGCAGAAAACAACTCTAACATCAATTGACATATGCCATCATAATATCTTTCTGAAAAATGATGTTCTACTTTCAAATTTAATAATCTTGCAGTAGCTGATAATTGGGAATGGTCCGAAGGAATGTCTTCCCACACTTCTCTTTCACTGTCCTTTAATATTTTATATAATTGTTGATATTTAGGTGTTGGTGTTTCATCTACATTAGAATAGTCAACTGCATTCATCGCATCTTGAATCATTATTTAGATTTCAATATTAGTTGATGAATCATGCGCAACATTAATTGTGCCAGATGATGAACCACCAGAACTTCCGGGTCATGAGAGTCGAGACTGCCCGTTGAAGGCGCAGCATAAGTCTCCAGCATTTACTCCTCGGGGTGGTCGGTCAGGACCGCACAGGCCATATCGAGGCGGCCGTTATACTCAGACGTCATTCCGACCGCAGCAGGCAGGACGTCAGCAGGCAGTTCCACCACCAGCCCAGATGTATGGTATGCCTGGGCATGAGTACTCCTCACCAGTGGGGTCTCAATATTCTGGGACAGGATCGTATTATCAGCAGCCACGTCCGTCATATCAGCCTCCAGTTTATCAGCATCAGCCGTCGGCTGGAGCTTCTGGTTATCAGTCTCAGCAGTCGGTTGGGCCTTCTGGATATCAGCCCCAGCAGACTGCTGGACCTTCATCTGCTCAGCCACAGCCGATTTTAGCGTTGCCACCTTCAGCTACAGAGACAGGCCGAGTTTATGCAATCACCAGAGAGGAGGCACAGCGGGCCGATGGATCGGTCTTTCGTGGTATGATTTCGGTTTATGCATTTCCTGCTGAATTACTTATTGATACTGGTAGTTCTAATTCTTTCATATCACGACTATTTATGGGAAAAATTAGTAGATTGCCTACCTTTAGATCACAGCGTTTATCAGTGTCTCTACCATCCGGTGAGGTATTAGATATCACGCAGGAAGTCAAGGCGTGTCCATTGGACTTCGACAATTATACCCTCACCGTGGATTTGTCAGTTCTCGAGATGGTAGAATTTGATATCATTCTGGTCATGGACTCGTTGGCGGCTTATCATGCCACAGTTGATTTCCAAGCGAGGGTGGTAACGTTTCGGCCTCCGAACCAACCCTCGTGGAAATTCATTGGCACCAGAGATGATGGGATTTCTATTATCTCTGCACTTCAAGCTCAGAAGCTTATGTCACATGGATGTCAAGGTTTTGTATTATCATTGATCAGCACTGATGGTAGCAGTAGCCCTCAACTCTCGGATGTTCCAGTGGTCCAAGAGTTTCCAGACGTATTTCCAGAGGAGCTACCAGGTTTGCCTCCTAGAAGGCAAGTTGAATTTGTGATCGAGTTGATTCCGGGGACTGCGCCGGCATCAAAGGCTCCGTATCGTATGGAGCCTAAGGAGTTGGACGAGCTAAAGGTCCAGCTTCAAGAGTTGCTTGACAGGGGATTTATTCGTCCTAGTGTATCCCCATGGGGTTCACCAGTGTTATTCGTCAAGAAGAAGGATGGTTCTATGAGGTTATGCATCGACTACCGGCAGTTGAATGCCGTGACTATCAAGAACAAGTATCCCCTACCTCGTATTGAAGATTTGTTTGATCAATTGAAGGATACCTCAGTGTATTCTAAAATTGATTTACGGTCTGGATATCATCAGTTGAGGGTCAGGGATTCGGATATTCAGAAGACAGCTTTCTGCACCCGGTACGGACATTATGAGTTTTTGGTAATGTCATTTGGGCTTACCAATGCTCCTGCGGTGTTCATGGATCTGATGAATCGGGTATTTATGGAGTATTTGGATCAGTTCGTTATTGTTTTCATCGACGATATCCTGATTTACTCCTGTTCCAAGGAGGAACATGCGCACCACCTTCGTATCGTTCTGGAGACGCTCCGACGGGAGCAGTTGTATGCAAAGTTTAGTAAATGTGCTTTCTGGTTGTCTTCTGTGGGTTTTCTCGGACACGTTGTTTCCAGTAGAGGTATTTCCGTAGATCCCCAGAAGATTGAGGCTGTCACCAGTTGGGAACAGCCTAAGTCAGTTCAGGAGGTGCGCAGTTTTCTCGGATTGACTGGTTATTATCGCCGATTTGTTGAGGGGTTTTCCAGCATCGCTTCACCGTTTACCAGAAAAGGCGTGAAATTTATTTGGACAGAAGCTTGCGAGACTAGTTTTCAGGAGCTCAAGCGACGATTGGTGTCTGCACCTGTATTGGTGTTACCTTCAGGCGAGGACGGATTTGTACTCTACACTGACGCTTCACATCAGGGTTTGGGTGCAGTTTTGATGCAGCATGGACGGGTAGTCTCTTATGCTTCTCGTCAGCTGAAGGAGCATGAGAAGAATTATCTAGTTCATGACTTAGAGTTTACAGCCATTATTTTTGCCCTGAAGATATGGAGACATCATCTCTATGGCGTCACGATTGAGATTTTCACAGATCACAAGAGCCTCAAGTACTTGTTCACCCAGAAGGAGCTAAATCTTCGTCAAGAAGATGGATGGAATTCTTGAAGGATTATGACTGTACTATTAGTTACCATCCAGGGAAAGCTAATGTAGTTGCGGATGCACTCAGCAGAAAATCCCGGAGTGTTCTGGCTTGTCACCGGGTTATGGTCACCGATTTAGTTCAGAGCTTCTCAGAGTTAGGACTAGAGGAGCAGGGTCAGACAGAGAAAGGGTTGTTGGTGTCTATGGTTGCTCAGTCTTCGATCAGGACGAAGATCAAAGAGGCTCAGCCTAGTGATCAGCATCTGCAGTCCTTAGGCAGCCGGATAGCCTCCGAGCAGCAGACTGACTTTACACGTGATGACGAGGGTATTCTTTATTTCCGAGGGAGATTGTGCGTACCTAAGTCACACCCGGTCATGGAGGAGTTGCTTCAGGAGGCTCATCGATCTCGGTTTTCTATTCATCCTGGCGGAACCCGTATGTACCGAGATTTGAGACGTTCCTACTGGTGGAACGGTATGAAGAAAGACATCGCGGATTTTGTTGCTAGATGTCTAGTATGCCAGCAGGTGAAGGCCGAGCATCAGAGACCTGCTGGATTACTACAGAAGATCCCTCTTCCTGAGTGGAAGTGGGAGCATATCACGATGGATTTCGTTGTTGGACTACCGAGGTCTCGTAGAAGACACGATGCGATTTGGGTGATCGTTGATCGATTAACCAAATCTGCTCATTTCTTGGGAATTCAGAGGACAGATTCTCTGGACAAGCTTGCAGAGTTGTACTGCCGTGAGATTATCAGGTTACATGGTGTTCCTCTGAGCATCATATCAGATAGAGACCCGCGTTTCACTTCGCGGTTTTGGCAGAGTTTGCAGCAGGCCATGGGTACCGAGCTTCGATTCAGTACAGCCTTTCATCCGCAGACGGACGGACAGTCTGAGCGTACCATTCAGACACTGGAGGATTTGTTGAGGTCTTGCGTTATGGACTTTGGAGGCAACTGGGAAGATCACCTGCATTTGGTTGAGTTTGCTTATAATAATAGCTATCATTCGGCTATTCAGATGGCACCTTTCGAGGCGTTGTATGGTAGAGCTTGCAGGACACCCACCCTTTGGGTAGAGGTTGGGGAATCTCAGTTGCTAGGTCCTCAGAGTATTCAGCATGACGCAGAGCTAGTCCGTGCTATCAGACGTAGGCTGTCAGAGGCTCAGGATCGTCAGAAGAGTTATGCCGATCGGAGACGCAGACCCTTGGAGTTCTCCGTGAGCGATCACGTGTTCTTACGAGTATCACCCAAGAAAGGGGTGAAGAGGTTTGGGTTGCGAGGTAAGTTAGCTCCACGCTATATTAGACTTTTCCAGATATTAGAGCGGATTGGAGCTGTCGCTTATCGTTTGGCGTTACCATCGTCATTGGCTGGAGTTCACGATGTGTTCCATGTTTCCATGTTGAGGAAATATGTACCTGATCCTACACATGTGTTGTCGGAGGTGCCGGTCACACTACAGCCTGACGCGACTTATGAGGAGGTGCCTATGCGGATTCTGGACCGCAAAGAGCATCGGTTGAGGAATAAGACAGTTCGATTGGTTAAAGTTGGTTGGCAGCACCACTCTGATGAGGAAGCTACTTGGGAGCTCGAGGATACGATCAGAGCTCGCTACCCTCATCTATTTAATTGAGGTGCGTATGGTTGGTTTTCATTTCGTATTTATATTATAGTTGAGGTTTTGATACCTGTTGTGGTTGATTAGTATTTGTTTGGTTTGTTAGTGAAATTTGGGGACCAAATTTTTGTTAGTGGGGGAGAATGTTAAATATCGAATTTTTTCGAGTTAAAAAGGTGAATTTCGGAAATAGGGACCTAGTTGCAATTTTTCAAAATTATTGGGTTTATTTGCAAAAAGCCAAAGATAAGTTATATATAAAAAGCCCTAAGCCGTAACTCCCCCCATTCACCCGAACCCCTCGCCTCTTCGCCGTTCCCTTCTCCCCCTTCGTTGCGAGCGGCGCCGAAAAATCGCCCGAGCGGTTCCTTTCCCTCGCGATAGCCACCGCCGCCCGGCCTTCTCTACTCCGGTGTCGAGCACGAGCAGAGTGTTGCAGTCGCACGCCCGTGCACCCTACCTCACACGAAACCCTAGCCGGGTTGATTTCTGCGCGCGAAGGGAATCCACAGATCCTTTCCGGCCAAGAGCAAAGGCGCCACTACTAGCCTACCTCTGTTCCCCTACCTCTGTTCCTCGTCTCGTCCTATTGCTTGCGTCGACCATCCATCAGAGTTTCCCGATCACTGACCTTTTCTTCTTCCTGCCGATTCAGGTAAGGATTATTTGTTTTGAGTTTAGATTCCTACCTATGATCTTATTCAAGTCGATAATGAAGTTGATTTAATTGGATGAGGTGTTATTCGATTTTCGAAACTCACTGTTTGGATGGGATCAATGGATTTTCGGTTGAGTTTTTGATTTGTACTCTATTCGAGTATTTGGATAGCATTTATTCTTGACTACAATTGTATTTTTAGGTGCTGTGACAAACTTGACAGTAGCGAGCAGTGTGCAATCTTTAGATATGAGATGGGTTGGATCGTAGTTCTAGTGTTAGTTCTTAGCAGTGCTTTAGTATAAGTTGTTCTTAAATTATTTAGTATCTCTTGTTTAGTAATGATGAAGTACCAGGTATATTTAAGAGTTGAGGATGAAATAATGAAATTCAGTGCAATCCAATGTGTGAGAGTAGATGCGAAGGAATTAGTCACCATCGTGTCGTTTTAGTGAGAGGATAATTATGTTAGTAAGGAACCTCTTGTTGTTGGAGATTTGATTAAAGTACATGTTGTAGCTAGGATATATCCTAATTAGGTTTAGTATTTTAGTTAGCTAATTTATTTAATTGTTATTAATTAGCTAAACTTTATCATTGACACAGGACCTTGAGTTGGATACGTACAATTGATCGTGGAAGGTCTTCATTTACGAAATTCTTCAATAAAAGGCGGGTATTTCTCCTTTGTACTCGAGTAGTTTCTTTACCTTAAAAGCATGGCTATATTATGTCTAATAGGCTGCTTGACCTTATTCTTTGTCGGTATTTAAAAATCGCCGTTGAGACTTACTCTTCGTTGATCTTTGAGTATTCCTAAATTCGTATCTGTACAGTCCTCGATTGGTTTTTCTGTTCTGTAAAGTACCGCTTGTACGTGAGTACTTAGAAGTCCATTAAACACAGATAGGTTTATTTGGCATTAGAAATACCCTACCTAGTAGTGTAGGTGCATAATCGTTGGTTTTGATTTCCGGTTGATTGTATTGATGCATCGTGTATTCGTTGGACTTTATTGCATCGCTGTTTCTCCGGTTGTTCGTGCATCGTATATCATGCACCATACTTGCACGTTGCATACTAACGACTGTTGGCTTACATTTGGTTAAGCTGTCGTTAGTCATATTGTTGCTCGATTCACTCAACCACATGTTGACATGTAGTAGTTAGAGTGCGAGTGTTTGTCCTGTCATGCCAGACAGTGACACCCTCACCGTTGTTTTAGAGGGATGAGTCGTTGGTGGCTCACCCTCACCGTTGTTGTTTTTCGAGGGATATATATTGTAGCTGTTGATAGCTCCCCCGATGTACCGGGGTCTGGAGTGTGTGCTCCCCAGCATCCTGTCCACTCAACCACGCCTTATGCGGTATTATTGTTGTTGTTGGTTATTGTTGTTGTTGGAGTGGTACAGTTGTCACAGCCCTACCCACTCGGTCACACAGATGGGATGTGTTGACGGCTTGACTGGCGTCAGGGGTGACACATGTCATTGCATCATGTGCATACGTATTTCTTTTATGCATTTGCTTGTGTTTGATGCACTTATATGAGCTATGATTGTTGCACATGTTTGACATGCATGTATATCTTGATATTATTGTTATTGAGTTGTTTTATACGTGTTTAGTCGTTATTCGGACTTTATACCATGTCGATTGATATATGTTATGCATGATTAGGTGAATTCTATAATTCTTATGGACTGTACACTTTTGAGTTCTCTACTCTGTTTATCCTTATTATGTCATGCTTATTTGTCTACTCATATACCCGCAGAGTCCGCCCGGACTCACCACCCCTGCTTCCCTTTTTGTTGTTTCAGGTAGCAGGTAGATGTTTTGCTTGGAGCCAGGAGATGATCCAGTTGCCAGTCCCTCAGTCCCAGTGTCGGTTTGTTTTGGTTTGTTTTAGTGTCTGTTTTATTTCCGCAGATTGTTTCCTTGTCGAGTATCGGTTTGGATTTTGTCGTTATTACTAGTATGCAGACATTCTTTTATGTTTAAGATGGCTAAGCCATCCATTTACTTTGTTTCAATATAAACTGCGTGGTTGTGTTTATTTCCTATTGTTGTGATGCCAGCCGTATGTGGCTGAGCTATTTTGGTGGAGATATGATGTATATTTGCCCCATATTGTCCACCGTACAGGGGAGATGCTGCCCGATTTTCGAGGAAGCATGTGCCTCTGGGGGCGTGACAGAAGCGGCGAAGGTCGCGCTGACCACGGCGGAGGCGGCCAAGGCCGCCCCAGCCATGGCCATGACGGCCAAGGGCGCGCCGACCAAGCCAGCGCGGCCAAGGCCTCGATGGCCAAGGTCGCGACAGCCAAGCCAACGCGGCCAAGGCCACCGCCATGACCAAGCTTGTCTTGCCCATCGCCGCCACGCCCAATGTCGGCAACCCCAACCCCGCCCTAAACCCTAAACCAAGAAGAGGAGATGTACCGGACGTCGACGAGGAGGCCAAGACACGCAGCCGTCGGAGAGGAGAAAATCGATCAAGCAATCGTGTAAAAATTAGGGTTGTCCCCTAATTTTATCCGTAATTACTGACGGAATCCTATTTCCGTCCGTAATTACCGACGAAAATAAGATTCTGTCGGGAAACTCCCTAAACCATGTGGCCGTCTCATTAATTTGGTAATTGTTGCTGACGGAATTAAAATTCCATCGGCAACATCCATTTTTTCCAACGGAATAGAGATTCCGTCGAAATTTCGACGGAAATAAAATCTGTAACGACCCGGCCCGTCGACCCGACCCCTCGGCCCCTTGGGCGGCCAAATTCCATTTTTGGCGACCCAACAATCTGGCCCCTTTGGTCGTCGACCGTTGGCCGTGCCGTTACTCACGAGGACTTCCACTCCCGGTCAGTGGATTTTTTTTATTGTAACAACCTGGCCCGTCGACCCGACCTCTCGGCCCCTTGGGCGGCCAAATTCCATTTTTGGCGGCCTAACAACCTGGCCCCTTTGGTCGTCGATCGTCGGCCGTGCCGTTACTCACGAGGACTTCCCACTCATAGCCAGTGGATTTTTGCCTTCCTCAGGATTCGAACTCTAGACCTCCAGGCTAAGTACTAGAGTTTATGAATCTGATAGCCAAGGCTATCAGATTCATAAACTCTAGTACTTAGCCGTGAGGTCTAGAGTTCGAATCCTGAGGAAGGTAAAAATCCATTGGCCAGGGGTGGGAAGCCCTCGTGAGTAACGACAGTTACTCACGAGGACTTCCCACTCATAGCCAGTGGATTTTTGCCTTCCTCAGGATTCGAACTCTAGACCTCCAGGCTAAGTACTAGAGTTTATGAATCTGATAGCCAGCTGATGCAGGCTATCAGATTCATAAACTCTAGTACTTAGCCGTGAGGTCTAGAGTTCGAATCCTGAGGAAGGTAAAAATCCATTGGCCAGGGGTGGGAAGCCCCGTGAGTAACGACACGGCCGACGGTCGACACCAAAGGGGCCAGGTTGTTGGGCCACCAAAAATGGAATTTGGCCGCCCAAAGGGCCGAGGGGTCGGGTCAACGGGCCGGGTCGTTACAATAAAAGGGCACCTTTTTATTGTAACGACCCGGCCCGTCGACTCGACCCTTGGCCCCTTGGGCGGCCAAATTCTATTTTTGGCGGCCCAACAACCTGGCCCCTTTGGTCGTCGACCGTCGACCGTGTCGTTACTCACAAGAACTTCCCACCCTTGGCAGTGAATTTTTGCCTTCCCCAGAATTCGAACTCTAAACCTCCAGGCTATGTACTAAAGTTTTGCCTCCACGCTCACTTGGCTACCAGATTCATAAACTTTAGTACTTAGCCTGGAGGTCTAGAGTTCAAATCCTGGGGAAGCAAAAATCCACTGGCCAGGGGTGGGAAGTTCTTGTGAGTAACGACACGGTCGACGGTCGACGACCAAAGGGGCCAGGTTGTTGGGCCGCCAAAAATGAAATTTGGCCGCCCAAGGGGCCGAGGGGTCAGGTCGACGGGCTGGGTCGTTACAATAAAAAGGTCTTATAAGCTATGATCTTTCCATGTGTTTTAGATGTGGGACTATGTTTGCAACCTTGCAACCCCAACAATCCCCCTCAAACAAAGGACCACATGCCCCTACAAGCGGAAACCCTTTCCGTTTTGATGTCTGATCCTCAACCTACCTGGACTTTCTGCCCCTTGGTCCACCCGACCTACTAGGACTTCACTGCCTAGCCACAACTATGACTTCTCTGCTGGTGTTTGGTCCTCTTGATCAAGATACTGGAGTTCATACATCCTTTATTTAAGGCTTAACCCACATGGTTAGATCTGGATATAAGAGCGACCTGGCTCTGATACCAATTGATAGGACCAAAAGGAATTTATATATCTTCACAATGGTATGATATTGTCCATTTTGGGCCTAAGCCCTCATGGTTTTGCTCTACCAGGATTCATAAGCTCTACTACTTAGCCTGGAGGTCTAGAGTTCGAATCCTAGGGAAGGCAAAAATCCACTGGCCAGGGGTGGAAAGTTCTTGTGAGTAACGACGGTCGACGGTCGACGACCAAAGGGGCCAGGTTGTTGGGCCGCCAAAAATGGAATTTGGCCGCCCAAGGGGTAGAGGGGTCGGTCGGGGTCGGGTCGTTACAAGAAAAAGACCCTTTTTATTGTAACGACCCGACCCGCCCCCCTCGGCCCCTTGGGCGGCCAAATTCTATTTTTGGCGGCCCAACAACCTGACCCCTTTGGTCGTCGACCATCGACCGTGTCGTTACTCACTAGGACTTCCCACTCCTGGCCAGTGGATTTTTGTCTTCCTCAGGATTCGAACTCTAGACCTCCAGGCTAAGTACTCCATAAACTCTAGAGTTCGAATCCCGAGGAAGGCAAAAATCCACTGGTCATGGGTGGAAAATCCTAGTGAGTAACGACACGGTCGACGGTCGACGATCAAAAGGGCCAGGTTGTTAGGCCGTCAAAAATGAAATTTGGTCACCCAAGGGGCCGAGGAGTCGGGTCGACGGATCGGGTCATTACAAAATCTCTATAGATAATTTCGTCGAAAATATGAGTTTTTCTTGTAGTGAAATATCTATATTAACAAATTAAAAACTATATACATCAATCAATCGTCCACGTAAACTCTGTACTGTTTCCCTCATGAATAATAAGTGGAATATATTCTTACTAAGTATCTTCGTTCGCTCAAGTGGTGGAATGGAAACAAAAGTTGACAGGAATTGAACATATATTTTATGGCTTGGAGTATCAAACTCAAATTCATGAATTGGAAATGGATATGCTCGGAGTGATAAAGAACCAATAAAGAGCTCAAAGAGAGATCACAAAAGGAACAAGTGGAGAAAAGAGCACTGTCGAGAATGCTACAAGAATTTGACTCAGGCAGAAATGAGGAATAAAAATATGAGGAAGAATTGAGCTCCCTATCTTCTACGTAAAGAAACCAACTGCTCCAATTTTGACCTACTCCATCCAACTCGCTAAGTATTAAGGTAATTAAAAGGTAGCTGGCTAGGTCAATCTTAACTTTGCCTACTTGTACATAGTATTGAGTTTTTCTAGGAAAAACAAATTAATTAGGTTGGGTAACGTTGAACCTGAGCAATCGATTTAGTTCTATGAAAGTTTTCTACCGACCGCTAGGGTAAATCGGGAAACGTTCGTGGCGAGCAGTCCAAAAGCTAAATATCCCATTGTTGCATGTGATATTTGGAAAAAAAAAAATTCTTATAAAATTCATCATAATTAAAAATCGAATCATCAATATTTAAAAAATAATTAATCGCTCTCCTGTCACATCATAATTTTAAGGGCGGTGTTTTGAAGTCTATGTATGGTAAGTTGAGATTTATAAACTACGCACAATTCAATTGATCTGACCCTTGACAAACTTCTTAATAATTGTTTAGAACATACAATGATTTCCTATAGGTAATTATCTTCGCCCGGCTAAAATAGTTGTCTTAATATATGGAGAATTATCAAATTAGTGGAACTAGTTTTATTTTTATAATTGAAAGTAAATTTTCTACCTTTTGATTTGGAGTGTATACAGGCCGTTGGAGAGAGAGGGAGAGGGAGCCAATTGGTCAATTTAATCCAATTTAGAAATTCTTAAGTCTTTTAAGATATTCTTGATAGAATATTTTATGAAATTTAGTTGATAGTGCCCTATCTTTAAGTCGAGTCTGTTTATTTGGGAGATTCAAATTTTGGTCTTAGAATTAAGAGGGCTGGTTGATTATTATTCCAAAAATAAAAACATAATTAATACCAAGTCACTTTCTTATCTACTTGATAATGTGAAAATGCCTTTAAGTTATAAATAAGGTGATTGATAAATAAATCCATCATAATATCTTTTAAAGACCCAATTTTTTTAAAATAATAAATATTAGCTTGAAAATCAAATAAGATAAATTAAGAAATAGAGCAAATCATTAGGAGAGGATAATTTTTTTATATTCATCTAGAATCAATCCTTATTCATTTATGTAAAGTTACCATATGATAATTAACTCAACTATATCGTGAAGATTAATTTGGTAATCCTCATGGTGGTAAAAGGTGATTTGCTCACTCCAGTGTCATCGTCAATCCGTCCCATGATCAACACGGAGGAGGTAAATCACAGATGTTACTATCCCGGACAGTGACTACCGCATAAGGGAGGGCAGACACTTGGCTTCACCAGGAATTAACTCTCAGATCTCATTGTGACAACACCTCAGGCGCTAGCGACAGTCCATATTTGGTAGCCCTCATGGTGGCAAAAGGTAATTTGCTCACTCTCAGCGCCCCCGCCAATCCGTCTCAGGGTTAACACAGAGGAGATAAATCATGGGGGCTACTAGCCTAAATGCTATGGCTAGCACGTAGAGAGGGCGGGCATATTGGTTTTGTCAAATTTTGATTCTCAATCCTCAAGATAATAATACTCACGTACTAATCATCAGTCGGTGAAAAAATAGCTTAAAAAGAGTTACAATAATTCTTTGATGGATTACTCGTGAAATGTCATACAATTCGATGAAAAGATAGCTAACAAGAGTTACAATAGGGTTAAAAAAATAATCAAAAGTGATGGAATATTAGTGTGAAGCTCTTCTTATGTTATTGTTTCTGATGTGCTTCTAAAACCCTTAAAATAGCCTATTCCACATGAAATGGATATTGACTCAATTTTGTTGAGTTGGCACCCATCAGATAGACTAGTGTTCATCGGATGTGTGTATTTCTTACATGATTTTAGTATTATTTTGTATACATTCTGTGATATTTTATGAATATATTTCACACTCTTATCTTCTTCTGTTAGTATTGGATACACAACATTTAATTCAAAGTTTTGATGTATAACTAAGGTTAAAGTTAAGTTAGTTGTGATCTAACAAATTATGTCAAGTGTGCATGTACATGTTACATGACAAGTGATAAAATCCTGTTTGAGAGTCAGACGGTGACTATAGGTGTTCCGAAAGGAATCGACGCGGACGGCTAGTCACCAGAGTAGCCCACGAGGACAATGACGGGGAAAAGTTGATCGCGTCCTGCAAAATTAACACGAGCGTAATGGGAACACACCGGAAGGTTTTTCGGCGGAGTCCACTCCGACGCTCAAGTCAGGAATCAGAATTATTTTAGAAGGACAACTAGGAATCCAAATTTGTGCAAGTTCGGAAAGCATACCCCCTTTACCTAGATGCCGAAACACTTTATATACCTGAGGGCTTGATCACACGTGTCTCCACGTTCCCTAAACATCGGTTACGTGATAACTTTTAGGTAATGGCCGCTGCGATCATTAAAGCCTTAATTGCCGCGTGTTATGGACAATAATTATGCGATGACCCTCCCGTTCTGGAAAGAGGAATGACTACTTGAATTCGGGCTATCTAATGCATTGATCGTTGGGCTCCACTCTCCCAAGTAGGTCTTGGGGTCTCATCTCCCAAGCTGACCTCAGGGCCTTTGTTCATTTTGCCGAGAGGGGCTTGGGATCCAACCTCCAGTCTGACCTCGGGGGACTTTATCTGTTCTCCCGAGGTGACCTCGGGAGCCCGACCTCGGTCTGTCGTCGGGGCTTTAATATGCTCTCCCGAGGTAATCTCAGGAGCCCGATGGTCGGGCTGTCCTCAGGGCTTGGGTTCAGTACCCTCCGAGGTAGTCTCGGTCTGTCTTCAGATCTCTGACATGTCAGCTCCAGCCACGTAGCTTCCCCATGCCACATGTCCACCCTGGGATGCTCATCCCTATCAATAGGCAACCAAAGTCCTGATTGGATGTCGGTATTAGTTAAGTCTTGGTTGGAATCAAGTAGACAAAAGTACTAGTTGGAGGCTAGGTGAATCAAATTCTAGGGAATCAGTTAGATGCTGAAGAGTTAGCAGACAAAAGTCTTAGCTGGAGGCTAGGTGAATCATGTCCAAGTAGAGTTAATTAGAAGTTAAATACTTAGCAAACAAAAGTCCTAGCTGGAGACTAAGTGAATCAAGTTCAAGTGGAATCACCTGCAAGTTGAATGTTTGACAGACAAAGTCCTAGATGGAGACTAAGTGCATTAAGTCTAGATGGAATCAGTTGAGAGTTAAAGCTTGACAAAAAAATTCTAAGTAGAAGCAACTGGGAGCTATGGGTTGGCATCTCATTCTAGATGGGTCAACTAGAGGTTGAGCGTCTAGACCCAAAGTAAGTGTGAGTAACTTTAAACTTTCTATCTTACTCATTACATATAACAATATCAAGGAATCAAGGTTCGACGGTTCCAGGCAACAAAGGGAGTCCGGGGGTTACTGGCTGGTGATAACTCTCTACGAAAGATTTCAAAGGGTCCAGGTGACTGTATTGGGGTCGGGATCAATGAAGGATATGGGCGACTAGAGCAGCTTTTAGGTGATCGAGAGAGGGTATTATCAGAAATTAGAGCGAGGTAAGCACTAGAGGAGAGAGATCCATTGAGGATGAGTCACAGTGGGATTGTGGGCATTAGTCCAACTTAAATCCATTCTGAAAGTCTAAGTTGAAATAAAAACTAGATCCTAATCTTGGTAAGACAAGACCTAACTCATAATTTTATTATATTTTATGTGCTAACTCTGTTTGTAGGTATTTGGACTAACATATTTTTGTAAGAGTGAGTAGTAAAAAATCAACTTTGGATGAATAGTGCTCGAGTCATCCAAGAGTTGATTGGAGGCGCCTCAACTGAGGCACTGGAGGCGCCCTGGATGGATGGAGGTGCCTCTGCGCAGATAAACTTTACGGATGAAGTTTCAACGACGAGAGGTGCCTTAGGTTGATTGCAGGCACCTTGAATTGGACTAGAGGCGTCGCGGATAGGATTGAAGGTACCTTCAAGTGGATAGAGGCCGACGATTTCGAATCAGATCAGCACTATTGGAAGCATCTTAGGTCATTGGTGTTAGGACATGTCGAGAGCTAGAGGGGAGGGGGAGGGGTGATTAACTTCTCTTTTGTTTGATGAAGATTTATCATTGCGAAAGACTTGAGCAAATGCTAACACTCTAGGATTTACTTGGTATTCACCTCCTTGAGGTGACTAATTCAAGGATCCGCTCTCCTCTCACTCACAAACACTATGAATGTCTCCTTCGTGGAGACAAAGAAGCCTCATATAGGTTTACACAAGAAATATAACAAGAACAAGCAAATACAAATAAAATCTTACAAAATTTACAATAATAAGCTTTGTTTTTCTTGCTTTCTTCTAGATTGAAATCACCCCTTGATGTTTAGAAATGCAACAACACTTGTCCCTAAGAAGTGCACAAGAATAAGTGAAGGAGGAAGAGAGAGCTATTTCAACCTGTATGAAAAACCCTTTATATCGCGCTGACCTAGGGTTCTTAATTGATTGTCCAATTGATTACCACGTCAGATCTAACCGTTCAACGATTCTTTTTCAAAGCTTAATTAATTACCCAATCGATTAAGAAGATCTTAATCGACTAGCCAATCGATTCAGCACCTTACGATGCTCTTATGCCTTAATCGATCACTCAATCGATTAACAACATCCCTAATCAATCACCCAATCGATTAGGGTTGCTTCTGTTTTTGCGACAAAGCTACCCAATCGATCAAGGGTCTTTATGTTCCCGCGAGAAATCTGTTGATGCAGTCTGATCTTGATTGTTGTTTTGGTATTGACACCGATTTTAGTTTAGGTTAATGAGATGAGTCTGGTTTAAGTCCTGGTCGGGGACTGGGCACGACTCCCGGTGAGTGAGGTCGGGTGACTGAAACCCTGGTGAGTGAAGCCAGGTCCTAGCTTGGGAAGCTAGGTTGGATGAAACCCTAGTGAGTGAAGCCAGGTCCTAGCTTGGGAAGCTAGGTTGGATGAAACACTGGTGAGTGAAGCCAGGTCCTAGCTTGGGAAGCTAGGTTGGATGAAACCCTGGTGAGTGAAGCCAGGTCCTAGCTTGGGAAGCTAGGTTGAACGAAGTCCCAGTGAGTGAAGCTGGGCACGGAGTCTTGGTCCGGGGGACTGAGCACGAGTCAGAGAAGGCTAGGAAGCCTGTTCTCTTGACTTATGGTGGAGTTGGCCTTGGCTAGATCGGTCTGGTGACCGATCAGGGAGTTGGCATGAACTCCCTGTCGTGGATCGGTCTAGTGACCGATCCAGAGAAGTCTGATCGGTCTGGTGACCGATCAGGGAGAGAACAGAAACATTGTTTGGCTTCTGTTCGGCTCCTGATCGGTCTGGTGACCGATCAGGGAGAGAACAGAAGCTTATGATTTGGCCTCTGTGTGACTCAGATCGTTCTGGTAAACGATCAGAGACCCTTGATCGATCAATATAACCGATCAAATTGTCGCAAGGTTTCTCACCTAGACCGATCAGGCTGGAGCCTGATCGGTCAGGGAGTGACCTGATCGGTCCCTAGACTGATCAGGGCACAACATAACCGGTTAGGTGACCGATCAGGGGGCGTGGGATGCGAAAGCTGAAGGTTCTGTGCTCAGCTGTTGGATCGGTCTGGTGACCGATCCCCAGTGCTTGATCGGTCAGGGTGACCGATCGTAGATGAGTTTGCGATCCCAGGTTTCTCACTAGGGACCGATCAGGCTGGAGCTTGATCGGTCTGGGATCACCCTGATCGGTCCAGTGACCGATCAGGGTCATCTCTGATCGGTCCGGTGACCGATCAGGGTCATCTCTGATCGGTCTGGTGACTGATCAGTAGCTGACAGCTTTAATTCAAAAACACTGTCAGAGTTCTGATTGCGTTCTGTTTCTCTTCTGATCACTACTGATATGTTCTGATATTTGATCTTCTGTTGATTTGCTGTGCTAAACAACTGCTAAGTGTGCAGGTAACTCAAGATTACACAAGGAGAGTCAAACGGAGGCTTTCGCTACAGCAGGTTTGGCTGTTTGCTCTCGCAGGATACAACGTCTTCTGTCTTCTAGCGAACGGCTGGGAAGCTGACCTGAGGCTCAACTGGAGGGAGTCCAAAAGAGGTCAGGGGTAGCTGGGCTATTGCAGATGAGCAGCTGGTGACCTGGCGAAGGGCAGCAGGTTAAGTGTTGGCTGGCGAAGAAGAGAAGGGTGACTTGAACTCTTGATCATACTGCACCTTGAAGCATACTCTTGAGCATCCTTTGAAGCTTCTGCAACTTGAGCACCTTGAAGCAGAGGAGAACTTGGCGAGTCCATCAGCAAGCAGACACGAAGAGCTGGGAGCTCTTGCGTGAGAGTTGTGATGGGTGAGCTTGGTGAAGTGTTTCCGTCTGTGTTCATTATGCTTTGTAAGTGTGTTTATTGTCTCTGTGCTTTTCATTCCATATACTCTGTTGATACTTGCTGTGGAGAGGTTTCTCCACCGAGAAGGAGGTACTATTTTATCCGGATTCTCCGGGGCTTAATCTGCCGACGATCAAGGGATCGCCCACCTCACGGGCACGCCAAAGAGTAGGGGCAAGCTATCCCCGAACCTTGTAAATCCTCCTCGTTAGCGTTTGTGATTGTCTATTTAGTTTTTGCTATTTTGTTTCTGCTTTTGTTTTTGCTTCCGCTGCTAACCATCAAAGTGCAGAAACTTTAAAAAGAGCTAAGTTTTGTGTCTGGCTACATTCACCCCCCCCCCCCTCTCTAGCCATCCAAGTACCAACAAAATCACCCTCAATCGATCATTTGATTGATTGATATTGGCCCAATCGATTACCCAATCGATTGTCAATGCCTTGACTCATCTAACCCAAGTCTTGGGTTATTTTGTCCAACCCAAGCCTTCCATGACTTGTTGGAACTTCCTCACCAATTGTCCAGTTAAATCTTGACCAACTTGAACTTCTCTTGCCTAGTTTTCAACCAGGACTTCTCTCGTGCCAAGTGTTTATCTCCCAGCTAACCCATCTTGGACTTCACATAGTTCTCAACTAAGTTTGCTTAGTCTAACTAGGGCTTCCCTTTGCCTAACCACAGTTAAGTCTAGTCATTCAGTAGACTTCCACCCTACCAACGTGCGATCCTCCTAGATCTACTTGGACTTTACCTAGTTCCCAACTAGGTCTGCATAGTCCCACTAGGACTTCTCCAGTCAAGTTTCCAGTCAACCTTGATATACTTAACTTGTCTCACACAACATCCAAATATCATCGTCAAACATCGAAACTCAAGCTCACTTAAGCTTAGTCAAACTGGTCAACTTGGACCTAAAGAAGATTCCAATGGCCTTTATAAGGAGGGTTCGACAGCTTTCTTCACACAACTTTTTAACGAGCTTCCTTGATCTTTCTGGTGTGTCGTCTTCGTGCTACTATCGTGCTTCTACTCTACAACACCCGACTACTTCTGTCAGACCAACACCGATCTCTAGCTACAATCTTCAAATCTCTACAAGTGTTAGTAATGATTTAATTTGTTTATTGTCATTCATGCATAGGAAAGTGTACGGTGTTACACTTTTCACATTTGTTATTCGATTGCTCTTCTGGAGGTTTCCATAAGAGAATATTAGTGTATTGTCATCGAGAAAGATCCAAGGGCCTGAGTCTTGGAATAGGAGTCGTCGAAGGCTCCGAACTAAGTAAATTGATTGTGTGCTCTTTTCTTACTTTATATTTCTTCCGTTGTACACTTGTTTTAAAAGGAAAGAAAAAAAGTTTTAAACACACATGATTCAGACTCCCCCCCTCTCCACGGCATTAGTCCTACAGACTCAACAACAATAGATATTCAAATCTCTTCATTCTCATACTCAGGAAGTCCTCCAAGTTCTATTGTGTGATCCAGCTGAAAGCATCAGGAGAAGTATTGAGACATTCATGGCTTCTGACCGTATAACACGAGTTTGTTTGTTTATTAAAGCTTTAATCCCTCATCTTATTACTTGTGCTTGTACCTTACTAAAGTGTAAGAGGTTTCTCCATTTTCAAAAGGTATTTGAAAAGGAGAAAAGTAATAGTGCTCATGCTCATGATATAGCCTTGGATGTAACAACTCTAGGGTTGTGAATCAAATAAAATCGTCTATGTCTCTTTATGTTCTTGTAATTTTTATTTTTTTCTGCTTGTACTAACTCTCAAATAAGTACAATATGAAAACATGAAAAGTTAAGAGCAATATTCACCCTTTCTCTATTGCGCCACTTGATCCTGTAGGTCTTCCTTGCCTAATTCTCAACTAGGTCACCCACCATCTATCCGTTAGCACTTCCACAATCTGGTTCTCAACTAGGTCTCCTTGCCTTATCCCACTAGGACTTTGTCATTACTTGATTCTTAACCAGGACTTTTGTTGCTTAGTCTCACTAGGCCGTAGCCTTTTCCTGGTTCCCAATCAGGATTTTGCCTCATGTCAAATTACCTGTACCTACACACTTGACAATTTCATTATATCACATAGAGACTAACTTTAAACTTAATAATACATCAAAACATATGTTTAATATATATAGTGCTCCTTGCACCATGGACGGAGCCACTCTATGGTTGTCCCCAGCCCATCCTAGGTGAAGAAAAAAACAATTATGACTAATATTCCTCAGCCAGGCAAGTAAAAACCAAATCAAGTAAAACAAAAGCACGTATTGTTTCTAATTTTTTCTATTATTATTTTTTATTAATTTAAAATATTTTAATTTTCAGATTAACTACGGAGATGTGATCACAGATTTATGTATCTCTTTCCTTCATCCTTCGTATCTTTGATAAGGTCTTTCTCGCTTTTATGGGTGCAATGTAATTCAAGGATCGATTTAGGTGACATATTTGCTAGATTAGGCATGGATCAATTTTCAATATTTCATCGCCCAACATTATGTCGTCCCATCTAGGAGGTCGTTGTATACCATAATATATCTGCCTATATTTTATCATGAATATCGAATTTGACAAGGTCTTTCCTACACCCGATAATTTTATTTTTAATTCAATTATATATCTATTTAATTAATTTTCTTCTATTTCATTGTAATTATAAATAAGGATTGACTTTTGTTCTTTCTGTCCATTTGATTGAACTTGCAATATATTATCACCTTTTGTACTCGCTATTTCCTTAGCTACTAGCAAGCACTGGCCATTGACGATAGTTGCTTCTACCCTCCTCGTCTTCAACTTCAAGACCACGCTCTGATTCTCATCTGACTTTAGCTGCCTCACTTGCCTTGCTCCTCCCATCGTTGTCCTTCACCCGTCCTCCCCCGATGTCAAAATCGCCTCCCTTATCCGCCTCGCTTATCCATCCCCATGCACTAATTTCCTTGTCACTGCTCGCGGCTATATCCACTCCCTCTGTGACTAGGCTCTTACCCTCGGAGGCATAGTCGTTGACATGACCGCCATAAGCCTTTGCTTCCATGATTGGATCGACGTATACTCCACGTTGACGTACACTTACGTCAAAGTCAGAGACAATCAGCTACATTTTGAGGTCATGTGTGAGATGCTCGAGCACAACCTCATGTTGTGCTCGTGGATCGACTACCTTTACCTCACCTTTAGCGAAACACTCCCGAACATTGGCATCAACGACCAGACCTTCCGCCATGACCTCTAAATTTTCAATGAACTAGATATCATTATTAATAAATTATCTTAACAATTTCCTAAATAAAAAAAAATATTTAATAAAAATTAAAAATTCAATGAAATGTAGGAAAAGACTAGATGTGCTCACGTGAAGTGAACTCGAATCTCTTCTACGACATCCTTGTGGACTAAGCTAATTCAGGATCAGTCCAATCCATCTCTAATTCTTGGCTCCGTCTTTGGGTCTGACCTAAAGTTTCACTAGAAATGTAAAAATCAGGACGGGATGGTCCCATAATTGTCAAACTGTTTTATGTGCTTATCTTTATTATACTTGTTGTGCTAACATTATGATGCAATAATATGAAATCAGAAGTTAACCGAAGTTAGGGGATTCAAAGCGTCTGAAGGTCCGAGTGACTAGATATATCAAGGTGTTTGGAATGGCCCGAACTTAGCTACGCGTACAATTGAGATGACACGTTGTGGTTGACTGGTACACGTCAACTTCTAATCACCTGAGAGGGATCCCGGCGTTTAAGAAGTGATAGAGTCGACACAGATAGAGTTTCATCCAGGTGCGTCCACATCAATGGTTCAAGCGTCCGACGATGGTCCAAGCAGCCCGCATTGGATAATTCACCGAGGGAGTCAAATCGGATAGCTCATGTTGGAGGTGCCCAGGGTTGGTCCAGGCGCTCGGAATGCCCCTATAAAAGGAGCCTTTGAGCAATAGCTTAGAACACCAATCTTATACGTTCAAACGACTCTCGTGTTGCTCCAAAATTTTGTCACGATGCTGAAGTACTGCTCCGACAGCAACAATCAAATTTTTACTCTTTTTGTTGTCACTATTTATTTTTAGTATTGCCAATCCTTTTCATCCTCAGATTTTTACTGAACGTTTGCCTAGTAGCATAGGTGAACTAAGTAAAAATAAAAATGTTAGTATTGTGTTTATCTTTATTTCATTTCCGTTACTTAAATTTTGAAAATCATAAAAAAGTAACATGCGATATTCACCTCCGGATATTCACCGCCCTCTAGCATTTTTCTTGATCTTACATTTTCATCTTAGTTATATGAAATTATTATTTAAAAAAAGAAATAAACAGAATAATAGCTTAACTGTCAAATTTTTTCATAAACAGAAAAATGGTCAACTTTGATATCCTTAATTTCTTGTAACTTGGTCGAACCTAACTTCACCTTAATTGAATCGTGAACACTGTAACTGTGCACTAATTTGGGGTAAGAAACCTGTTGAAACCAACAAAGTGAAAGAAAAGGAATTCGTTTGCACGTAATTAATTTTTTTCACCTAAAACTTGAACGACAGGAGAAGAGACGACGTACCTGGCCTGTTTGGAAATTTGAGACGCGGTCGTTATGGTAGTTAGAAATTTGACCGCGATTCACGGGATAATTTCCACATTCTTTTCGCGGCAAATAATTGATACTTAATTAAATCATTTTTTTTCCTATTCGAATTCAATAAGCAAAATAGTATTTGACGAGCATGTTGCCAAACCGACGATCAACGGGCATTGACCGTGGTAATGTTGTGATTCCCAGAAGTAGTAATGGTAGAGAAGTCTTTTGATCCCCGACCCATGTAGGGTCCTGTCTCTCTCCGTTCCGGACACCACTATAAATGCCCATGCCAGCCTTGTCCCTCTCGCCTCCCTTAGGCATCCTTGGCCTTCGCCGTAGCTGTCGCCTCACCTCTTCCAGCCTACGGAAACACCTGCGAGAGCGATGCGGACGAGGCGGGGCCTGATCAGCTACCCCGGGACGAAGCGGGACCCCGAATGGAGGAGGTCGCCGGAGGAGGAGGAGAAGACGACCAACAACCGGAGCCAGAAGAGGCGGCGGCGAGGGGGTACCGGTGAGGACAAGAATATGGACGATGAGGGTCGATCCGTCTCCGACAAGGCCGACCTTTTCGACGGCCTCCCTGACGACCTCATCATCTCCATCCTCTGCAAGCTCAGCGCCACCGCTGGTTCACCTTCGGATCTTGTGAGCGCGACGCTAACGTACGCACCACCTCTCCTGCCGTGAAATCTTTGGTCCTTTTTTCATATTTATGCGGTTAAAATCTTTTTTTTTTTTTGTCTTTTTTGAATTTGATAGATGCAAGAGATTGAAAGGATTGGGATGGAATCCCCTTGTTCTCGCCAAGGCGTCTCTGAAATCTCTCGTAATTAAGGCGAAAAATTGGTCGGATTCGGCTCATAAATTCCTGAAGCAGTGCGCCGATTCCGGAAACATTGAAGCTTGTTACGTGCTGGGAATGGTAGGTGTTCGTTCATCGACTAATTCGAAGGGTTTTGGGAGATTCGAGGGATAAAGATGTGATCTTTGTGTGAAAACTGGGTGTGCAGATTCGATTCTACTGCCTAGAGAACAGGGGAAGCGGGGCGGCGCTGATGGCCCGGGCGGCGATGGGGTCTCACGCGGCAGCTCTGTACTCCCTCGCCGTGATTCAGTTCAACGGAAGCGGCGGCTCCAAGGGAGACAAAGACCTTCACGCTGGCGTGGCGCTGTGTGCCCACGCGGCGTTTCTCGGTCATGTCGACGCGCTTCGGGAGCTCGGTCATTGCCTCCAGGACGGTTATGGAGTCCGACGGAACGTCGCGGAGGGCCGTCGATTCCTTGTCCAGGCCAACGCCCGAGAGCTAGCATCCGTCCTCAAATCCTCCTTCGCCTCCCATGCAGCCTGGCGGCAAAATCACAACCACCACCACGCCCTGGCTTCCGGCTGCTCCCTCCTCAGCGATTACGGCTGCAACGTCCCGCCTCCGGAATCGCATCCGGCGAACCGGTTCATGGCGGAGTGGTTCGCGAAGAGAGGACCTGCTGGCGGGAAGGGTGACGAGGGTCTCCGACTCTGCTCCCACACCGGCTGTGGCCGCCCGGAGACGCGTCGCCACGAATTCCGGCGATGCTCCGTCTGCGGCGCTGTCAATTACTGCTCGAGAGCCTGCCAAGCTCTCCATTGGAAGTTAGTGCACAAGGCGGAGTGCGCTCCCATGGAGCGGTGGCTAGACGCTGCGGCAGCCGCCGGTGTTGGTCCGCCGGAGGTGGCTGGTATCGAATAATAATGAATAGAGTTTCCTGCGAAAGAGAAAGAGGGTGGATTTTTATTTTTGATTTTATTTTTGTTTTTTTGGTGCTTTACTCGAATGGTTCTTTTCCTTCCTTTCTTCTTCTGTATAGAATGCAAAAAAGAAGTGTTTTTTGTTCAATGCGCCGTTCCGTAGAGAACATGAATTTCAGAAAACAAAAACCTGTCTTTTTCATATTAACAATAAAGAACAAATTTCAATTTTGTTTTACCATCTTGCATCCTATTCTCATACTTAGTTCAGAAACTAATTTAGGTTCAGATATGGTCAAGTTAAAGAGAAACTCAAGAATGTCATAATAAAAAAGCTTTGACGGGTTTTTTTATTACAAAAATAAAAAAATAATAAATTGTGTCAAATTTTGGGGCAAGTAGCTGGGCCCTAAAGTAAAGAGACGTGGAGGTGGCGGCATGGCTTGGCATGCGCGACTCGTGAGCAGCTTTTTCTTACAAATAAATAATTAATTAGCTACTTGCTTTTTTACTCACGCGGTGGACCAGGGTTAACTCTTCACCTTTGCGTTGGGGTTAAGCCTGCCTCACCTTGTGTCTTCTTCCCTGCAAATCCAATAAAGTTCTCTCTCTCTCTCTCTCATTTACTCTCATAGCACCCAAGTCAAAAGTGAACCCAACGGATACAACAAGGAATCCAATGATATTTGCTTGTTTACCACAAATAAATCTATAATTCGTCTGGATTTTCTTGCACTATATATATAGATACACAGTTAATTAATTTGTGCCTCCCAATCAGCATCTCCCAACCAAAACCCTTATCTTAATACTCTTGGAAAAGGGCCCTGAGAGATATGCAACGCATACATTGATTGGGCCATGGATGATATATATATCCCATTGCCCAGTGAGGGCTTGACATCTGGCAAAACATATATAGCTAACTGCCTTAATTTAGAGGTAAGCTACTCTGATGCTTCTCCCATTTTTAATATTTAACTTATACATTATATATATAAACACACACCTACCTAGCTAGCTAGCTAGTCCATGGTACAACTTCAACTGCACCACCATGCGCAGTTCAACCCTAGAGGGATAAGGCTCGTGTGTTGCAGGGCATATGAAGCAAGTCAGGGCTGGAACGATCACCTTTAGGGGATGAGCGCCAGATGGAGGCTCCTTGGCGTTTCGTCAACTCCTTTCACGTGCATGTGCATGTATGCATGCAATTGCATGCTTCCAAAGCGAGTAAGATACGCATAAATAACAACAAAAGGGAAGCGACGTGTAAAAGCCTTCAATGTTTCTTCCTCTTTCTTCTTTATCTATTATTAATTGTAATTTGTTTTACCTACTTTATTTTTTTTTTTTCAAATTCTCTGTTCTTTCCTGTGTACCAAGTCTTCCATCGATTCGTCTTACATGGTTTAGGCGTGCCACCTTTAATTTCCAAGTGTTGCCGGACGCCGCTCTCTCTCTCTCTCTATTAATGGATATTGAGTCACTGCATTAATCTATATAATGCATTACGGCTTTCAAACAAATGACTAGAGTAGTAACTCGGTCAAAGGAGTATATTTAGGGATCCTCCACTAGTTGAGTTTTGATAGATAAAAATGAACGGGCATATAAGGGAGCTAGCTTGCAAGGTTAATTATAATCTAATCTATATATTAATTCTGTCAATATTCTCATTCCATATTCCTGCCTGCTACAAATTCCGTGCCAACTACCTTAGAGATGAAGTGTTTGAGTTAGCTTCACATTCAAGTATTAGCTCGCATGCATGGAAGCAGTAGACAAATGAATCCATCCATCGGGATTTGGACCATCCAGGAACTGGAGAGCAGCTGCGTTTATATAGTAGAAAGAAAGGATTGGGGATTGGGAGAGTAGTTTGCTTGACGCATTTGGCTTGTTCCCTTCTTGGTTTGGTGCGAGGTCATGTGGTGAGTCCCAAGGAACAAAGCAAAGGGGGAGGCTTCTGGGGACGTTCATTACGTGCATGGGAAGCAGACTGACCGCCACGTACGCTAAAAGCAAGCTTGCGTGCATGCAGCCATGCATGCAGGGTACGTATACTTCCCTTCCACGGACCTCCACACTCAATTACAAACTAATATTTATCTAATAATTCATGCTATTAAAACTGGGGCGTCATTACCCGCGTGCTTAGATTGAACAACTTTTTTTAAAAAATTAACTTAATTTTAAGCAAAGGTTTAGGCGAATGATGGGATGCTACGTTAATCCTTATATATATATATATATATATATATATATATATATATATATATATATATATATAATATATATATATATATATATATATATATATATATATATATATATTGGCATGCATATTAGCTTAGATTGTGGATTAACTGCGTGGATGTTAGTGTGCGTTTTCACATGCTACTGCTTATTTTGCTCCTCAATCCACATGGTATAAGCAATATTATAATCTCCATGCTCCAGTATATGTAGTAAGGTTTCTAATATTCTTTTGACATGATTTCATACGTGTGGTGAAAACTTGAAAGGTTTTTGATTACTACGACCATTCTATTCTCAGTTTTGGCCGTTTAATATACCAATGTATGTTTAAGTTGCTTTATATTTCAATTTAGACTCAAGCATTAATTTGGTGTTTATTGAATCGTCAATAGTATAATAATATTATCACATTTTTATGAAAAAGATCGGTGTCCAAAATCTACTGCGAATAAAAATGTTTTTTTTAAAAAAAACATTATTTGTTGAAGAAGCAAGCATATGTGTACCATCTTATGGAGCTTTGTCTGGTGGTTGTCCACAATGTGATTAGAGTAACATGAGAGCCAAGCCATGCACATGCATCAAGCTTTTTGGCCTTCGAAGTCAACCATTAGAGAGAGGTTAAGAAACCTACTTGAAGACTTCGAACTTGCCCAGAAACGAGGACCCATGTATATATCCACTATCGTTGATGGAAAAAAGGCAAAACTATTTGGCACATATATTTAATTAGGAAAAGCTATAAGTAAAACTATGTTTCTTTGCTTCATGTTTTCTCTAGCTACCTGTCACTCACCAATACTTTTAGCTTGTGGTTTGCATGATGATTACGGCCACATGTAAAGCCCGTCGTAGCATGGGGTTTAGACGATGATTATGGCCATGCGTGTGTAAAGTCCAATGTAATTATAGTTTCATCAACCCAGTAATAAACTACTAGTCCATAGTCCACGTTTGCACTTTCACATTATCCAGTTATATTAGCTCTTAAAAACATAATCTAATATATGAGATTTTAATCTCTTTTATATATTAATAATACGATTTAGATTTTTTAAATAAAAATCTCTATACTATTATGTTTTCTTAAAATTATTGAATATTTTAACACTTCTCTCAAAATAATGTATAGATATCAAAAATGCTCAACTTGTGATGCATCAAGATTGGATTTTTTTTTAATTTTTAGTAAATTATTATTATTTGTAATTTTTAATTTTTTGGTATTTTAAGTAGTTTTGGTAATTTTTATCTTTTATATTTTTGGATTTGTAGTACGTTTGGAGATTTTAGGATTGTGAGTGTTTTTTATTTTTATTATGATTTATTTTCTTTCTTTACGAGTTAGGAGGAATTAGGGTTTAGGATTTCTTTCTTATATAAATATCTGTTTAACTATTTGAGATTTTACCCTCTATTATAGAATAAAAATTCATTTTAGAAAACTTACAGGAAGAAGGTTAATTTCTCTTTGTTTTCGATGGTTTCTTTTTGTTTTCTCCTCAATTCCCTCTACTCGTCAACCTACAAGATAATCATTATTTTATTCGGCGTCAACTTGTCTAAGGATTTTGAAAGAATCCACTTATAAGACACTTCTTTAGTAAGGATATCAACTAATTAATCTTCTGATCAAATCTTTGGTAGTTTCTTATTTTTTTTCATATAGTTTCTCCTTAATAAACAACCTATATATCTCGACATGCTTTTTAGGATCACGTCGAACTAGATTAGGGACTATGTCATATGTTACATTGCTTAATGTATTGCTGAATTGATTTCTCCAAAGAATAGTCTAGGCTTTTTAAGAGAAATTTCAACCACAATACTCCAAAAATTCCTAAGGTCATCCCTCTATACTCAGCTTCTATATATACTTAGCTAGATCGTGCAGCAATTAATATTGTATTTTTTGTTTCTCCATGTAACTAAATTACCACCTACAAAGGTAAGGTATCTTGAAATTGATTGCCTATCATCAATTGCTCCGACCCAATAAGCATCTATATATACCTTAATATTTTATTTGATTGTATTTTAAAAGAATAAATTTCCTTTCCTGGAGTTGATTTTAAATACCTCAAAATATGATTGATTGTATCCATATATATGTTGCTCGTTGGGATTATGAATGAACTGACTAACCTCGTAGCATAGGAGAGATATATTCTTGTGTGAGCTAACACTATAAGAAAAAAGTTAAACAACAACGCTTTTTCCGCGTTGTCGTTAATGCTTAAAAAGTGATGTTGATGCGAAGCCGTTGTAGAAAGTATATCTACGACAACGTTTTTTCCGCGTTGTGGTTTGGAGCAAAGACAACACTTTTTTCGCGTTGTCTATTGGTTTTTAAAAAGCGTTGTTATTGACGCTGTTGTTAAAAGTCGGGTATCGAAGACAACGCGGAAAAAGCATTGTGGTTTGGCACAAAGACAACGCAAAAATCGTGTTGTGTATTGTTACTTAAAAAACGTTGTCTTTTTAATAGGCAGTGTTTTTCACAATTTATAATATTCACAATTTATAAACATTTTTATTCACAATTGATAATATTCACAATTTACAATATTCACAATTTACAAGCATTTTTATTCACAATTGATAATATTCACAATTTACACTGATAATAGTTTACAAAATTCACTTATAATACAGTGCATTATTTACAAAAGTGTTTGTATTCCATATTAAATACAAAAAATATCTCAATTCACAAGTTCTATAAAACTTCATCATTCACAAGTTGTTCTTTGGGGCTACTTGTTAACTCGATCTGCTTTAACACTGCATAAAAATAATAAATTGAGATAAGAGATTATATACACACAAATAAGACTGCTTCCATATGTGACAACTAAAAAGAATATAAAGCATACCTAGATGAACTATTAGAGATTATGATAAACAGAATCAATGTAACACTGACCTTTTGTTAACTGAAAAATATGCAGAGCACAACGCTCAACGGCAAGTCTTACTGGGCCACTCCCATTCTTTAACTGAAAAGATCTATGTCTAATGAACTAGGTTGCAGATTCAGTCATATCCATAAGTACTTGTAGCAGATCCTGAAACTCATTATCTTCCATGTACTGAGAATAAATAAGATTGTACATCAGTGCCTCAATGCAAAATAAAACAAAAGTATACAAAAAATCTCATAAAGCATCTTAAAGAAACTAAAACATTTGATGTATTAGAACTAAATGACAGCTTAAAGCAAAGTGCTCAGATGTCATCACAGCGTTGTTTTTGATAGAACTGCGTTAATGCAAAGTGCTAGAACAAAAACGAAGCAAAATGCTCAGATGTCATCACTACGTTGAAACCAACTATAGGCACCAAGGAAGCTAACAGTGTTCTAAAAACCACCTACAAAGGCACAGTAATGTTATGTGACAAAAGTGTCACCTCTTTATTAGAAATAAAACATTTGATGTATTAGAACTAAATGACAGCTTCAAGTAAAGTAGCAAACATTTGATGTATTAGAACTAAATGACACAATCAAACAAGGAAAGATAATGAGTTTCAGAAGGTTCCCTACCAGAAATTCCATGTTCTGAAGTCCTGTTCACCAAAGAAGAGAAGATTTTGTCAAGAATGAAACAGTTTGAGAGGCCGGAGCTACAATTATGTGCAAGTTAAATTATTAAGATGCATTCACAAAACCATCGTGGGTCCTAAGGAAGAATCATTGGCATTGGATCAATAGTTTTGACTTGTTAAAAAGAAAATTGATAAAAATTACAGATTAAAAAAACACACTGAATATTTGGTCTCAACATTAGTTCCAAGAACTCAACAAGAAAAACATGGATTTTAAATATTATAAAGGGTCTGATTCTGAATAGCTGACTTTCACAGAGAAAACGAGAAAACAATTATCAACCATGAACCATTTGCAAATTTCAAAGAGTTAAAAAAAATGAAAAAAAATGCCAAATCTTCAAGGACTTACTTTTCTTCTGTTTTGTTGTCTCCTTCAGCAACTGTACCACTTGCTGAACTGGAAAAGCAAAGCTTACTCTGGAAATTGACATGAAAAAAATCAACAATTTTAAAAATAACTAACTTAAGAGAACTTCAAACAACANAAACAGAAGCATAACTAGAAGGAAACTTGCATCTGGAAAAAAGAAAGAGCCTAAGAGGCTCAGAAGAGTCAGAACACAGGTTACCAAAACTAAAGAAGCATCATATAGTGTATACGAGATGATAATGTAGAAGCATCATATAGCATATACGAGATGATAATGTAGTCCAACAAATATTGAGACCATTAGACAAGAAACTCCGGTCGATATATGAATTCTGAATATGAACAAATCCAAAGTAAGCACGGATCTTAAATAAGAATGCATATGAATTCTGCAAACAATTCAGATGCAAGAGTTGATGATGCCAAATTTAAAGTGAAAAAGAAGCTTCAAATAATCCAATAAAAAAAGAAGCATAATAAAACCAAAAAATTCACTAGTACAGTGACCAAATAGTATACAAGGATAATCGATCAAAGACAAGTATTTAATATTCTAATTTTGAAGTCCAAGGAATTCCCAGACAAGACAAATAAAAGCTCACAGGTATCACTAGTTTGTTAGATAAAAAAGATAACGCAATTTTATATGACCAGTAGCATCATGTAACGTTATATAATAGCATGGGCTAAGAAATTTTGAGATAGCATGCATTCAGTGGACTTCTATAACTATTGAACAATAGAACTTACTAATGCATATACATAACGACTGAAAGGCCCATCTGTAAAGCTGTTCCATGACATATAAAACTGATCTGCAAAAAGAAGACACTTTGATCATGAGATACAAGAGACAGTCTGGGATCAGAATCATTTTCGACATTTAGCAAGCTTTTAAACATCAAGACATCATTCTGAAAAATAATCCTTCACAAAAAGAGGGAAAGCAAAGGTAATATAACTAACAAGTAACAAACCAATTATCCTTTTCAATTACTTACCTCTAAGTTTGTGGCCCCATAGTGAGCTCACACCATTTGCCTTGTGTGCTGCAAAAGTAGATAAGAAAGATATATAAGCTTAAGGAAAATGTTGAGAGAGAAGATATTGCCTTTAATAGAATGGAACAAGTGGAGGATAGACAATATTTTTAAAGTTCAATGCTTTTGCAGATGGAATCGAAATAAGAAAAAACTAAGATTAATTAACAGATAAAAATTAAATGGATAGGCAAATAGCTGGCACAAAATTATCAAGTCAAAACTAATAGTAACTTACCTCACCTACGCGTATAGAACTTGATTAGCCCATAACTCATAGTGAAGAACTTGATTAGCCGGCCAGAGAACATTTGATTGTCTGTAGCTTTCGCAAATCTGAAAAACTGCACAGATCAACATGCAATTCATCAGATTAAAATGAAGAATAAAGGCTATATCAGTATAAAAATTGGGATAATCGAGTGTGATAGTTTCTCTTTTGACTGAAATGGCAAAAGCTTATTACACTTTGTCAGTATCATTTTAGAAATTGCTCAAGGTCATCATCATACCTGGAAGATTTGAACGAACCAGAAGGTGGTTGCAGTGGTAATCAGGTTGTATACAAAATTTAAATCAGAATAAAACAGTGTATACCTCCACATGTAGCTCAGCTTCACATACTGGCAACAGAGAATATTATTAGGAAAAATAATAAAAAATTAGAATAAAACATTATGACTGGGGTGAGCATACTTGGGTGTTATCAAGAAAGACTGCTTCACATACCTCCATATGTTACAACTACAAAAGAATATAAAGCATACCTAGATGGACTTGTGAGGTAGAGACATGCTCGTTTGCAGTTTGTAGCATCAACATGCTCAACTAATAGGCCAACATCTTCCTCCTATATATTACACTGACAGAAGATTACAAAAGCTAGAAAATTTACACTGATAACTATTATACAGATATCTTGTACTTGCATATTAATGCAAGCAAACATCCTTTCACTGCATGTGACAAGTTTTCCAAACTCACAAGTTTTACAACACATCATCAATCACTTAAGAGTTTCACGAGTTTTTCAATTCACAAGTTTCATAATCAATCCGCGATTGGGGCCAACTTCTGAAGCTCGATCTCATAACTATCCTTTAACACTGCCTAAAAAAATGGAATTAGAAATTATAGAAAATACAATATAATGTAAGCTACTTTTAAAAAAAACATCATTCCATGAACTTAAATCTAAATAGAATAATGATCTTGTATGATTCCAAACCTATTCAGAAATATGATTTTGAATGCACTCCGTCAACTCGGCCCAAACCTCATCAATTTGATCACGAGAGTAACCTATTTTTGTGAACTGTGAACACAGACAAATTAAATTGGCGAGTGATTAATGGGAAAAACAATCAACACTGATCACTTTGCAATTCTAAATAGTTAATGTCAAAGAATTTGAGATAAGCTTAATATAGTTACTATTGACCTCAGTGAATCTCTCTCGATAGTCTCAACTTCTTCAATAATTTGTTTCATGTATCTCATCACAAAAAAACCGCATTGTTTCGCATCCGGTTGTTGAGGAGCCTATATATGGTAATTATTGTCAAATAGTTAACGAAAATTATACACATTCCAATATATGTTAAACAAAAGTATACATACCTTAACTACTTCCCACTTAGCATTTTTTCTCCCTTTCCTTCCCTTGGTAGAATTAAACAAGCGTAATGCCCTTCATACGTTATGAATATTTGTTATATAAAATTCCAATATTTTTTAACTACTTCCCATTTAGCACTTAACTACTTCCCTTGCTGAGCAAGCATCTTGATAGTGTTTGGTACCCCAACTGTTGATATTGTCATCATCCTTTGCCCAATTTGTATGTCCTAGAGAGATCCCAAAATTGTATTAATATAAAAGAGAAGAAGGAAAAAGAGTATAAGGAACATACAGGCAATCGAGATATGTACTGAAACTGTGCATTTTGGAATAAAAAAAATATTGCGATTGAACTAATAAAATGAAGAGAACTAAAATATGTCTAACGAATCACATTTAGTTTTATTTAATGATAGATAATTTATCTAAAGTATTGGTGATTTCTCATTGTTGTTAACTGTAAAGTCAATAACAAAAGGACCAAACCTTATTAAGGCATGTGTGTGCTGCCAGAACCGACCTCAGGTTTAACATAGGTTCACCCATCCCCATGAACACAACATTTGAGACCCTATGTTTGAAGAGATCTTCAATGGCTAATACCTAGATCCATAACGTAGTAAGCTAAAGTTCAATAAGCAAGCTCTAGAAATGTTTCTCAAGATAAATTACGTAGAGCAAAGCCAGATCAGGGAAACCTGCTCAACAATCTCATGCCTTTGGAGATTCCTTGAGTATCCACCCTTTCCAGTAGCACAAAATGAGCAACGCAAGGGGCAGCCGACCTATGTCATTCAACAGGGCAAAATGAACAGGAGAAAACCTAGAACACAGTTGAAGATTAAACATAGCAGAGAGCAGATTCTCTTGATCCCGATGTTGAACACAGAACCAAGGAAACAACTTGAAGATGAACCTTGTACCTGTGATGAGACACAAGCAGTTAAGCGGAGGGAACCATTGTCATCTTTAACAGGTATTCCAACAGTTTCAATCAACCTGTTATCTTCCAACTTTATAAGAATCTGCAAGTTCCAAATGAGAAGCTCAGTCAACAGAAGATACAACGCGAAGAACACTATAACCATGAGAATTCCGTAATACTTGAGATTTAATTGAAGAGTTCGAATGACTCGAATACAAGTTGGTTTAATTCAAAATTGAAGGAGTAAGGGAATAGATGAAAGGCATTGCCACCTTAAGAGTACCATCAGCTGTAGAAACTACTTGATGAGTGGGGGATCTCCCAACCCTCCACCCAGCTTCCTTTAGACTATCTCGAAATGATTGAGGCACTGGATACAACACAACCAAAACAAAAACTTTGGGAATCAAAAAATGTAAATAGAGATCATTTCAACCAAGACGCTCACAGTGGCCGAAGTCCTGGATTTCCTTCGCCTTGATTTTGTACAGTTGATCATGCATCTGCTTCCCTCGATAACTTTTCTGCGATAAACGACCCACGATAAGAAAAAGAAAATACAAGGAAGTTTCACAGTGGGGAATAAAAACAAACAGGAAGCGGGCTTCACTCAGCGTACCTGACCGAAATCGAGGGCTAGCTGGCGGAGTTCCGGCTCGGACAAGCCGAGGAGGATACGGGATTCAGATTGAACCAAGCGCACCGGAGTAGGAGAGGCGACGGTGGCGGCTGCGCGGAAGCCGAGGACGCGAGCAAGCGGGGCGGAGTTATGAAGGACGGCCGCCATGACTGTAGCCTAATGAACGAAGAAAGCCATGCGGATAACAACATACAGGATACAGCTAATGATTTCGGAAACCCTTAAGGATTTCGGAAACCCTAAACTGGAAAATGCCTAGGGTTTTAGAATCTATCGATCTTACTCCCAAAGCGGTAAGAGAGAAGTGTGATTCGAGGAGGATGTACCTTGGTGTAGTAATTTGCAACCCCCTTCTCCCCGAGTGTCACCAGCAGAAGCTTGAAATCTGACCGCCACAGAGTCAGAACGTCGGCGACTGCGAGAGAGAGAGATGGAGAGGGTAGTGGCGAGCGTCGTGATGCTGCCGCTGGGGTTCAATTTCCACTCGACGGACGAAGAGCTCGTGGAGGATACTTCTTGGTGGTGAGCTAGGAGAAGATGTATGTTCACCAGATCGTACACAATGTCGATTTCGTGGAGAGGAGAGGACGAGGGAGGTGGCAATGAGGGAGGTGGAGGGAGGTGGAGGGAGATATTTCGCGGAGAAAAGAAGTGCGGAGAGATTTTTCGCGAGCCGCCGAGGGTTAGCAATGAGCGAGGTGGAGGGAGGGGATGTGTTTTTTATTTTAGCGGGAAATACGACAACGCTTTTAAAAAACGCTTTTGTAACAGCGTTGTCTTTCATCCGAAACCACAACACTAAGCACATCGCATCATTATAAAACGTTGTCGTTATTAAAAAGTAAAACACATAGACAACGCTTTTCACTAAAAACGTTGTAAAACAAAAAAAGACAACGTTTTTTTTAAAAAACGTTGTCGATTGGGCGTTGTTGATTGCAAAAATTCTTGTAGTGAATCATGCAACTCTTCCAAAATCCTTTTGGGGCTATGCGCTTAAGACAGCTGTTTACTTGCTAAATAGAGTCCCGACCAAGGTAGTCTCTACTACTCCATATGAGATGTGGAATAGTAAGAAACCTCATTTATCTCACCTAAAGATATGGGGTTGTCCTGCTTATGTAAAGCGGACTATATCAGACAAATTGGATGCTAAGTCTAATAAATGTCTATTTATTGGATACCCTAAGGAAACGAAGGGTTACCAATTCTATCATCCCTTGGAACGAAAGGTGTTTGTTTCAAGGCATGCTGTATTTCTAGAAAAAGAATTTCTTTTACAAGAAAATAGTGGGAGTAGCATTGAAGTTAAAGAAGTTCAAGAAACTCCAATAGACATTACAGAGACACCTAGTCTAGACCCACAACCGATAACTCATAATGATGAGCTATCAGTTGAACCTAAAACAACACCACTTCTTCGTAGGTCTGATAGGACACACAATATTCCAGAGAGATACAGATTTCTCATAAGTGAATCGAACGACGTGTTACTCATTAACAATGACGAACCTATCAATTATTAAGATGTTCTGAATAATTCAGAAAGGGATAAATGGCTTGAAGCCAAGAAGTCAGAAATGGATTCCATGTACAAAAATCAAGTATGGGACTTGGTTAACCCACCTGAAGGGATTAAGCCCTTAGGGTGCAAGTGGGTTTTCAAGAAGAAAACTGACATGGAAGGTAATGTTGTTACCTTTAAGGCTAGATTAGTGGCAAAAGGATATCGTCAGAAACAAGGAATTGATTATGACGAAACCTATTCGCCAGTGGCTATGCTTAAATCCATTCGGATGCTCCTGGCCATAGCAGCACATTATGATTATGAGATATGACAAATGGATGTGAAAACAGCTTTCCTTAATGGAAATCTGCTTGAGGATGTATACATGATACTACCTGAAGGTTTCACAACGGTTGATAAAACCAAAGTATGAAAGCTTCAATGATCCATATATGGACTAAAGCAAGCATCCAGGAGCTGGAACATCCGTTTTGATGAGACAATCAAAGAGTTTGATTTCTCACAAAATCCTGACGAACCTTGTGTGTACAAGAAGGTTAGTGAGAGTGCAGTCGTATTCCTAATGTTATATGTCGATGACATATTACTTATAGGAAATGATATATCAGTCTTACAGTCGGTTAAAATTTGGTTGTCCAAAACTTTCTCCATGAAAGACCTGGGAGAAGCAACCTATATCCTTGGGATTAGAATCTATAGAGATAGATCAAAACGGTTGCTTGGTCTTTCGCAGTCTACATATATAGACCGAGTGCTAAAAAGGTTTAGCATGTCGGAATCCAAGAAAGGTTACCTTCCCATCAGGCATGGGATCAACCTTTCAAAGTCTATATGTCCGCGCACAGAAGACGAGAGGATTTGCATGAATAAGATTCCTTATGCATCCGCGATAGGATCTATCATGTATGCTATGTTATGTACTAGGCCCGATGTATCGTATGCTCTGAGCGTCACAAGAAGATACCAGTCTGATCCAGGAATGGATCATTGGGGGGCTGTCAAGACAATCCTTAAGTACTTAAGAAGAACTAAGGATGTGTTCCTAATATATGGAGAAGGTGATATGGTAATACGTGGGTATACAGATGCCAGTTTCCAGACAGATAAGAATGACTCCAAATCTCAGTCTGGATACGTATTTATCTTGAATGGAGGTGCAATAAGTTGGAAAAGTTCCAAACAAGACACCGTAGCGGATTCTACCACGGAAGCGGAATATATTGCAGCTTCGGAAGCAGTAAAGGAAGCAGTCTAGATCAAGAAGTTTGTCTCAGAACTTGGTGTGGTTCCAACCATTGATGAAGCAGTGCCGGTTTACTGCGACAACAATGGAGCTATTGCACAAGCAAAGGAACCAAGGTCTCATCAGCGATCCAAATATGTGCTTCGCCGCTATCATCTGATTAGAGAGATTATAAGTAGGAATGATATAGAAATTGAGAAAATTCCCACTGAAAGGAATTTAGCGGATCGTTTAACTAAGGCCTTGCCTCAAAGCAAGTTTGAGGGTCATGTTAGAGCCTGTGGTATTGGATACCGTAGCGATTGGCATTAGGCCAAGTGGGAGTTTGTTAGTATTGTGAGAGAAGTGTCCTAAGGTAATCGCCTTATGATTGTAATCATTTATTTTAATAAATGAATATTCACTATTCGAGTATACATGCTTGTGTATTTGATTGAGATCTTGAACTCATTTACTGAATGTCCGCAATACAATTCACAGCATGAGAGAATTTGTGATGAATTCACAACTAGTGATTATCTCTACATGTGCAATTGTGAAGTATTGAAATTGTCCCTAGTCGATGAATTGATAAATACGGACACTATCAATTCTGTTGAGACTAGCATGAGTTATTCTCTAATCAGCTAATTGTCACTGGATGGTGACATTGGGATGTCCGGAGATAAACATGAATGCTAGTTAAGGGAACTAGTTCATTGGAGTGACTGGCTGTAAAACTTCATATGGTAATCTACATATAGATATGTCAATGATGTTCTTACTGCATCTTAAGTCCGATGTTCCTTTGACTTGCGGTGTTCAAGTCATCTTGGTCATGGAGACTTATACTTTGACATCTTAAGCAAGCATCTCTAAGGAGGTGTGGACCCAGGATAGTTGGGTATAAGCCGAAGTGTCCGAAGATGTTTGAACAGCCTACAAAGGATTCACCACTCCTTGCAAGGAGATGTATAGCCAAGGCGTATCGTCGGATTGTTACTCGAAGCCTCTGGCCAGAGCATGAGATGTTCAGAGTATGAATCTCTTAAATACATGAGAGTAACTAGAATCTGTAGGATGAGAAAAACATTGCTTGGGCTAGGTGTGACGTAGTCAGCCTAGTGGGGACTGACACACATAGACCGTGTCCTGAACCAAGTGGGTATAAGATGGTGAAGGGAATGAGGCACGATTCATTAAAGCTGCTGAAGGGTTTCAGATTTATTTCTGAGGTCAACCGTTGATCTTTCGATTAATTGGGGATCATGATGTACTACTAGGTGCCACTCATGATCGTTCTATAATTGGTTAATTATAGACGACCAACATAAATCGAAAGCCTATTTAGTCACACGCACTATGAGTAATCCGAGGGATTTAAAACGAGTTGAAAATTGGATTTTCTGATCAAGAGAGATAAGACGAATCTGAATTTTTTAGAGACGCATCGGAAGCTTAAAATGGCTAAGTCTTTTGAAGGCTTATTGGACGAATTAAATGAGTTTAATTCGTATGGTATAGGCTTGGGTTTGGCCGGCCAAAGAGGGTCTCCACCCTCTTTGTTTGGCCGACCACATTAAAAGGGGAGAACCAAATTGTTTGGTTCAAATTATAAAATAAACCGAGCGTGGTTTGTTTTATAAAATTATGGATAATATATATAAATTTTTATAAACCGAAGTTTGGTTTATTATTTTCATGGAAATTAAAATAAACTTTGAGTAGTTCATTTTATTTTATAAAATCAATTATGAATTGATTTTTCCATGATAAGAAATATTTATATAATAAATTTCTTGTGAAAATTTATTCCATAATAAAAAGGGAGACATGATTGTTTTTATTATAAATTAAATTATGATAAAAACTTGGCATGATGGAATAATTCATAGAAGAATTTATATGATAAATTTCTTATGAAAATTTATTCCATAAAAAGGAGACTTGGCGATTGAGAGGCTATTATATAAAGGAACTAAGGCAAGGCTTGGAGATTAATCTAAGAGATCAAGGAATAAGCCCTCTATCTCTCCCTCTATCTCTCTCCCTCCTCTAGTGCCGCCGGCCCTAGAGGCTCTCCCTTTGTTGCCGTGAGCTTCATCCATCAAGCAGCTACCGTGAGAAGAAGAAGAAGCGGGCGCGACTCCTTCCTCCCCGGAATCTTGATTCTGTTTTTCGTTTGGTGTTTAGTCTTCCCATCTCTCTCTTGGTATTCTTGTCGTGCCTTTGGAGAATCTAGTAGTTCTTGTCGGCACGAAACTCGTGGCTTTACGAAGTCATCCCGAAGAAAACTCGGCGTGGACGCGAATAGAGGCGGAGCTTCTAAGGGACGCTTACGGTTGGATCTCGTCCCTTCCTTCGAGTTACGCGAGGTAATAAGTAAATTAGTTTACTTTCTGCAAAATTTTAAATGTATGATCATGTCTACACAATATAAGGTTGCATGCTTAGATGTGTGGTTAAATAATTTGGGAAATTATTTATGCTAAATCTTCCGCTGCACGTAATTAATTTTAAAATTACGAACCCGCATCCATGTCAACATGCACCCGGTCCCAACAGATGCCCCCTTGGTGAGCTCAAAAAGGTTGTCATGTCAAATCTTGCAAGTGGACTATGGTCTGACATGATGAAAAGGTTGAGTGATATTAATCAAGAATCAAGAGTATAATTAATTTAATTATCAGTAAATTAAATTAATTATCGGGCATACGATATCTTAAACACGGGGAGATGAACAACTCGTAATAAGGTGGAGCCCATATGAAAATATAGGGGTTGGTGAGGAAGTATAATGGGATCCTTTAGTGGAATGGATCTCCATTAATGGATCAGGTTTGGATCCATTAAAGGGCCAAGAACCAACTCCTCCTCATGGTCCCTATCTTAGCCCAATAAAACCCCATAGGAGTCATGATTCAAGGCTGATTAATTAAGAAATTAATCTCGGATTAATAAGTTATTGATCTCAGATTAATTAAGGAATTAATCTCGGAGTAATTAAGGAATTAATCTCGGATTAATTAAGTTATTAATCTCTGATTAATTAAGGAATTATTCTCTGATAATGTAACACCTGCCCCTCCTATCCTTATAAAAAGGGAAAGGCGGCGCTACACGAACATACATACATACATATATATATATATATATATATATATATACCTTAACGCAATGGAACAATTTAAAACATGTAAACATATCTCACAACATGGGAGCATGCTTGGTATTCATGTGCACAACTTGGCTCAAACATTTAACACAAGAAGTACATTATGCAATCATGTGAACTTACGACATATAAGACTCTAGATGGGGAATGCGCTACTAAGCAAACATGGAATTATATGAGAGGAATCCTAGACTCACTACAACCTACGACCTAACCCGTGGCCTGTGAGTACGAACACCCCATAAAAACAGGTGAGCATTAACATAGGTTTTAGAGTTTACACATGGAATTTAAAGGTATGAATCGAACTATATAGGCATCAAACTCTAACACCCTAGAGCATGTTACATAATCCATATTGAGTCTTTAAACAAGTCATCTCTAAACATGAATTCTATGACAAGTGCTAGTTGTGGAAATATCGTATTTTAGAAATGAACACAAAATATAGCATAGCATGTTGTACTGTACGACCAAACATAAAACATAGTATGACATATTAGTATGATAATCTAGCATCAACAAGTGTAACAATGCGGAAACTTAAGACATGGGTAAATTCTTGATTCATAAGCAAGCATAAGTAACAGGATCTCTTCCACCATGCCACTGCCACATACATCTTTGCCCTCCTTCTGCTTCCTTTAGTTTAGCATGCCCTTACCCTTTTCTGCAGTATAAGGAAAACATTAAACTATAAGCATATAGGCTTAGTAAGATCCTTTCCTACTCACAAAAATCATGCGTCATGAATTGGACATAGAGAAAGTTAAACAACAATATATGGAAAGAAAATTCATATCATAAGAGTACTTCAACTTCAAGTATGGTAATTCAAGTAGGTACATAATATGAGATAAATATCTTTATGCATGAGGGATGTTTCTTTGAAAACATATATGTATAAGTACTTGAACATAACTCTCAACATAAGGCCCAACATTGTACTACATTCATAATTTGCGTGCATCCCTTAAGTAGATACGAGGTAGCTAATCCCGACCTACTAGAGAACTAGGCAACCTTCAACCTAGGGGCAATGTAGGAGCCCATCCCAAGGACCTTTTTAGGGTCTGGTACAAGCCCATACAAAAGTAAAATAGCTTATCGTGTTTCTTTTCTATTCATAAAGAATGCTCTTAGCATCTTTTAGGCATTCCATCATTCATAAGTCATGCATAACATAGGTATGCCCTAAAGGGCCTAAACATAATCATGATACATGAAGCATAACATAAACCATACATGAATAAGGCCTAACATAATCATAAAGTAACATAGAAGCATGCCAACATTATTATGTCATTTGATGAATCATGGAAATATGTTCTTGATCTCTTAAGCCAATAGGAAGCATACTTAGGGTTTTTAGCCTCCTCCTAAGCCTAAAACAAGGACTTGGCCGAACCCCCCCCCCCCCTCCCTCTTCAAGCAAACATAAGAAATCATAAGTGTTGGAACCCGGATGGCTAGAGAGGGGGGGGGGCTGAATATAGCCAGCCACAAACTTCTTTCGCTTTAGGTCGCTTTAGGGTTTCTCTACACTTCACGGTTAGTAGCACGGCAGCGGAAACAATAGAAACAGAGAGCAGAAATGCAGGAAACAAAAAGAGACGAAACCAACTAGCAAGATCGCTAACAAGGAGGGTTTACAAGGTTCGGGGATAACTTGCCCCTACTCCTTGGCGTGCCCTTAAGGTGGGTGAGCCCTTGATCGTCGGCAGATCAAGCCCCGATTAACACCGGATAGAAAGCAACCTCCTTCTTGGTGGAGAAACATCTCCACAGATATAGGTTTAAGCACAATGAAACACAAGAAAAATCTTACTTAGCACTTAGCAAAGACAAGAACATAGCAAGCTTCCTCCTGAGCTCCACCCAGCGACGATCTCACGCAAGAACCCTTTCCCCGTGTCTTCTCATTGTTGGACTCGAAGCTCCTTGTTCCTTCCTCCAAGTGCTCAAGCAAGGGATGGTTGCTTCAAGATTGCAGTAGCTTGCTCAAAGTGATGGAACTTCATAACACACAAGCAAGTTGTGGAGAACACAAAGTCGCAGCAAGAACTCAAGCAGCAGAACCTCTACACAGCCAACTCTTCTCCGCTCCTTTTGTTCCTCCACTAAGCATCAGGTGACACCATCTCCCTGTAGCCTCCAGCTGCTCACCTGCAACCACCAGCTACCTCTGAGCTCCTCTGGACTCCCTGAGCCTCCCTCAGACCAGCCCTAGACAGCAGCTCCAGCCAGTGCCAGTACCCGTTGCAACCTGAGATGGAAAAATAGACAAACCTGCTCCAAGGAAAGGTCTCCATTGACTCTCCTTGAGTGTTTGAATCTTCCCCTGTCACCTGCAGCTTAATCAGAGTGTTAGCACAGCATATCAAGCAGGAAATCATGTATCAGATGTTAAGCGCAGAGAATCAGATACGTTCAGACGCGATCAGAGCGTCTGACAGTGCATTTTGAATTAAAGTGATCGGTCACCGGACCGATCAGAGAGCCTCCTGATCGGTCACCAGACCGATCAGGCTGGGTCCAGACCGATTAGGCTCCGTCCTGATTGGTCCCGAACGCTCAATTAGAAATCGTGATTTCTTTGGGACTCTCCTGGATCGATCACCAGACTGATCCCAGGTTGTGGATCGATCACCAGACCGATCCACCCCTTTATCGGGTGATTTTTGAGCTTCGCAGTCCAAACCTCCTGATCGGTCACCGGACCGATCAGGGAGCCTCCTGATTGGTCACCAGACCGATCAGGTCATGACCAGACAGATCAGGCTCCGTCCTGATCGATCATAGAGAGGAACCCGCGACGCTGGATTGTTCTCCAGAACGATCTGCACAGTGATCCTGATCGGTCACCAGACCGATCAGGAGCAGATCAGCAAGGGAACTCAACCTCACTGTTTGCTCCCTGATCGGTCACCAGACCGATCAGGAGCCAAGCAATGGGTGAATCGCATACTCCCTGATCAGTCACCAGACCGATCAGTCATCGCTGGATCGGTCACCAGACCGATCCACGAAGGAGCACCGTGCCAACTCCCTGATCGGTCACCAGACCGATCCAGTGGCTCTAACCTAGCCCTCCAAGCTAGGGTTTCATCCACCTTAGCCCTCCAAGCTAAGGATTTTTCACCTAACCCTCCAAGTTGGAAATTTGCACCTAACCCTCCAAGTTAGGACTTTTCACCTAGCCCTCCAAGCTAGGACTTTTCACCCAACTCTTTCGGATTAGGACTTTTCCAAACCTAGCCCTCCAAGCTAGGACCTGACCCTCCAAGCCAGGACTTTTTCACCTAACTCTCCAAGTTGGGACTTTTCACCTAACCCTCCAAGTTAGGACTTTTCACCTAGCCCTCCAAGCTAGGACTTTTCACCCAACCCTTCCGAATTAGGACTTTTCAACACCTAGCCCTCCAAGCTAGGATTTTCCACACCTAACCCTCCAAGTTAGGATTTTCCAATACCTAGCCCTCCAAGCTAGGATTTCCCATACCCTGCCTGATCCCCGATCAGGACTTAATCATAATCATAATCATCAACCTAAACTAAAATCGGTGTTAACACCATATCAACAATCAGGGTCAGACTGTATCAACAATCTCCCCTTTTTGTTGTTTGACAATCCGATTTTAAGTTTAGGGATTCTCAATCAATTTCTCAACTTTCAGAATCATAGGGGAATCAAGATCCTCCCCTTACAATATAATCATCCTAAACTTAATCAACCAACACTCTCCCCCTTTGTCGAACACCGAAAAGGGTTTAGAGGGGCTGTTAAGTTTAACCATACTCCCCCTCAGTCCTAGGGGTATCCCAAAACAATAAAGATTTGATTGTAATTTTGGAACACATATGACATCATGTGAAAAGATAGATCAAGATATAGCATTCACATGCAGCATATGAACATGACATCATAAGCATAATCATGGCAATGTAGCAAACATGCAGATAATACCCATGTAAACAGCATAGCATCAACAATAAACATACTAAAGTAGGATAAACATGTGAGGTAAAGTCAGAGAAGTCAAGGTATAACAAGATGCAAGACACATGCATCAAAGTCAAAATACGTGCGGCTCAAGGCCACAACTTACAAGTCATAGGGCATATAGCCCGAAAGTCACACAAATCAAACAGTCAAGTACACAGATCACAAGGAGAGGCAACGGACATCCAAGCTCAACTGTCAGCGGGGGGATCGTCATCCTGCATGAGATCATCCATCGTAGCATCAGCAGATCCTGGTGCAGCACTGCCTGAAGGGGCATCCCCTGAAAATGTATGGCGGCGCCACTTTGCGTACTAAGTCTGCTGCAATGTCTGGACCCCAGAGACAGTGGATTCCACGCCGGTCAATCTGCGATCAATGGATCGGAACTGTGATCGGACCTCCTCGCAGTAAATCTCTCACAACTAAAAATCATGTTGGACGGTCTGATCCAGCTCTGAAATCTGCCAGCGCAGATCCGGCTCGGGCTCATCGTAGTAATCACCAGCAGCAGGAGCCTCATGAGGTGCAGCCGCCTCGGGTGGTGCCTGAAAATGTGGTGCTCCCCCAGGTAGCTCACCGAGTCCTCTCCCATCCTTCCAAACCAAGGCCCCATAGCGGTCCCGTAAGATGATGCCGGACTTGGCAAATGTCTACCGGCCAAGTCTATAATCTTGTCGGACCTGTTGGAGCAATCGACCCTAAGATGGTCCGGAGTGACCATGGGTTTGGATGTTTGGGCAAAGGGTTTAAGTTAGGTTTACCCTTGTATTTGATATGCGTATGTTGAGTGTGCAGGTTGTACAGGTTACGCATATGGACTTGACTGGACGGCCTCGATACGGTGAAGGATGGCATGGAGGCAAGCTGGAGGCTTGCGTGCGCATCCGAGGGACTTTGGACAACAGGGACGATGAGCTGATGGGTGCGGACTTCGAGGCATGCGTGAAGGATGGCATGGAGGCAAGCTGGAGGCTTGCGTGCATCCGAGGGACAGGAGCCGAAGATGAAGAGGGCGCGAAGGCAACAGTCGAGGCTATTGAAGAGGAGTCAGTCGAGTCGTGAGGGTACGAGTGCTGTATGATTGTACTCGGGAAATCCTAGGGTTTGAGTGCGGAGTGGAATGTACTCAAGAAGGGTGACCTTAGGTGGTTGAGTAGACCAGTCGACTGGCTTGGGGGCAGTCGACTGATGGAACTCACAGACAGGTCTCAGCCTGGGACCAGTCGACTGCCCTGGGGGCAGTCGACTGGTAGGTGACTGGTGAGCTGGCAAATTCGAATGTTGGGAGTGTCAACGGTCGAATTTGGCTGGCACCAGTCGACTGCCCTTGGGGCAGTCGACTGGTAGCGAGAAATCAGCCCCGAGTCCTATTTAAAGAGGATGACGTGGTGGTTGAGTTTCTTGACGAAACTGTTGGATCGAGAGATGCGATAGAGGGGGGGGTGAATGTCGCAAATCGTTCGGATTTCGTAAAGAGCAATTGCGTAGCGGAATAATCAAAATCAGACAATGCGAACACCAAGATTTTTACTTGGTTCGGAGCCTGGGTCGACTCCTACTCCAAGGCCCACGGTCGTTGACCGTTTACTATGGGCAATACTATAATCGCGCAAAACAATTTTACAAAGATTGATTACAGTAAATTGCAGTAAGAAAAAAAGATAGCTTTTCTTTGTTACCGACGTCCGGTGTAAATCGAAGTTCCAGAGCAGTTGGACGTCGCCGGCGCTTGTATCTCGAGTCTGGAGGGTTCTGGAGCAGAGCGCGGGAGCAGAAGAGCGTGATTGCGTTCAATGGAATTGATGATTTAAACCTGGGGTCGAGGGCCCTTTATAAAGGGCTGGGGGCGCCCGGAATGCTCGGGACGCCCTCCCACGTGGCCTCTGATCCGGCGTGCTCTCGGTCGTGACTGATCGCTTCGACTTCGGGATAACAGTTGACCGGGGCGCCCGGAGCGCTCGGGGCGCCCGGTTGACCTGTCAAAGCTTCATCCATTTGGTTTCGCGAGGGCGCGCTTCGGCAGCTGGCAGTGGGGGCTTCACTGGGGGTGCCCGCGACACGCGGGGCGCCCGGAGCGCGCAGGGCGCCCGAAACATCAGGGGCGCCTCGAAATGCTGCTGTCGGGGCTTTTTCTTTGTCAGCTGACTTCGGTTGACTCTGGGGGCGCCCGAAACCTCCGGGGCGCCCTGCTCAGCTACTGCCTCACTCCTCTGAGGTTCTCTGAGCTGCAGATACACAGTCCTGCGGTCCTGCATCCAGGGTTAGTCCAAAACAGCAAATATTATGTTAGTTTATACAGCCTTAGCTGTCTTGGTTCTGACTTTGGGTCTCCAAAATGGAGCCCTAGGTCGAACCGACGCCTAATGTTCCCTCAAGGGGAACGCGTCCTCACCTACTCCTCTCGGGAGAATTTACCTGGTGCCAACCGGATCCTCCAGTTGGACTTTTGCCCGGCAGCCCTTCGCCAGGTCTTGAGTTTCGCCCAGCAACCCTTCGCCAGGACTTGGTTTTTGCCCAGCAGCCCTTCGCCAGGTCTTGAGTTTCGCCCAGCAGCCCTTTGCCAGGACTTGGTTTTTGCCCAGCAGCCCTTCGCCAGGTCTTGAGTTCCTGACAGCCCATCGTCAGGTGCCTAGCATCCCTTCGCCAGGACTTGGTTTTCGCCCAGCAACCCTTCGCCAGGACTTTGTTTCCTGTACTCTCAAGCAGCATTGTTAGACAACAAATAACCCTTAACTTTGAATCCTTTGCCAATATTAAAACAAGGTTCGATCTAGTGCTTCCTGCACCAACAATCTCCCCCTTTTTGATTATGGCAACACAATTCAAAGTTAAGGGAAAAGATAGCAGTTTAAGCATAAAGGTTAAGACTAATAAAACATATCAATTCGTAACAGTCTAAACCCAAATGTAATTTGAACAGTGAAAAGAGAGAGAGAGAAAAAATTTCTCATGCTCATTCTCCCCCTGAATAATTAACTTTCTCATGCTCATTCTCCCCCTGAATAATTAACTTTCTCATGCTCATTCTCCCCCTGAATAATTAACTTAACTCTTAACTTTGACCTTTCGTCCCCCTTTGACATATATCAAAAACAAGCATGGGTGAACAAGGTATCTAACAGGGATTTATGAGTTTTTCTAAGTGCTTTATGTTTTTGACAAAGTATTTTTCAAGAATCGAGTAAAAGCACTTTCAAAACTTTTTACACTTAGATAATTTACCATTATGAAAAAAATTTCAGGCTTAAAAAAAATTTACAACTTTTTATAAGGCAAAAAAAATTTACTTAGGCAAAATTTCCAAGTTTCCACCAAAAAAATTTTAACTTTTAGAAAAGGAAACTTTACTTAGAAAATTTTTCAAGAAATTTTTCACGCTTAGAAAATTTTCAAGAAAAGGATTTTTCAGGCGTAACAAGTTTTTAAACTTTGGAGCAAGTACTTTTTAGAAGAATTAGAAAATTAAGTGTCAAGTACTTGATTGAGAAAATTAAGTAAAAAAATACCTGTTAAATACTTAAGTACTTAGAAATGATTTTTGAAAAGAATGATTTTTGAAAAGAATTGTTAAGTACTTAGAAATATTATTCAATACTTAACATGATAAAGTTAAGTATTTAACTTAATCATGTTAAATTAGGCGTCGGAAAATGTTCTTGGGAGAATATGTTTTTGAAAAAGAATTAAGTGCTTAATATGTTTTTGAAAGAGTTAAGTAAGTACTTAAAACATTTTGAAAAATAAGTTAATACTTTTTGAAGAGAGACAAAAAAAATTTAAATTTGAAAATTTTGATTCCCACTCTTCTTTCCAATCTCTCCCCTTGGATATATAGCAATAACGGAATATGTTTTGAAAGAAGTTTTGAGAAGAAATTGTGTATCAGAGCTTATGAGTTTTGAAAAAAAATTTCAAGTACTTTTGAGATAAATTATGATTTGAAATACATACGTACTTTTAGAAAAGTATTAGATTTTTTTTTTGAAAACAAAATATTTCACTTGACTAGGTTTCTTTTCCAGTCTGACACAATCCTAGGAAACCTTGTTAACTACAAGGACATTTCCCTAAGTGTCCTGGAAATTTTCACTCTCAAGTAAATTTTTAAAAAAAATGATAGTACTTAAAAATATATGCTAAAAAAGTGTGTGAACTTTTGAAGGTTCAATGTTTTACTTAACTTGGTTCATTTTCCAGTCTGACACCATCCTAGGAAACCTTGTTGACTACAAGGACATTTCCTAAGTGTCCTGGAAATTTTCCAACCTAAGTAAATGTTATTTCGAAAATAATTTCATAAGTCACACAAATTCTAACAAATAGTATTTTGAAAAACTTAGATTTTTGCAGGAGTTTGAAATAAAGCATGTTATTAAATAATTCCTTTAATTTTGACCTCCCCTTAAACTTGACTCAGTCCTGGGAAGCTTGTTGACCACAAGTACTCATCCTTTGAGTCTTAAGGTTTGAGTCAGATTAGAAAGAACTGTTTAACAAAGACATAAGTAAAAAGAAACTTTTTCTGAAGTTTTTCTTTTGACTTAGACTCCCCCTTAATTTGACACATCCTAGGAGTCCTTGAAGATCATGAAGTGGACCTTTCCTCTGTGTCTTTAGGGTTTGTCAAGATCAAAAAAAGCACTTTTGAACAATCTTCTGAGTATGATAACTTTCAAGGAGATAAATTTTTGAAAACTCAATTTGGAATAATAACACAGTTTAAAAAATTTGAAATGATAATAATTTTTCCAAAGCGATAGTAATATATTAAGGTTTTTGAATCAACTTTTGAGAGCCTTATTTTGAGATGAAAATAAGTTTTAAAGCATAATGATTTTGTGAAATCTAAAAAACATTAAGAAGAACTCCCCCTGTATCCGACATAGCCTGACTTTATCTAAGACCTTAGTGTTGACTAGGTTTGACCATGTTTGACTCAGTTGACTAAGTTTTGACTATGTTAATCATGGTTTGACTATGTTGGAATTATCCTCTGAATTAAAACACAACATAAAAGAAATTTTAATTGAACTTAATTTTCCTGTCTCACCCAATCTAGGATTTTCAAACAGTTAACCTTAAAAGTTCTTTGTGAGACAGGTTTGAAGGTAAAAATTAATTTTGAAAAGGAATTTTCATTTATTTTGAAAAAAGTTATTTAATTTTGAAAATAGATTTGATAAAAAAATAAGTTTAGAAGCAGAAATTTTGAACACTGATTAAGTGATTTTTGAACAGAATAAGTTTGAAAAATAGAAATTTTGAAAACAGATTAGAATCTATAATTATTTGAAATTTGTGTTAGATTCGAATTTGACCAAAAGATAATTTGAATTTGAATTTCAGAAATTGGCTTCCAGGTCTTGGCGAGGCACTAGGCCTTCTTTGGCCGTAGCCTTATGGGATCATCCACCCTTTCCTTGACAAAGCCTTTTAATGAAATTTCATTTTCAAATTAAATTAGGTCATTTTCTGGTCTAACTAGCTTGGGTCTTGGATCGGTAGCTTCGGCTGGTTTCACCAGTCTAAAGAGACCAAGTAGACTTGATCTTATTAGATGGTTTAGTTGCAAGTGGTTCCTCCACCACCTACGTACTATCATCTCACCTCCTCCCAATACTATGTTTTCAAACTTCAAAATTGGTTAAGTCCTTNGTGGCCAAGAAGAAGCCTCAACTTGCACCCGAGTCTGACTCAGATTCAGACTTAGATGACAGCGAAGGGGATCGACCCAAGCTGGTGGGGCTAGCCCGGGACTACTACAAGGAATTGAAGAATCAGACCAACAGAAGAAAAGCCAGTCGAAAGAAGGATGATCCAACTGAACCATCCAGGACCAAATCCAACGTAACGTGCTACGAATGCAACAAGAAGGGATACTACAAGTTGGAGTGCCCTAATCTGAAAGAAGCCAAGAAGATAAGAAGGAAGGCCCTTCAAGCAACATGGGACGAGTCTTCATCTGAAGAAGAAGAAGAGGCCCCACAATCGAACCTGCTCGCCCTGACTGCTTCGGAAGAAATCGACACCGGATTAGAATCGGAACCGGACAACGGAAAGCTCACCATTTTGGAAGACGGCAAAATAACTGTAAGTGGTTATTCAAAAGCTGAATTAGCAGAATTAATTGCTTACCTATCTAGTAATTTGGCGAAAGCCAAAATTCGAGTCGAGTCTCTCCGACAGGAAGTAAAACTCCTGAAAGAGGACGCTGACTCTAGATCTTTGACTGAGAATGTTCAAGAAGGAACCTCTACTTAAGTTGAAAATCTTGAGAAAGAGAACTCCTCCTTGAAAACTCAAGTCAAGGACCTTAGAGCAGCATTGTAATGATTCACTTCGGGTTCCAAGGGTCTTGATATGATCCTTGGAAAACAGAAGTCCGTTCTAAATCGATCCGGGTTAGGATATCGAACAAAGGCTAGACAAAGGTCATATTATGCTGTACTGAATCAGTCTAGACCCAAAGTTCAGGCATGGGTACCCAAACTTTGCCTGAGCAACCAAGCTGGACCAAACCAGTATTGGATCCCCAAAGACAAGATTCATATCTTGCCTAATCATTACTGTGGCTTTAGTCCAGGGGGAGCCAACTTAAAAACCATTTTTATAGTTAAATAAATTCTTTTTCTTATTGTAAAATTGCATGCTTGCTTGTTTATTTATTTACTGCAATTTATCATACTTAGACCTAGGACTGGTTAGATTAAGGACTAAACCAATTAACTGAAATTTGAACAACATAGTATTGGGTGGAGGTGAGATGATAGTATGTTAGGGAAGCCATTTTGGCGGAACTAGCCGAAGCTATCGATCCAAGACCCAAACTAGTTAGACCAAAATCTTTCAAGGAGTAACTTGAAAATGGATTTTCAATAAAAGGCTTTGTCAAGGAAAGGGTTGATGATCCAATAAGGCTACGGCCAAAGAAGGCCTAGTGCCTCGCCAAGACCTGGAAGCCGATTATTGAAAACCAAATTCACTTTACTATTGTCAGATTTGAATCTAACACAGATTTTAATTAATCTTAGATTCAACCCTTGTTTTCAAAAATAATTTTTAAAACATAATTAATTGGTTTTTCAAAACTAATCATAGTTTTTCAAAATAAAATCTTTACTTCTATTAAAAACTGTCTCACAAAAAATCATAAGTTAACGTGATTGATAACTATAGACCGGGTGAGATAGTTAGGACTTAAGTTAATTCAAAATCTGATTTCTGTAATGTTGTCAAATAAAAAAATTGATTTTAGAATTGAATTGAATTGATTGTTGGTTGGTTATTAGAATCAAACCAGGTCAAAATAGTCAAACCTGGTCAAACAGTCAAACTGGTCAATAGTCAAACAATGGCCAGCTCAGGCGCCCGTGACCCCTCGGGTGCCCCCTCACCTTCTCTTCGACCAAGACAGCAAAATCTGTCAATACCTTGCTAAGCTAGGTGCCCGAGACCTATCGGGCACCTAGACCTTTATGTTAATTCGAGGCAGCAAAAGCTGGCACGCATGGCAGCTGACTCCAGGCGCCCGGGTCCTCACGGGCGCCCCCAAGGACAGTGTCAAAACCGAAAAAGCTGCATTTGGCAGTTTACGCCTGACTCCAGGCACCCGATTCCTCCCGAGCGCCCGACCAACCCCTATATAAAGCCACTGAAACCCCCTTTATTTGCCACCCCAAAACAAACTCTCTTCTCTAACTCTTCTCCTCCCAAGGTGCTCGGAAGTCCCTCTCACGCCCTCAAACGTCCAACTTCGACCATGGCTCCTCGGTATCATTTTTATGCATTTAAAATTAATTTCTTTATTATTATTATTTCGCTCCTTAAATGCATGCTTCCTATTATGTTAGAAAATGTCGTACTATTCAACCCAACCCCGGGATCGAGCCTAGCCCTGACCCTAGGTTTCCGACCATAGAAATTTTCAATAAGTTCGCTAGAACGACCTATAAACCTATCAAGACAAGCTTCTTAAATAGGTAGTTTTTCACTCAATCCTGTCCAATAGCTATGGATGTCATCAATTTCTATCAACTTGATCGACTTATTTTCTGCACTCATCCTGTGAATACGGCCCTATGTGTAGAATTTTACAACAACCTAGTAAGACAAGATGATCTTAGCTATATCACCACTGTACAAGGAATACCCTTGACTATAACACCCTTGTTGTTTAACAGATTCCTTAGACTGCGATCTTCCCAGTCCACTTTCTGCTGTTACCCTCCTAGAGATCCTCCCTTTGCTCCTCCCTACTCCCATATTGATCTGGAAACCCTTTATTTATATTTCTATAGAAATGCTCGAGACCCTTTGGTGAGTCAGTTTCAATCAGTAGATCTCCGGGTCCAGGACTACGCTCTTTATAGAGTTCTAGTCCGTTGTATTCTTCCCTTGACCACTAGGGATGTCACGACCATGCGACCATTCCATACCTTCTTGCTGTACGCTTTGATCCATCACTTAGACATAGACATTGGACTTCACATATTTCATACCATTCTACATGCATCCAGTGTTACTACTCAGGGTCGGATAAGCACCCCTTATTGTCACATCATCACGTCTCTTCTTCATCATCACGGTCGTGATATTACCGATGGAGAGATGACCACGATGACTAAATTTGACGAAATTGGGTATAGAAATTTTTCCCTAGAGGGCATAGAGGTCTTGGTTACCGGGGGTCTATCATGGAGACGTCAGAGAGCCGGAGCCTAGATCGATTCTGATGAGGAGGTAGAGGTCAACGTCACAGATCTCGCTGCCGAGATTCGAGAGCAGATGGACGAGTCCCCACCGCCGACGCTCGACGAGAGAGTGACACTACTTCAGACAGAGATTCATAGCCTCCGAGTGGAAGAGGAAGCCCACTACATCGAGATAGTCGACGCAATTCGGGCAGAGCACGATGTAAACCGAGCCTATCATAATGAGCACATGGAAGCTATTCTAGTTGACCGCCAGACGAGAGAGGCACACCACACTGAGTACATGGATGCCCTCCGAGCCGAACATGAGGCAAATTAGGCCCGACATGACCAGATGATGTCTTGGTTCCAAAATTGGCAGCCTGGTCCATTCTTTCCTCCGGGCCCCTCCTCTTAGACTCCAGATGATTTCAGTTGCCTTATTGTACTATTGACTGATGTTTGATGGGTGTTTTACTGTGCTGGTCCTCGCTTTGACCAGTTGACTTCTATGCACTTATCATATCTAGTTGCTAGTTGCTTACTTGATGAGTTATCTGCCTTTTATCAAGTTAGAGTTATGCTTGGTAGAATATGACTGCTCTAATTATATTTTTTCAAAAACTGTTTTATTTTCTGCAAAATCATTTCTTTATTTTCTTTATTTATTTAAAATGATTTTTCTGACTTAGTTTTTTTTAAAACGTACCCCCTTCAAAACTAGGGTTTTTTCGCAAAATGGACTTAGCCTAGGCCCTAACCCTAGAATTGCATGCACCTATAGATGTAGAAGCCAGCATCTCACAAGCACCTTAGGATACTTTTGATTGATAACCTAGAATGGGTTGAGATGCTTAGGTCTATGCCTTGATTCAAGATGCTTTAAGTCAGTGCATCTGCAGTAATTGGGGCACTAAATACCAATTAAACAGTAATTAGGTTAAGCGTCAAGCTTAGAAAATCTAACTTGATTAGATCACTTAATTCGACTAACCCTAGCGAAAGCTGCTGTTTATAATAGTCAGTAAGTAGTTAATTGGGTTAGATAAGACCTGAAAGCGAAAATTCAAATTAATTTGGTCCAGTTTAAACTTAGAATTGGTTTAGTACAGCATCTTACTTTGATTACTCATTTTTTTGCTATATTTTTTTTGATATATAGCAAAGGGGGAGAGATTAAAAAGGAGAGAAAAGAAGGTTAACAAAATTTAATTTTTTCTTCTTTATTAAATCTTTTTTTTCCAAAAACTTTTATCTCCTTTTTTCAAAAAGTAAAGTTCTTTAAGTACTTAAGTTATTTTTGAAAGTTAATTTTCTAAGTACTTATTCTGAAAATTTTCTGGAAATTTTTTCTAAGTTCTAAATTCAAAATTGTACTTGAAAATATTTCTAAGTATTTAAACTACTTGAAAAATATTTCTAAGTATTTAAACTGCTTGAAAATTTTCTAAGTATTAAAACTTCAGAATAAGTTTAGAAAATTTTCTAAAGTGCAAAAACTAAGTATTTTGGAAATTATTTTCAAAATTACTTGTTTTCAAAAATTATTCTAAGTACCTACTCTAAATCTTTAGTGAAAATTTTTCTAAGTGCAAAGTTCAAAATTCTCCTGAAAATTTTTCAAGTGCCCAACTCAAAATATTTTTTAGAAAATGCTTTCTAACTTAAAAACCTTTTCTTAAAAATTTTCTAAGTATTGAAAAGCTGAAAAACGTTTCACTTTTAGACTTAGAAACTTTTTCAAAAAGTCCCACGAACTTTTGAAAAACTCAGGGGGAGATTTCTTCCAAGGGGAGGAAATTAAGAAATTAACTTTGATACTTTACCTACTTATCTGTATGATTAACTTAACTTTTTGAACCGGGTTGCCATAAATCAAAAAGGGGGAGATTGTTGGTGCAGGTAGCACCTAAGTCAAACCTGGGTTTTGATAATGGCTAAGGGTTCAGAAGTTAAGATGTTATTGGTGTCTAATGTGTTTACTAAGTGTGCAGGAAAGAAGCCCTAGGTACACTAGGCAAAGAAGTCCTGGTCGAGGACTAGGCAAGAAGTCCTAGCAATGAGCTGGGCAAAGAAGTCTTGGTCAAGGACTGGGCAAGAAGACCTAACCGGAAGTCGGGCAAAGAAGTCCTGGTCGAGGACTGGGCACGAAATCCTAGCAAAGGGCTGGGCACCGAAGACCTGATCGGAAGTTGGGCACGAAGACCTGGTCAGGTGGATCGAGCAATAGTCCAACCGGAGGAGCCGATTGGCAAAAGGTAAACTCTCCTGAGAGGAGTATGTGAGGACGCGTTCCCCGTCGAGGGAACAGTAAGCGTCGCTTCATCCTAGGGTTCCATTTGGGAGACCCGAAGTCAGAACCAAGACAGCTACGACTGTAAATATTGACTAATATTCTTGCTTTAGTTGTTTTGGAACTAACCTTGGTTGCAGGACCGAAGGAGTATGTGTCTGCAGCTCAGAATGCTTCAAAGGAAGGGGGTAGGAAACTGGGCTAGGCGCCCGGAAGCTCCCAGGTGCCCAAGGTCAAAGCCAAACAAGCAAAGAAGCAAGAACGCTTCGAAATCACACTGGGCTAGGCACCCAGGTACTATCCACATCGGGCGTCGGTAACGAAAAGTGTAACTCTTTTATTTACTACAATATTCTTGTACCAAAATCTGTAAACCTTTGCGCGATTATAGAATTGCCAGCAGTAAATGGTCAAGGACCATGGGCCTTGGAGTAGGAGCCGACCGCGACTCCGAACCAAGTAAAAGACTTGTGTTCTTTGTGTGATTGTTTTTTTTTCCGCTGCATTTACTCTTTCCTTAATCCGAAGAAAAAGTTTTAACGATATTCACCCCTCTCTATCGTTTCTCTCGATCCAACACAATTATTCAAAGGACAAAATACATTTTTCTTGATGTACAGAAAATTGAATACTTTTATGAGATCAAAGAGTGCAAGTCTTATGCAGATGAAACATTAGAGTAAAAGTATTGCGACATTATGATTAGATCATGGTGGCTAGTACCTCTAGGATAGTTGTAGGACCTACTTATCAGAGAATTGAGATTTGATCCCAATTCCACTGCTCCTGGTGTGCCCTAACAGAATGGTGCAATGTATGGAAGGAAGAGGTCTCTTAAGCTAAATAGTTAAGAAGATGATAAGCCACTCTAAGATTAGCCAAATTTGTTCAAAAGGGTATATCCTGGATACAATAGTATATATGCTTGATTCTGTCTAGGTCAGTAATCTCTTAAAACCATAATGATGTGGACTAAGCGAAGGCTTAGTCTAAGGCATGTTCAGATTATGAGTAGTTCAACAGTTATGCTGAAAAGAGACACCGACAAGTTGGAATCTAGTGTATATATTCGTAGGTTATCCTGAGGGAAAGATAAGGTGGTTTAATAGTCCTAAGGATCAGAGGACATTCGTTGGGACGAATGTCTGATTCTTAGGAAAAGGACTATGTAATAAACCACAAGTCCAGGTGTAGAGTTGTTCTGAGTGATTAAATATGGGGACATTCTGATCTTAGTACCAACTGTACAAGAGGTTATACCACAGGGTACTGCACCTCGTGTCACTAAAGATATACAAAGGGTACCTGGTCGTAGTGGGAGGGTTGTTAGACAACCTAACAGTCTCATGTTCATGGAGAGTCTATGGACTGGGTCCTAAGTGAACATGAACCAGATCCCTAGACCTATGACATGGATCATCCGCTTTGAAGAGATAAATCCAGTTGTATGGATTTGTTCAAAGGAGGATGACATTGTGTATATAAAATGTGACAGAAATGAAGTGGTATTTTTGTACTATACGTAGATGATATTTTGTTAGTTGGCAACCAATGACAAAATATTGTTAGATGTAAGGGGTATGGTTGTCCGCACAATATGAAGGACTGAGAGAAGTAAGACACATTCTTGGGGATCAAAGATCTAAGGGATCTCTAGACAAGGATGATGGGTTTATCTCAAGCTTCATATAAAACATTCTCCTAGCTCATTCTAGCATGGATACCTCCAAGGGGAAAGTTTTGTACTTTTCAATTTTTGAAGCTACTCTATCTAAGAGATATGTTTAGATTATCAAAGGTGATAGAGTAGGTAATGATGGTTCCTCTAGCATCAACTAGAGGAAGTCTCTTGTATGCTAGAAATAAGCCCAGATATCTGTTGTGTCGTGGGCATGGGTATCAGATATCGGAGTAATCTAGGTAAGAAAATTGGAATGTGGTAAAAGCATGTATTAGTGCCTGAAAAGGATAAGGACTATATGCTGATTTACCGGAAGACCAAATTATTGTAGGTTATATGGAAACAGAATTCTAATCTAGATACGAGCATATATAAATATTCCTTAGTTTTGTGTTTGCTTTAGGAGGTAGAACCATTTTATAGTAAAGTGTTGCGCAGTGTCTGTGTGATGGGCCCTACTATGGAGGCTGATATTTGGTAGCCGGCAAGGCAGCCAATATAGCTACATGATTCAGAAACCTAAAGATGAACTTGATGTGATTCCTGGTTTGCAAGGAACTATCACATTTGATGTGATTAAATAGTGCAGTTGCGTACTCAAAGGAATCACGAGTCCATAAGGCAAGTAAACACATAGAGCGCAAGTACCACTCAGAAGAGGAATAGCTATTGTTGCCTAGATAGCATCAGAAAATGACCAAGGTGGATCATTTCACCAAGGCCTTGGTAGCGAGAGCTTGTAGGCGTATGAAGGATCTTGAGGTCAGATGTATGGTATTTTGAAAACAGCAAAGTCTTTGAGTATAAGTGGGAGATTGTTAGGATGTATACTGAAAGCTTTGCTTTTAGTTAAGAATAGCCGTTGATTATTGATGGAATCTATGTCCTGGTGAGTCGGGATGATGATGCCCCCTTGGTGAGCTCAAAAAGGTCGTCATGTCAAATCTTGCAAGTGGACTATGGTCCGACATGATGAAAAGGTTGAGTGGTACTAATCAAGGATTAGAGGATAATTAATTTAATTATCAGTAAATTAAATTAATTATCGGACATACGATAGCTTAAACACGGGGAGATGGACAACTCGTAATAAGGTGGAGCCCATATGAAAATATAGGGGTTGGTGAGAAAGTACAATGAGATTCTTTAGTAGAATGGATCTCCATTAATGGATCGAGTTTGGATCCATTAGAGGGCCACGAACCAACTCCTCCTCATGGTCCCTATCTTAGCCCAATAAACACCCCATAGGAGTCATGATACAAGGCTGATTAATTAAGAAATTAATCTCGGATTAATTAAGTTATTGATCTTGGATTAATTAAGGAATTAATCTCGGAGTAATTAAGGAATTAATCTGGATTTATTAAGTTATTAATCTCTGATTAATTAAAGAATTATTCTCTGATAAATTTTGGAATCAATCCATAATTAATTGGAAAAATTTCCAATTAATCCCATATATATAACCTCCCTCTCTCTCTCTCTCTCCCTAACTCTCTTCTCTCCAACCCTAGGGCTCCGGCGGTAGTAGGGAAGAAGAGGACCACCTCTTCTTCTTCTCTTGCCTTCTTCTTATCCTCAAGGGTGTGTTCGATCACAGTGCAAGGAGGAGTTGCCTCTGACCCTTGGTGGTGCGCGGCAAGGAGGGAGGAGGGAGAACTCGGCGGTGCAAGGTGTGGAGGTCGGCACCGGCGGTGGAGGAGATTTCTCTTCTCTTCTTCTTCGACCCTCTACTTCTACATCCTTTGCTGCGACCTTCATAGGACAAGGAGAAGCTCTATTCTTCTTTGTGGCATGCGGAAGTGGAGGAGGAAGGTGGGTGGCGCGCCGGCGAGGTTGGCTTCCCTTTGGTGATTGTCGCCGGAAAAAGGGAGAGCCCGGTGGAAGTTCATCCTCCTTGCGAGCTCTTGGCCGTGAGATAGGAGGTGTACGGAGAGGTTAGCGTGGGCTGCGGTGAAGAAGAGGAGTTTCTCCTCTTGGCTTCATCAACTCCACCTTGAAGGACCGTTGGCGGTGAGCCAAACCCTAACCCTAGGGTTTGGTGTTGGCGCAAGCGAAGAAAGGAGAAAGGAGGCTTGATCCGGTGCCTGGTGACTCCGAGACTTGGTAGATCATCGCCCACATGACGTCCAGGAGGGGAGGGTATAAGGTAGAAGACTGCGAGGTAAACGGCGAGGTATAATTCTCCGAGCTACAGTTTTACTATGTTATGTTTTAATTGTGCCACAATACTTTGCTTCGTCATTTCATTATGTTAATTAGTTATTTTGAATTGTTATCATAGATAATAATGATTAACTGGACCCCGAAAATAAACACAAAAAATTGGCGAACCAAATCGTCGTCTTTTCCACAGTTAATTATTCCGGAAAGTTACAAGGCCTTAACCTTGGTTTTGGCTAAGTTGTAACTTGGAATAATTAACATGATGACGAGTCGGTCGTTAAAGGGATGGATATCTATTCAGATTAAATTTTAATTCGTAGCCATAGAGAGGTCTCTTAGATACGACCCCGTGGTTGTCTCGGAAACTGGCAAGCCATACCCTACAGGACCATGTCCAACAACCCTCCCACTACGACGAGATACCACCTGTGTATCTTCTGTGACACGCGGTGCAATGACTTGTGGTATGTCCTCTTGTACCGTTGATACTAAGGTTGGAATGCCCCAGCATAATTCCTTAAGAATAATTCCACTCATGGGCTTGTGGTTCATCACATAGTCTTCCTCAAAGAATCGGGCACTCGTGCTAACGATCACCCTCTGATCCTTAGGACTATAGATAAACCACCTTTGTCCCTCTAGGATTGCCTACGAACAAGCACACTTCTATACGAGATTCCAACTTATCAGTATCTCCCTTCAGCACAAGTTCTGGACTATCCCAAATCCGAATATGTCTTAGACTAGACTTTCGCCTAGTCCACAATTATGTGAGAGTAGAGGGTACCGACTTAGATAGTACCAACTTCAGTATGTATGCTGTTGTTTCCAGATCATACTGTAAGATGTGTATATTGAAAGATATGATTTCTTTATATGAACATCTTTATTTTGAAAAGTGAATCACAACTACACTAGGTGCCTGTTTATATTAGTACATACACGAAGTCCAATACTTCGCATTGTAGATAACATGGTATGTGGTGTCACATGGAAGATCATGTTATCAGTTCCTTGCCTAGTATAAGTAGAGGCTCACAACCGAGATGAAATTGGACAAATCATCAGAATGGTTGTAGTGTAATTAGGTGTGGTTAGTCTTGACCATAGAACAACACTAGTGTGCTCTGAGTACATTGAGCAGGACCAAAACCAGAGGTTATTCAATTTGTACTGACTCGATAATTGGATAGGATCTCAAATTTTATTATAGAGTACGATCTCTTAATCTCGATATAATAACGGGCATATATTATTAATTATTGTCTCTTTGATTTACCAATGGGCGAGATCTATTCTGTTAGATCGATAGACCCGGTAAGTTGGGAGATAATATTAATAATATGATGTACTGTTGATTATTGACGGAATCCGTGTCTTGGTTAGTCAGGTTGATGATACCCCCTTGATGAGCTCAAAAGGATCAACATGCTAAACCCTGCAGGTGGATTTGATCCGGCATGATGATAAGGTTGAGTGGTACTAGTCAAAGACCTAGAAGTTAATTAATTTGAATTGTCAGTAATTTAAATCAATTAACAAACATTCGAGATCTTAAACATGGGGGGATGGACGACTCGTAATAAGCGGAGCCTATATGTAATATGGGGTTGGTGAGGTAATCAATGAGGATCCTTTAGTGGAATGAATCTTCATTAATGGATCGGGTTTGGATCCATTAGCAAGCCAAGATCCAACTCCTCCTCATGGTCCCTACTATAGCCCTATATATATCCCATGTGGCATGAAACCAAGTTGAATTAATTAATCCAAGGGAACACAAGAAAACCCTAAGGGGTGTTTTTTGTATTTTCCAGTCTGTTTTCCATTTTCATTTTCTGTAGAAAATGCGGTTTTCTGGAAAACATGTTTGGTTTACATTTTCCAGCTTTGTTTTCCAAAAAAAAACATAACGTTTTCTGGAAAATTGGAGAATGAAAAAAAAGTCATTTCCAAAAAACTAGAAAATGCGATTTTCTGGAAAATAAAAATAGAAATGACTCAAACCAAATGCCCCTATGTTTTCCTCCCATCCTCTCCTCCTCCTCCTCTCTCCCTCTACCTCTCCCTCTCCCACTTGTTATGCAGCGCCGACTTGGGTGGAGGAAGAAAAGTTACTCACGACAACTTTTCTCCACAATGCAACTTTCTTTCATGGGTCTCCATGGGAGAGGAAAATTCTCCATGGAAGATGAAAAGTTGCATATGGCAACTTTTCTCCATGGGTGAAGAATTTTCTTCATGGGAGAATAAAATTATCCATGGAAGATAAAAAAAATTGTGCATAGCAATTTTTTTTCATGGAAGAAGAATTTTAGCCATGGAAGATGCACAACAACTTTTCTCCATGGGAGCCATGGAAGAAGAAAAGTTACACACGGTAACTTGATGAAGCGGCGCCGACTAGTGTGGAGAAGGAAAGGTGTTCACGGCATCTTGTTGATCAGCGCCGGCTGTGGGTTTTGGAGATGCCATGGTGCTCACGGCATCTCTTTTCCAAGGAGAGCATGAAGGTTGCTCATGCAGCTTTCGGTGGCCTTCGGGTGGTGGGCAGAAGGTTGAGCAATCTTTGGTGGCCTTCGGGTGGAGAACAGAAAAGGGGTTTTGTGTTTGCATTATGTTCTTCTTTGGATGGCCGGTGGCATCCCTTTGGTTAGGGATTGGTCAGCACAAGGAGAAGGGATCGACTTGGTGACCATGGTTCTTGGTAGATCGTCACCCACACGACGTCCAAGAGGGGAGGGTCATACGGTAGAAGATCGCGAGGTAATAGGAAAGGTATAATTCTTCCTGAGCTCCTTTGTTTATTTTGTGCCTTGTTTAATTGCCTTGTCATTTCATGTTAGTTATTTAACTATTTTGTTTGAGAATCATAGCCAATAATTAATTAACTAGACCACGACTATAAATACAATAGCTGGTGATCCACTCGTCGCCTTTTCCACGGTCGAACGATCGAGCAAATTACAAGGCCAATCTTTTTGATTGGCCGAGTTGTAATTTGGATCGTTCGATACGGCACGAGATGGTTGTTGGGAGACGACTCTCCATTCGGATTAATTTTTAATCCGTAGATATGGAGAGGTCTCTCGGAACGACCAAGTATTCGCTTAGGAAACCCGCCAAGCCATACCCAACAATTGGTATCAGAGCTGAGGTTTCCAGCTTTGTGTGTTTAAGGATTGGTTAATTTTTTGCATTTTCATGCATTTTATTTTGCTGGATGATATTTGGATGTGCATAGGCTAACTCTATGTTGCAGGCACTAGATTCCAATTTATCATGGCCAAATAATTGATGTGTGTGATGGTTGTGTAAATTATTGTAATTAATTAATCCCCGGGGTTGACGAGGCTAGGTATTTAATTTTTGTAATTAAGTACGGCACATGTTTAGCCGAGCTATTTATTTTACTTTCGATCTACTTTTCATGTACACTCCTTCGTGGAGTATAGGATCGATGATGTAAATAATTAGCTAGTCATTTCGGCTCGGAGATCCCTCAAGGTAGCTTGTGCCGAAGGAAGGGAGGAGTGGACAAAGTGATGACACGACTGGAGGCGCATTAGAGACCAAGAGCCATGAAAGTTGGAAAATCTAGGATTTTCTGTATTTTTCATATATTAGATATGTGCTTGGTTGTGTGGTTGTGCTAGTAAAATTCCTCGACATAAATTACTAAGTGGGAGAGTGACCCTAATGGTCCCACGACCTCCATTGCAATCTGATATGTGATGCGAACAAGCCTGCGTGTTGGCTCTAAGTGCCGTCCTCCATAACGGATAGGCTTGTTCTGTGGATCGCAAGATCAGAGATGATTATAGAGGATTATTGAAGAGCGTGTGTACTTCCCCAATGGAAGGCACATAATCCTAAATAATTCTCTTAGTGTCGTGCAATGGTAAACACTTAGATACAATTATTAGTATCCTCCCCAACGGAGTCACTGCTAATAACTTGTAGGGCCAAAGTTGACCAACTATTAGTCTTACTTGTCAAAAAGTTAGGTTGACAAGATAGTAAGAGTAATGGGTAAAACCTTCTCTAACGAATGTAGGGTTTGTATACATCCACACTAACGTGGCATGCAAATTCTCGGTGTTAGGGGTGTTGGTTGATTTCGAAAATTTATTGTTTTGTGGAATCAATTTATTTTCAATTTCTAAAGTAGTTTATGTTGTGATTCTTAGAATTTTCAAAATAGCCATTAACCCACTAGCGACCATACTTAAGGAAAACAATCATAGTGACCCCAATTACATAGACTGGAAAAGAAACCTAGACATTGTCCCTACTGCAGAGGAGTACAAATATGTGCTCTTCGAGGTATGACCTGAAGATGATGGCCCACCTCAATGAGATTGAGGTTCTTGGAGGACAAATCGACGGGGAAACCCAGGTTGATATAATACTCCAATCTCTGCCTAGGAGTTTTGAGCAGTTCCAGCTCAACTATAATATGAATAAGAATGAGTATACATTGGGGAAACTCCTGGGAGAACTCCAGGCGGTAGAAGGGTTGTTTCGTCAGAAGTCGCAGACCTTGATAACTCAAAAGGTTTCTACTTCTATGCCGAAAGGCAGGAAGGAGAAGAAACAAGGTGGGTTCGAAAGGCGGCTAGATCGCAGGGACCATGGCCTGGTGTGAAGAAGCCGAAAGGCAAGTGTTTCACGAGCTAGCAGACTGGACATTGGAAGGCAAACTGTCCCCATCGTCAAGAGAAAGGTATATCTTTTTCTTTTGTCGTTGTAATATGTTTAGCAGTGTTATCTACTGGTACCTGGTGTGTAGATACGGATGCCACTAAACATGTCTGTAATTCTTTACAGGGGTTCCAGGAAGCTCAACGACTAGCTAAGGAAGAGATTACCGTCTACATGGGAAATGCTACGGAGGTGGCGACTATTGCAGTGGGAGTTATTTATTTTTCTTTAGATAGGAAAATAAAGTTTTGGTATTAAGAGGATTGCTTTTATGTACTTAATTTTAGAAAGAACTCTGGTTCAGTTTCTAAAATGATGCATATTCTATTGCTTTTGTTATGAAAAGTGGAATAGAAAGATTATCTATTTAGGAACATGGATAAGCAATTTAAGCAATTAAAACCAAAGTCTCCCATGATGCATATAGTAGCTAATAACTCATCATCTAATCAAAATAAGAGAAAGGTTCCTTCTAAGATGAACCAAACATGTCTTTAGCATCTATGGCTTGGTCATATTAACCTTAGTAGGATTCAAAGGTCGATAGCCGATGGGCCCTCTGGTTCATTGGTGCTGGGAGACTTCCCAACCTTTGAATCTTGCTTGGAAGGTAATACGACCAAGAGGTCTTTCAAGGCCGAGGGGTATAGAGCCAAAGATATGTTAGAATTGGTTCATTCTGATTTGTGTGGTCCTATGCCTATCCAGGATAGAGGTAGCTTTGAATACTTCGTGAGACGAATATTCAAAGGTATGTATACATTTACTTGATGGCCACAAGCCCGAATCTTTGATTAGTTCAAAGAATTCAAGACTGTTGTGGAGAAACATCAAGGTAAAAGTATCAAGACACTATGACCATATCGTGGTGGTGGCTACCTCTTGGGAAAGTTTAAGACTTACTTATCAGAGATTGGGATTCAATCCCAATTGACTGCACCTGGTATGCCCCAAAAGAACGGTGCAGCAGAGCGAAGGAAAAGAGCTCTTATGGAGAGGGTTAGGACAATGATGAGCTGCTCCGAGTTGCCGGAGTTGTTCTGGGGATATGCTCTGGAAACGACAGCATACATGCTTGATACCATCTAGGACAGTGCCTTCTACTCTCGTAGAAGTGTGGACTGGGTGAACACCAAGTCTAAGACATATTCGGACATGGGATAGCTCAGCATATGTGTTGAGAGGGGATACTGATAAGATTGGAATCTCGTGCGCTTGTTCGTAGGCAATCCTAGAGGAACGAAAGGTGGTTCTATAGTCCTAAGGATCAGAGGGTAATCGTTGGCACGAATACCAGATTCTTAGAAGAAGACTATGTGATGAACCACAAGCCCATGAGTAGACTAGTTCTTGAAGAATTAAGAGGGGATGTTCTAACCTTAATACCAACTGTACAAGAGGATACACCACAAGTCACTGCACCGCGTGTCACAGAAGATACACTGGTGATACCTCGTCGTAGTGGGAGGGTTGTTAGTCAACCAGAACGATTCATGTTCTTGGGAGGGTCTTCGGACTCAGTCTCTGGCGACCATGAATCAAGATCCTTGAACCTATGACGAGGAACATCTGCTTTGAAGAGATAATCCAGTTATATGGATTTGTTCAAAGGACGGATGAGATTAGTGTATGTAAGAATTGTGACGGAAACGTAGTGGTGTTCTTGTACTATACGTAGATAATGTTTTGTTAGTTGGCAACAATGACAAAATATTATCAGACGTAAGGGTATGGTTGTCCAAACAGTTGATATAAAGGACTTAGGAGAAGCAGGGCACATCCTTGGCGATCAAAGTTTTAAGTGATCACGAGAGAAGGATATTATGCTTATCCCAAGCTTCATACAGTGACACTGTCTTAACTCGTTTTAGCATGGAAACCTCCAAGAAATGTTTTGAACTTTTTAGCTGTGGAGCTACTCTATCTAAGGAGATATGTTTAGATTATCAAAGGAGATAAAGCAGGTAATGGCGGTTCCTTTAACATCGGCTATAGGAAGCCTCTTGTATGCTAAAAACGAGACCGGATATCTGCTTCGTCGTGGGCATGGTTAGCAGATATCAAAGTAACCTAGGTCAAGGAAATTGGATTGCGGTAAAAGCTTATATTAATGCCTAAGAAGAACTAAGGATTATATACTGGTTTACCGGACAGACCAATTCCTTATGGGTTATACGGATACAGACTTCCAGTCGGATAGGGGCAAATATAAGTATCCTCGGGGGTTTGTGTTTACTTTTAGGAGGTAGAACCATAGTTTGGAGGAGTGTCGCGCAGCGGCTGCGTGATGAACTCCACCATGGGAGCTGAGTATATGACAACCTCTGAGGCAGCCAAGAATGCTACATGGTTCTGTAACCTCAAGATGGACTTCGATGTGATTCCTGGTTTGCTCGAAGCTATCACATTTTGTTGTGATAAACAAATGGTGCAGTTGCAAACTCGATGGAATCATGAGCCCATAAGGCGAGTAAACATATAGAGTGCAAGTACCACCCAGGAGAAGAAAAGCTGTTGTTGCCTAGATTACATCAGAGGACAACTTGGGAGATCTTTTCACTGAAGGCCTTGATAGAGAGAGCTTTAGGCATGTGAAAAATTAGGGAGTCAGATATATGACATTTTTAGAATAACAAAATCTTTAAGTATAAGTGGGAGATTGTAAGATGTGTATACTGAAAGACATGATTTCTTTATATGAACATCTTCATTTTGAAAAGAGAATCACAACTACACTAAGTGCCTGTTTATATTAGTACATGCATGAAGTCCAATAATTCACATTGTAGATAACATGGTGTGTGGTGTCACACGGAAGATCATGTTATCAGTTCCTTGCTGAGTATAAGTAGAGTCTCACAACCGAGATGAAATTGGACAAACCATAGGAATGGTTGAAGTGTAATTAGGTGTGGTTGGTCTTGACCATAGAATTACACTAGTGTGCTTTGAGTACATTGAGCAGGACCAAAATCAGAGGTTATCCAATTTGTACTGACTCGATAATTGGATAGGACCTCAGATTTTATTATGGAGTACGATCCCTTAATCCCGATATAATAATGGGCATATATTATTAATTATTGTCTCTTTGATTTACCATTGGGAGAGATCTATTCTGTTAGATCGATAGACCCGGTAAGTTGGAAGATAATATTAATAATGGATTATTGACGGAATCCGTGGCCTGGTGAGTCGGGTTGATGATGCCCCCTTGATGAGCTCAAAAGGTTTATCATACTAAACCCTGCAGGTGGATTTGATCCGGCATGGTTGAGTGGTACTAGTCAAGGATCTAGAAGTTAATTAATTTGAATTGTCAGTAATTTAAATCAATTAACGGGCATTCGAGATCTTAAACACGGGGGGATGGATGACTCGTAATAAGCGGAGCCCATATGTAAATATGGGGTTGGTGAGGTAATTCAATGAGGATCCTTTAATAGAATGGATCTTAATTAATGGATCGGATTTGGATCCATTAGAAGGACAAGATCCAACTCCTCCTCATGGTCCCTACCGTAGCGCTATATATATCCCATGTAGCATGAAACCAAGTTGAATTAATTAATCCAAGGGAACACAAGACAACCCTAAATTTTCCTCTCATCCTCTCCTCCTCTCTCTCTCCCTCTACCTCTCCCTCTCCCACTTGTTCTGCGGCGCCGACTGGGGTGGAGGAAGAAAAGTTACTCACAGCAACTTTTCACCACAATGCAACTTTCTTTCATGGGTCTCCATGGGAGAGGAAAATTCTCCATGGAAGATGAAAAGTTGCATACGACAACTTTTCTCCATGGGTGAAGAATTTTCTTCATGGGAGAATAAAATTCTCCATGGAAGATAAAAAAATTGTGCATGGCAATTTTTTTTCATGGGAGAAGAATTTTATCCATGGAAGATGCACGACAACTTTTCTCCATGGGAGCCATGGAAGAAGAAAAGTAGCACACGGTAACTTGATGAAGCGGCGCTGACTTGTGTGGAGAAGGAAAGGTGTTCACGGCGTCTTGTTGATCAGCGCCGGCTGTGGGTTGTGGAGATGCCGTGGTGCTCACGGCATCTCTTTTCCAAGGAGAGCTAAAAGGTTGCTCATGCAGCTTTCGGTGGCCTTCGGGTGGTGAGCAGAAGGTTGAGCAATCTTCGGTGGCCTTCGGGTGGTGAGCAATCTTCGGTGGCCTTCTGGTGGAGAACAGAAAAGGGGTTTTGTGTTTGTATTATGTTCTTCTTTGGATGGCCGGTGGCATCCTTTTGGTTAGGGATTGGTGGGCACAAGGAGAAGGGATCGACTTGGTGACCATAGTTCTTGGTAGATCGTCGCCCACATGACGTCCAAGAGGGGAGGGTCATACGGTAGAAGATCATGAGGTAATAGGGAAGGTATAATTCTTCCTGAGCTCCTTTGTTTATTTTGTGCCTTGTTTAATTGCCTTGTCATTTCATGTTAGTTATTTAATTATTTTGATTGCGAATCATAGCCAATAATTAATTAACTGGACCCCGACCATAAACACAAAAGCCGATGATCCACTCGTCGCCTTTTCCGTGGTCGAACAATCGAGCAAATTACAAGACCGATCTTTGTGATTGGCCGAGTTGTAATTTGAATCATTCGATACGGCACGAGATGGTCGTTGGGAGACATGTCGCCATTTGGATTAATTTTTTAATCTGTAGACATGGAGAGGTCTCTCAGAATGATCAAGTATTCGCTTAGGAAACCCGCTAAGCCATACCCAACACATACCCCCAGAACGAATTCGGCAATTCGGAGTAACTCATCAATGACCTAACCATCTCCATAAGAGTCATATTCCTTCGCTCTGCTACACCGTTCTATTGAGGCGTACCGGGTGCAGACAATTGAGATTGAATCTCAGTCTCTGATAAGTATGTCCTAAACTCTCCCAAGAGGTACTTGCCACCACAATTTGATCGTAGTGTCTTGATACTTTTACCTTGATATTTCTCCCCATCATCCTTGAATTCTTTGAACTTATCAAAGCATTAAGACTTACGGCGCATCAAGTAAATGTACCCATACCTTGAATACTCGTCTATGAAAGAGACGAAGTATTCAAAGCCACCTCTTGCCTGGATAGACATAGGACCACACAAATCAGAATGAACCAATTCCAACACATCTTTGGCTCTATACCCCTTGGCCTTGAAAGGCCTCTTGGTCATGTTACCTTCCAAGCAAGATTCACAGGTTGGGAAGTCTTCCACCACCAATGAACCCAAGGGCCCATCAGCTACCAACCTTTGAATCCTACTAAGGTTAATATGACCAAGTCTTAGATGCCAAAGATATGTTTGGTTCATACTCGAAGGTTCCTTTCTCTTATTTTGGTTAGATGATGAGTTATTAACTTCTATTTGCATCGTGGGAGATTTTGGTTCTAAAGTATACAAATTGCCAACCAATTTACCTGAACAGATAATCTCTCTATTCCTTTTTATAACAACATGGTCATTAAAATAAATAGAATATCCATCCATTATTATTTTATAAACTGAAACAAGGTTCTTTCTAAAACTAGGTACATAAAGGCAATTTCTTAAAAACAAAACTTTATTCCTCTCAAAAGACAAATAAATGTCTCCCACTGCAATAGCCGCCACCTCCGTAGCATTGCCCATGTAGACGGTAATCTCTCCCTTAGCTAGTCGTCAGGTTTCCTGGAACCCCTGCAAAGAATTGCAGACATGATCAATGGCTCCCGTATCTACACACCAGGTCCCGATAGATAACACCGCTAGCACCAGCCACCAACGTCGTGTGCTCCGCCGGCTACCAGTGTCATTTGCTCCGTCGAGATCCGAACCCTAGGTTGCATGTTTCTTTCGTCTTCCACCGTTTCACGATCCGAACCCTAGGTTACATGTTTCTATGTGTTCTATTTCATTTGAAGATTTATAAGTGATTTTTGGGTGATTTCTATGATTTCTATGATCCGAACCCTAGGTTGCAAGTTTCTGTGATTTCTGTAATTTGAAGATTGAGTGATTTTAGTTTCTGTGATTTCTGTATTTTGAAGATTGAGTGATTTTTATTCACAACCATCTTGCTTCAATAGATCTTTGATTTTGTTTTTGGTTGAACGAAATTTTAAGGTAGAATTGTGGAATAAAATTTTGGTTGAACAAAAGTTCATCTACTTCCTAAACCTTTGTAATTAAAGAATAAACCTAATTAATCATAACCCATTCCTAAGTTTAGGGGTTATGAAACAAGTTCAACATTGATATCCAAGTAAGTATTTAGTTTCTTAAATTTTAGGCAAGAAATAATTAGAAGAATTGAGATAGAATAACTATAATCATTGCTTTCCAATTCATCATCATGAGAAGAATAGCTACCTGGGAACCAAACCTACAATAATTGAAACCATCCTGATTCAAAAGCCATCACTACTAGAAAAAATGCATTCAACAACAGTGAATCACTGTTGTCGTATGCCAAATACCACTGTTGTTAAAGGTCATGTTGTTAAAGGGGGGGGTCTACGACAACAGTGAATCACTGTTGTCGTTTTGGTCTACGACAACAGTTTGACAACAGTTTTCCACTGTTGTCGTATATCACATTCGACAACATTTTCATAACAGTTTTTCACTGTTGTCTTTCATTATATTCGACAACAGTTTTATAACCGTTGTCGTATATCAATAACAACAGTTTATCACCGTTGTCGTATGCCATATTCACCGTTGTCTTTTATTATATTCGACAACAGTTTTATCACTGTGTTGTCGTATATCAACGACAACAATTTATCACTGTTTTCATATACCATATTCACCGTTGTCTTCTATTATTCGATAACAATTTTACCTATATAGCACTGTTGTCATTTATCTACAACAACAGTTTAGCTTTAAAAAAACCTGTTGTGCGTTTGTACTGTTCCACAACAGTTTCATACCAATTTGACAACAAAGATATTTCCATTATATTTTCAATTAAAAGGCAATTATTTAACCTCGAAACAAAAACTATATATATCAAACATCATCAACATATTTACAATAAAGATCCACCACAACCTTTCTACAGACGAAACCATAAAAGTATTTTCTGTCCAAAAACCTTTCTACAAACGAAACCACTAAAGTATCTTCTGACCCAAATTACAAGAGTTCAAATTATATATAATTCTGACCCAACTAAACTTACAATGAAGTTCAAATCACAAAAAATATAGCTTTGAAGGTCAGATTAATGGTCTTCAAACATGATCACGAACAAGTCCCTGCAGCTGGAAAAAAGAGAACAAACACTCTAATTAGTTATTCTATTAAATGCATATGTCTAATAAAAAATGATCCATGAAGATATGTATCAACAAACAACAAAAATAACAAACAAACAAACAAAAAAGATATGCATGTATCAGCACTTGCAATTATAAGGAAACAATTATAAGGAATTTGGCCAAACTAGTACGACTCTATTGTTCAACGAATCTACTTGAACATCTAAGTAACTTTCATGTCCACTAAACTAATTGTTCTCCAACGTATAAAAAATAATCTCAGGTTACAACATCTCTAAAAAAAATATTGTTGATGTATATTGTTTGATTCAGGGGAATATCACCCGAAAGCTTAGTAACTAACATTTACCAGGAAAAGTTTAAACCTTAGTAACTAACATTTACATACCTATTATCAAATATAATCCTGTATACAATCAGCTATCGCGGAGCGCACTTCATCAATTTCATCTTGAGAGTACTCTGCTTTTGCAAACTATGAACAAAAACACATTATATGATTGTACAGAATAAAACATAACAACTTGAAAAAATTTATAACTAGATAACTTTAAATATTTGAGATAATAAAGAAATTATTACTATCGTTCGGAATGCATCCCCCTCGATTGATGTAACTTCTTCAGTAATTTGCTTCATAAATCTCATCACATAATATCCACATTGTTTGGCATCCGATTGCCTAGGAACCTAAGGCAAAGATAATTCATATTTTGAATGCTTAAAATACCAATATTATACACAATAAAAAATTTTGATTTAAATAGAAGTACAAATACCTTAATCACTTCCCACTGTACTTGTTTTCTTCCTTTTCTTCCTTGGAACGAATTAAACAATTTTATTGCCCTTCAATTATACATTAGGTACAGTAGTTGATAAACTATTGTTTTAAGACTAATTTAGATGCATACTAACAAAAAACATATATAAACTCACATTTCCACAACATATTTCCAATCATTATCACGAATGCGAGGACCTTGGGAATCCAATAAGTAAACAATCTCCTTATGAGGATTAATGAGAGTGAGAGTCCAATGGAAACTACACAGAAGTACACAAAATTAGTGCATTCAATTCAAATAAAAATGGCAATTGAAAAAATATATTCAGGAAGTCCATTACCTGTTACAACTTGGCACCAAAACCAACTGATTAAGTGATGCACCACCTAGCCTTTCAGCTAAAATACTTGCCCTTTGGTTCAACCGCTCAGTTTTAACTAATTTGTCCACTGTGATTTTTTTAAAGCATGGGATGCTATCCGGATTTACAAACCTGAATTTCTCAATCTTGTTTTCTTTCACCAAGTTTTTATAAAGATGCCTACCATATTAATTACAAGAAAATCAGTAAGTGCTTCTATAGTAAATTAATAAAAGAACAAAGAAAATTGAAGGTAAATCAACAACTTACAATATGTAAATAACCACACAATTTCCAGAAATTGGCTCCAAGTGATACAATGCAGTGATGTCCTCAATATGCAAATTCAGTTCATAATCATCTTGAAATATCTCATGATCTAAAACAATTGACAAGTTCTTTCCATTATCAATAGCATGCTTAGCATAACAATATAACATGTGCAAATAGTCATGCCATTATATATAATATAACATGTGCAAATAGTCTTGTTTTCATTCCATTATATATATATATATATATATGGCAACTCTATGACAATGTTGACATCAAATAGTCATGCCACAATCTGCAACATAAATGATGTGGATTAAATCCTTTTGATGATATTAAGTTTCCAACCATTGGACTAGACAAATATGCATTCAAAAAATCAAACAACCCTTAACCCCTCTACCCCTTAAGCTTATTGTTAATTCATCCCGGATGTTATATCCAAGAAGCTCTCTATGACATATATATATAAACTCAACAAATTGGACATTGATAAATAATAAATATCAATACAAAAGGAAGACATAGAAACATAATATTGTTAGGCTTGGGAAAAAGCAATATTAATTGTAATAATAAACCTTGTTCTTTAGTAAAAGTGCATCAACAATGAAGCTATGTACCATCAAAAGAGCAAGTACATTTTAAGAAGTAACTGATAGTTCCAAGTAATAAAAAACAAAGGGTGACAAACCTATCCTGTAAACCTTCATGGAGGGCTGTGATAATGCCATAATTTTTCAAGCAAGATATTCCAAAACCTTTAGCTACACCAACAAGACCAAAGGCTGCACCACGACGCTCTCCATATCTATCACTTTTCATCATTTGATCTACGAGTCTAGACACAAGTGTCTAGCCGTCCTCCTAATGAATAATAATTGCAGAGGAAGACTGGAAAATGAAAATACATTTCAAACAAGAAAAACAAGGACAAGAATTACCAAGCAATTATAAGAATATTTCCAACAAACTGGAAAAATACATCTTAAACAAGAAAAAAAACAATAAGAAACAAAGCATTAAATATTTCAAAGGGTAAAAAAAATATTGCACACAAAATGAAATTACCTGCTTAGTTTTTAAATTGTAAGCCAATGAGAGTAAAGTAACAGCAAATATCAATCTACAACAGGAAGGAAAGCAATGACAACAGGCAAGCCGCCAAAATTCCTATCACTGATCTCATACCTTTGCTAAATGTTTCGCAAGAGCTCCAGTGAATATCACAACACCTTCCCTCACAAGATCATATTTTTCTTCATCGGATGCCTAAAGACAAAGAAGCAACACAGAGTTAGTGGCTCTTGATGACAAACATTAGTATTATTAGGTTTAAAATACAGGAATCCCGAATCCAACAAATAATCAATCAGTTAAAATGAGAGTACCTTCTTATTCAAAAAACTGTCAAAAATAGGAAAAAGTCAAGGAACATTCTCTTTTCCATGTTTGCCAATGACTCTAATTCCTGCATTTATCATTCTTGCACGGACATCCATATTAGGATCTGCCTGAATTGAAGGAATAAGAGAAATCTTTTCAATCCTCAATTATGTATAAATTATAATATCAAGAATGGATGAGTAAATAAAGATCAATAAGGAAAGCTAACTAATGAAATATAATATATTTATAGAAAGTTTTTTGAGTGAAAAACATAAGACAGGAATAGTTTTCCCCTTAATGACTATATTATTCATGACTAAGCCATATCCAAAATCAAGGTTTGAAATATCAGGTCATACCGAACCATAAGGTGTTTTGCTTTTCCACTAGAACAATACTATTTCAATATCGTGCCAACATTTAGATATTGTGTCAATGGTAAATTGGAGGAAGGAAAAAAAAAGAGATGAAGAAAAAAGAAAGATGACACAATTATATATTTATTTTCAACTAAAATGCTATAATTTTGACATTATCAATGGAAACAAATAAAAAAAAACTAACAGCATTATCTCAATTTTTGCATGTAAAAAGGTGTAAAATGTCAACATGAAATAATACTCATCGACATAATTGCCACAACGACATAGAAGACATTGTATCGATGCTAAGTAATATTGAGTTTCACTAATTTATCACCCGGACCTGGTACAATACGAGATTTCAAATGATGTCCAAAATCCCACATCAAAATCTATACTAACCTGATTCATAACTGTGATGTGGAATATCATCATGTATTATAGGTAGCTAGAAGAACTGAATAACATCGCAACCAAGAGGATGCAAAATCATCTTATAGTTATAGAAAACAAAGAAATCAAGAGGATGCAAAATCAATATCCTTGATAACGAGAAAGTTCAAGTTGAGCAATTGAATTTCAATTCTAATTCTCTAGAACTCCTAAATGATATAAAATACACTAAATTTGCCCGATAAAATCACCAGCTGCATGAAAATAAACACAAAAATCAGATGCAAATGAAACCTTAGGAAAAAAAACACTTATCCACTCATAAGGCCCTAAATCCACACTCAAATGGAAATATAGTAATTTCAGAGAAAAAGCATCCATTAAATGAGCTTTTAAAGCCATTAAATGCAGTTAAGAATTGTTTTCAAACAAAAAATTGAGAAATTGCATCCATAAATAGAGTAAACTAAAACACTACTAAAATTCAATACCCAACATTTCAATAAAATGCAAATGAAACCTTAGGAAAACACTCAAATGCAGGAAGAAAATGAGAAATTGATCATAGACACTAAAAAGGATCTAAAAGAAGATAAACCTTCTCTATATAATGAGACACTATGCATTTTCTAAATCAAAATAATGCAAAAACTCCCATATCAGCGCTAGAACACTCGTTTAGTACTTCCATTGACAGAAATGAAAATGGGAAGGCCAACATGCCATTGAGTCCTGATTATCGTGCTGATGGCTTTGGTGGGGAGGTGCGTGTGTGGCGAGGAGGGACGAGTAGGGTAGATGACCGTGCTGATGGGGAGGCGCGCGAGTAGGGCAGACCGCGTTGGTGGGCAAACGGCGTGGCGGGGCGGAGCGTCGCGCGTGGGGAGGCGCTCGCGCAGCCCAGAATATCAAGCATCGAAAGGAGGGATGGCTGGCTCAGCTGGCGATTGCGCGAGGATGGGCATCATAATGCCGATCGCGCAGAGGAGAAGATTGTCGGCGACTTGCTTGCGCGAGGGTGAGGGGGCAGCGCACCAACCTTGTTCGCATGCGACGAGAGGGGAAAGGGAAGATCGCAAGGAGAGGCGGCGCCCTTCCGGCTATCTTCGCGTGCGCGAAGGGGAAAGGTTTGTCGGCGAGGATGTGTTCGGGTGGAGATGTTAGGGCACGGAAAGGGACGGGTGAAGAGAGTTATTTATAAAAGTTTTATAATATATATTAAATTCCAAAATTTAAATTTTTCCTTAAATAATTCCAAATTAACCCCAATCTTCCCCGTAAATATTTTCAAAATTCCAGAAAATTATTCTAGAATTTTTCATATGATTATTTCTATTTCTAACTCTTATTATGGTATTTATATATATTACATATATATAAATTATTATTATTATTATTATATTGGTTTATTCATTTATTATTATTATTTTGTATTTTACAAAAAGTTTAGGTTAAAGAAATTAAATAATTTTGATTAATTTATAATACCGACATGATTAATTTATAATGATATTTATAAAATGTGGCATGATAAAGGATCTAATCAGATATTTTATTTATAAAATTAATCTATTTTAATAAGTGTCATTATAAATAGTTTATAATGACATTTACTATTAAGTGTCATAAAGTAAATGTCACAATAGGTCTTTTTTCTTGTAGTGACTCGTGGCTGCAAGGGGTTTGTGTGAGAGAAGCGGAAATGGTCGGGGGTTTGGGTGGTTGGCGGGCGAGGAAGAGAAAAGATTAGGGGTTTGTGCGACGAGAAAAAAGATGATTAAGGATCGAAAAATAAGCGAATGAGGATTCAATAGTTCGTTGTTTTTTTGCAGTTAGATATCCACCGTTGATTTTGTTTATTGCTTGAACAGCACAACAATACAACAACAACAGTTTAATATAAATATTGTCTATTGTCATAATAGACAATAGTTTATCACATCAGTTGTGGTAAATCCCGCCTATAGACAACAGTTATTTTATAACTGTTGTCGTTGAGTATACATACGACAATATTTTGTTATTACTGTTGTCTTTTTACGTATACAGACCAATAACAACAACAGTTGATACTAAAACTGTTGTTAAATTGACATAAGACAACACTTTATCAAAAAACCATTGTTGATTATGTGTTGTTGAATGCAAAAATTCTAGTAGTGCATACAAGAATGATAAATGTGTATTATAAAGGCTTCAATGTTTGATTACACTTCTCTCATCTGTTCCTGGGTTAGCTAACAATTTATCATGTCAGTCAAATAATTACTGTGATATATATATGCATAGGATGATGAAAACTTCAAACTTTTAGGATATATTAGGTATTAGTTTTAAGTTACTTGTCACTGCCATCAGATCTTTAGAGAATATAATTGTTGTCCTTTTAAACTTTAATTTCATGCATGTTCTTCTACAGTAATCAACCACCAAATCAAATGGCTGAGATATTACCTTTTTCCTATTTTAATGACTAATTATTTGTTCCCAACAGTATATTAGTGTTTTGTTAGATTTTGGTTTTCTATCTATTTCAAACATAATTTTCTTTTGTAGAACTCAATAAGAAACATCAAAGGGATTTGTAGAACTTGACTTTGGCCACTCAACCTTTCAAGACTTTTTATTTGTTTGTGTTTGCTACACTACAATATCTTAGGCAATCACTTATATATATTTTAAGAAAGGGAGGTTGGATTATGGCTTTAACTGTTCTTTTTGCTGCTCTCGGTTTCTTTCTTGTGAATGATTATGGCTCCAGTAAGAAGGTTTCTTACTATCATATTGATTGTTCACTTGTTTGTAGGCCACAATGAAAGGTGAAAAACAATTGCAAATTTCCTGTAATGTGGGAAACAAGCAAACTAAGTTCATCGTAGCTGTAGTAGATAGTAACTCTCGGGTGTTATAATCATTAAACCACTTGTTGTGTTGTTTCTTCTATTTTAACTAGCTAGTATTTTAGTATTTCTAATTTTCTTTTTCTTTTTGGAATTAGATCTTTTACTATGTTTGTTGATTAACTCAGTTCATGTCCATGATTTCAGCATATTGTGGAATTGCTTCATTATACAAACTATGTTCTGTGGTGGGTGGCACTAGGTGTGGCATCATCGATCAGGCTTGCTAGGTAGATATGGAATTTGAGGCTCCTCTAAACTCAGTTTCAAGTCTGTTCAGTAACTTGGTCTGAAAAAAATCTGCAAAGAACTTTCTTATAAGAAACATAATAATCATATCGGTTCACTATAGCTTTATTTGGCTTCCTTTCCATATAGATCATGCTAAGGAAAGCTTTACTTGTGTAATTTGCCGCTGATAGGCTCCTTAGGATTTAGGAATTCCAATGAGCTAAATTTACTTCAACCTCCACCTCATGCAAATAATTTTTGTTCTTTTTGTTCTGTTATATTTGATCCATTAGTTCTTGTTTGAAAGATGGATCCATTTCATAGATTCTGAACAACATTGTGTTTAGATAGGATCTAGTTTGCACACATTTGTGCTGTATTTGGGTCCCCATATTGCTTTTTTCACTATCAAGGCCATGAAGTGTGGCCGAGTGGATCCCAAAACTGCCTCATATGATACCATATAGTTAAAAAGAAGACCTTCATGGCTTGAAAAAAGGTGTTCTGAGTTTGGACCACCAGTGAATCATTCCTTACCAAGCAGTTTAGTTAGGATTCCAATACGCAGTATTCTTCCTCAGGTTCAGCTGGAGGCGATTCTTTGGGATTTGGGTATTGCCCTTGGGGAGCTTCCACCTTTTTTCATCTCAAGAGCAGGTATGTTTTTCCAATTCTTTACCATAAATCACAATCTAGGTTCCTGTGACAGTTTGACTTAACTCTTCATTGGTTTCTATTGAAATTTTTATCTGTATTTCGTCTATGTTCCCGCACACGCATGTTTTTCTTGTATTGTCATTGAAGGTCTTTCATCTGACTATTCGGCTATTTTTGGATTATGCTCTGATGAAGTTGGTAGTATTAATGGAGGAATCTTCATTAGTTTATTCATGAATGCCTTATTCTAAATAGTTTTCCTTTTTCACGAACAATATTTCCCTATAATTGATGTCATTCTGCCTCTTGAAACACATTGGTCTTGTTTCCATTTTTAATTACAATTGTGATAGGCTTTATGCTTGCTGTGAATGCACGTTAGCTTTTGTATTTTTCATGTAGACAGGATGTTTTGTCTTAATAAAAAGTCTATTTGATTTGACAAAAATAGTGGAAAAAGAAGTTGTTCGTAGCATGGATCCGAATACTGAAGTAGGAAGACAAGCGTTGGGACCAAATTGGTGTGAAATACAAATTCTAGTTGTCCTACAACGGGAAGAGAGTTTGATTATGCCATATGATCTTTTACAAAGGTTTGAGGATGCATTTGGAGGAATGATAGCTTGGCCTTGTCATCTGGTATGATATGCAAATTTTTAATTAACTACTATTATTATATATGTCATTATGTTAGTGTCTTATAAAATGAATATCAATTATATTTATAGTTATCAATTAATGAAGAAGACTTCTATTAGGTGCATGAGGTTAGATTTTTAATTTTGTTGATGTGTGTTGTCTTTCTTTTTTTTCCAAATTTTTATGTTTATCTTTTTCTCTTAAAACTAAACATGCTTATTGTAACGCCCGCTCTTCTTTTTTTTTTTCATAAAGCGGCGTTACGTTAACATACTTAGGGCATGTAGACATCATAATGCAGCGGAAACCTTTAAACTTACACCTACATGCACTTACTACCATTCCTAGCATCATGACATGGGAACTTGGCATATTAACTTTATACTTAGCATCATATCATACTTAGCATCATGTCACATTTTAGCATCATGTCATACTTAGCATCATGTCATACTTTAGCATCATGTCATAGAGTCACATTCAAGTACTTAATAGTAAAGGTAAAGTTCTATCATAAGACAAGGAAACATATGGTCTCTTGGCCAAGTCACTATCGCACACATACTTTATTGCCCTCCTGTTGCTTCCTTACGGTCCCCTTGCGTGATCTGCGGTATAAGGAAAATAAGACTATAAGCACACAGGCTTAGTAAGACTCTTTCCTACTCACTAAAATCATTCATCACTTAATCATGAGCATCTTAAACATTAACATACTTAGTGCTTTACCCAGCACATAAGTCTTTATGAGCACTTAGCATACCTTTGACATGACTTGATCATAACTTAGTCACTTTCATAGCATAGCATATACATAAGCATAAAAACATTCGTGACTTGGCATAATACTTGGCATAGACATAAACATCATAAACATTCATAGCATGACATAATTCTTGGCATAGACATAAACATAATAACATAACCTCATAAACATTCCTAACATGAACCTAAATAAAATCATGGCATCCGAACTTAGCATAACCACAATTAAATCATGGCAACATAACTTAGCATGGACATAAATAAAATCATAGCATTCTATCCTAGTATAAACATAATTAAATCATGGCATCATAATTAACATGAGCATAAATAAAATCATGGCATTCTAACCTAGCATAAACATAATTAAATCATGGCATCCTAAACTATCATGAACATAAATAAACTCATGGCATTCTAATTAACATAAACATAATTAAATCATGGCATCCTAAACTATCATGAACATAAATAAACTCATGGCATTCTAATTAACATAAACATAATTAAATCATGGCATCCTAAACTATCATGAACATAAATAAACGCATGACATTCTAATTAACATAAACATAATTAAATCATGGCATCCTAAACTATCATGAACATAAATAAAATCATGGCATTCTAACTTAGCATAAACATACATAAAATCATTTGCATAAACCTACCTTGCATAAACTTACTTTGCATAATGTTCTTATCATAAGTATAATGCATAACATGGATGAATGCATGTGGCAATTGCATATATATATAAGGATGCTTAATCTTTAAAAACATGCTTTTAAATACTTTAACATAATCATAACATTCATTGGGCCCTGGCTTGTACCACATTCATTCATCATATGTGCGCATCCCTAAGTAAATACGAGGTAGCTAATCTCGACCTACTAGGGTAAGGACAACTTCATCGGTAGTCCCGAACCGTAAGGACAGCTTCATCGGTAGTCCCGAACCGTGGACAGCTTCATCGGTAGTCCAGAACCGTGGACCTTACTTAGGTCCGGTGCAAGCCCATTAAAATAAAATAAAATGCTTTCACATGCTTTTTCATTCATCATCATTCATTCATCATACTTGTCATTCAGCATCATTCATTCATCATACTTGTCATTCATCATCGTTCATTCATCATACTTAACATCATCGTTATGCCCTAAAGGCATGTACTTTAACCTCATTCATAAGACATGGCATACATACATCTTATTCATAAAACATGGCATACATACATATCATTCATGAGACATGGCATACATGCATATTATTCATAAAATATGGCATATCATTCATAAGACATGGCATACATACATATCATTCATAAATCATGGCACATGTCTAAACATCTATGACTCAACATATAATTCATGACATACAAACTAAGGGTTTGGTTAACATAAAACTTCTTCCATCTTACTTAAACATATATCTTGGTAACTCATACACAAGCATCTTTGGAGGTTTAACCCAACCCTAACCCTAGGTTAGGCCCTTGGCCGAAAGCCCCAAGGAACCATAGGTTCATGAAGCTTCACATAACTTCCCCAAACAACATCCCATACATACATACTAGGCCATAGGAAACATTTGATTCCACACTTAAGGCCAACCCTAATCCTTTAACCCTAAACTTGCTCTTGGCCAAAACTTCAAGGTCATAGGGCATGGAAAAATTTCTATTAAAATCCCCAAATCAATTGTTATACACCAACCATACCTTACCATAGGGCCATTTGGGGCCCTTACTTGAAATGAATCCTAACTTTCCACCCTATTAGGGTACTTGGCCGAAACCTATAGGGTCTCTAGGCCATGTGAAAAATTCACATAAATACCCTCCATCTCCCTTATATCATGACAATACATAAAACAAACACTTGAGGTTTTAAACCCAACCCTACACAAGGGTTCTTGTTGTTGGCCGAAACCCTAGGGTATCCTAGGGTACTCCAAAAATTCCCAAAAATTATCCTTAATCTCTAAACATCATAAGGGAACATTAAATAACATTATAAAGATTTTTAGCATCATTATGGACCCTAAAACATTGTGGCCGAAACCCATAGGGTCTCTAGGGTGTTGATTTTGTTTCTTTCATGTTGGCCGAAACCCTAGGGTGTCCTAGGGTACTCCAAAAATTCCCAAAAATTATACTTAACCTCTAAACATCATAAGGGAACATTAAACAACATTATCAAGATTTTTAGCATAATTATAGACCTTAAAATCATGGTGGCCGAAACCTACAAGCCTAAGGTTCTTGGTTTTCTTTTCTTTCAACATCAAATCCAAAACTATCCAATATATCATGCTAAAAATCATGAAAATCATAAGGAACTATTATACCACAGGTGAGGGAGTCTTACCTTGGGTTTCTTGATTTTTCGAACCTTGAAAGAGAAGGAAATGGTAAGATCTTTGGACCCTTGAACCCCCTTGTCCTTGTATCTTTGGAAGACCCCTTAGATCTTGGGGATGAGACCTCTTGTGGAGCTTTTCCAAGGGAGAACCCTTCCTTGGGTATTCGGCTAGGATGAGGGGAGGAGAAGGAAGAAATTGCAAAGTAATGGGAAGAAAAGGTAACTCCCAAAACCCCCTCTTTATAGCCCATTAAGGAGGTAAATGAAGAGTCTCTCCATGACCCTTCATCTTCTTCTAAGCCTTAACCAATCTCCATTTCATTCCCTTATAACATTCCCTTGCTAGATGAGTTGGTTAAAGCATACATGGTTGTACAAGAGGTCCAAGGTTCAATCCTTGGCCCATGCACCTTATTTTTATTTTTATTTTTCCTTTTTTTATTTTCTATTATTTTCCCCAAAATTCCGAAAATTATCTAAAAATTCCCCCATAATTATGTTAATATTTCTCATTAAAATTCCTTTATATTTCTATAAATTTTTTTACCTAAAATCTACCAATAATTATGGTACTAAAAAGCCCATATAAGGCCCATTAGTGCCCTTTTTCCCAATTTAAATGAGAAAACATGGATTTTCTAGGCCAAAGTTCGCATTAATATTTCTAGGTCTCTTGGAAAATTATCTAGACATGCTTAATATTTTAAGAAAATATTAAGAGAATTTTCCGGGTCGTTACAATCCCCCATACCTCGTGAAAGTTCGTCCTCGAACTTAGAATAACTCCGGGTACTTGCGCCTCATCTCGTCCTCGCGTTCCCAGGTAGCTTCCTCGAACCGTTGACTTTGCCATAGGACCTTGACTAGAGGTACCTCCTTATTCCTCAGCTTCTTGACTTCCCTATCCAAAATCTGGATGGGTCTGCTCTCATAACTTAGATCCTCTAGTACTTGTACTGTCTGCGGCTCGATCACTTGGTCCATATTTGGGATACACTTTTTAAGCAGGGACACATGGAATACATTATGGATAGCTGACATCTCTGGAGGCAGTTCCAGCTCATATGCCACTTTACCGACTCTTTTTAGAATCAGGTACGACCCCACATAGCGCGGACTTAGTTTTCCTTTCTTCCCAAATCTGGTCACCCCCTTCATAGGAGCCACTTTGAGAAACACCAAATCTCCAACATTAAATTCCAGTGGTCTACGCCGAACATCGGCGTAACTCTTCTGTCGGCTCTGAGCAATTTCTATCCGTTGTCGAATATTCTGTATAGCTCGGGTGGTGCTGTCTATGACATCCGTTGTAAGCCCCATTTCCTTCTTTTCACCACCATCGTACCAACAGATCGGAGACCTACATCTCCTCCCATACAAGGCTTCATAAGGTGTCATTCCAATAGTAGCTTGGTAGCTATTGTTGTAAGCAAATTCCGCCAAGCATAGATATGGACACCAACTTCCCTTGAAATCCAGGGCACAAGCTCTCAACATATCTTCTAGTATTTGATTCACCCGTTCCATTTGCCCGTCAGTCTGAGGGTGAAAGGCGGTGCTAAATCGCAATTTAGTGCCGAGAGACTTCTGAATACCCTCCCAAAAATGCGAAGTAAAGCGACCATCCCTATCTGAGATGATGGTCTTGGGAATCTCCATGAAGCCTAATTACTTTCTTAACATATAATTGAGCTAGTATCCCTAATTGCTCTATGCTGTAATTATATGCATATATCATAATTATATAGTTATTATAATTAGGACACTACCCCATGCGTATCATTTTAGGTTATGCCGTATGACTTATACCTTTGATTATATTAGTATTAGTATAATGGAACTAATACTATACGCTAACCTAGGTGAGATTGTTATGATCTTATGCATGTAGGCTATCATATAAATCCCCTACATGAGACTATACTATAGGTTATACATAATATCATAAATTATAGTTATTTATCATATACATTATAGGTATAATACCTGTAATTTGCTTATGGAATAATATGTATAGGTGACAACTTATAGGTTGAGATGATACATGTCAACTTGTATGTAGGCTCATAATAAAACTTATATGATAGGTGAATTATGACAATACTTATATGATAAGGATTTGGTATGGTTATATTGATAATAATCTTATATTAGTACATGCCCTCATATTATCATCATTCGCTTCATATAATTTGATACCATTGCGTGATATGATAGGTCCCTTATTGTTAATATCAGGTTCATGGACATAAAATTGAAACACACACTCGACAACTTGCATTAGTACTAACTTAAACCTTATTGGTTCACAAAACTAACCGAACTCAATGAAATAGATGGGCTGCCATCATGCCCATAACAAAGAACATCATGGCAGTCACTGCCACTCCTTCATTCATCTCTCCCTGGCCTACCTCAGGGTCTTCCACCGTCTCCATCGGCTCCTCTTCCTCTATCTCGGGAACCTCCTCAGCCACTTCAGGGTCTTCCCCAAACATCCCGGGGTCCTCCTCAAACATTTCGAGCATCTCGGGGTCTTCTTCAAACACCTCGAGATCGTCCTCGCTCATCGGGTCTTCCTCAAATATCTCGAGCATCTCAGGATCCTCTTCGAATGGCTCGGGATCTTCCTCGTATATCTCAGGATCCTCTTCGGACGGCTCGGAATCCTCTTCGTACATCTCCGGGTCCTCTTCAAACATCTCCTGATCCTCCTCCGAGTCCCCCAGGTCTTCCGGGAACTCATGGCGAAGAAGTTGCTTGCATAATTCCGTGTAGGAGAGACGACATCCGTACTGGCCCCAGATCTGATGAGCAACCTCTCTCGCCCGATTGGGCAATGAGCGAAGTAGAGCTCCGATCCTGTGATCATCCACGACTGGAAACCCTTCCTGCTCCAGTTTCCAGAATAACCGATCCAAGAACCCCATGTTGCCTTGAATTCCAAGGGTCGGACTGTACTCAACTTCCTCTATCCGCGCCATCAGCTCGCGGCACCTCTCAGTGTAATTCTCATGCAACATCTGGAATTGGAAAAATGACATAGTTAGTACCCAACCAACCAAGCCAGTACAAAACCATTTCTTTTTTTCAATTCGCAAATATATACAGAGAAGAACACACACACAATCGGTTTCGTCTAACCTAGTGATTAAGATATGAAACCACTTTCCTACCCCATATTAAATTCTAAATATTTAATTCCTAAAATAAGATAAAGTATCATTCGTCGTTACATATTGTAACGTACTTTTCATTATAAATACCGTTCATACTTGTATATCTTAAAATCATAAAACATCTCAATACTATTAGATATGTAAAGAGGTACTTACTTGGAAGCGGCAGGAAGCGGGCTTGATGTGTGTGTAGTGAGATGGTTACTGCTCTGATACCAACCTGTAACGCCCGCTTTTTTTTTTCATAAAGCGGCGTTACGTTAACATACTTAGGGCATGTAGACATCATAATGCAGCGGAAACCTTTAAACTTACACCTACATGCACTTACTACCATTCCTAGCATCATGACATGGGAACTTGGCATATTAACTTTATACTTAGCATCATATCATACTTAGCATCATGTCACATTTTAGCATCATGTCATACTTAGCATCATGTCATACTTTAGCATCATGTCATAGAGTCACATTCAAGTACTTAATAGTAAAGGTAAAGTTCTATCATAAGACAAGCAAACATATGGTCTCTTGGCCAAGTCACTATCACACACATACTTTATTGCCCTCCTGCTGCTTCCTTACGGTCCCCTTGCGTGATCTGCGGTATAAGGAAAATAAGACTATAAGCACACAGGCTTAGTAAGACTCTTTCCTACTCACTAAAACCATTCATCACTTAATCATGAGCATCTTAAACATTAACATACTTAGTGCTTTACCCAGCACATAAGTCTTTATGAGCACTTAGCATACCTTTGACATGACTTGATCATAACTTAGTCACTTTCATAACATAGCATATACATAAACATAAAAACATTCGTGGCTTGGCATAATACTTGGCATAGACATAAACATAATAACATAACCTCATAAACATTCCTAACATGAACCTAAATAAAATCATGGCATCCGAACTTAGCATAAACACAATTAAATCATTGCAATATAACTTAGCATGGACATAATTAAAATCATAGCATTCTATCCTAGCATAAACATAATTAAATCATGGCATCATAATTAACATGAGCATAAATAAAATCATGACATTCTAACCTAGCATAAACATAATTAAATCATGGCATCATAATTAACATGAGCATAAATAAAATCATGGCATTCTAACCTAGCATAAACATAATTAAATCATGGCACCCTAAACTATCATGAACATAAATAAAATCATGCATTCTAACCTAGCATAAACATAATTAATCATGGACATCTAAACTATCATGGACATAAATAAAATCATGGCATTCTAATTACATAAACATAATTTAACTCATGGCATCCTAAACTATCATGAACATAAATAAAATCATGGCATTCTAACCTAGCATAAACATAATTAAATCATGGCATCCTAAACTATCATGAACATAAATAAAATCATGGCATTCTAATTAACATAAACATAATTAAATCATGGCATCCTAAACTATCATGAACATAAATAAAATCATGGCATTCTAACTTAGCATAAACATACATAAAATCATTTGCATAAACATACCTTGCATAAACTTACTTTGCATAATGTTCTTATCATAAGTATAATGCATAACATGGATGAATGCATGTGGCAATTGCATATATATATAAGGATGCTTAATCTTTAAAAACATGCTTTTAAATACTTTAACATAATCATAACATTCATTGGGCCCTGGCTTGTACCACATTCATTCATCATATGCGCGCATCCCTAAGTAAATACGAGGTAGCTAATCTCGACCTACTAGGGTAAGGACAGCTTCATCGGTAGTCCCGAACCGTAAGGACAGCTTCATCGGTAGTCCCGAACCGTGGACAGCTTCATCGGTAGTCCGCCGACAGCTTATCGGTCGAACTGTGGACCTTACTTAGGTCCGGTACAAGCCCATTAAAATAAAATAAAATGCTTTCACATGCTTTTTCATTCATCATCATTCATTCATCATACTTGTCATTCATCATCATTCATTCATCATACTTGTCATTCATCATCATTCATTCATCATACTTAACATCATCGTTATGCCTTAAAGGCATGTGCTTTAACCTCATTAATAAGACATGACATACATACATCTTATTCATAAAACATGGCATACATACGTATCATTCATAAGACATGGCATACATGCATATTATTCATAAAACATGACATATCATTCATAAGACATGACATACATACATATCATTCATAAATCATGGCACATGTCTAAACATCTATGACTTAACATATAATTCATGACGTACAAACTAAGGGTTTGATTAACATAGAACTTCCTCCATCTTACTTAAACATATATCTTGGTAACTCATACACAAGCATCTTTGGAGGTTTAACCCAACCCTAACCCTAGGTTAGGCCCTTGGCCGAAAGCCCCAAGGAACCATAGGTTCATGAAGCTTCACATAACTTCCCCAAACAACATCCCATACATACATACTAGGCCATAGGAAACATTTGATTCCATACTTAAGGCCAACCCTAATCCTTTAACCCTAAACTTGCTCTTGGCCGAAACTTCAAGGCCATGGGCATGGAAAAATTTCCATTAAAATCTCCAAATCAATTGTTATACACCAACCATACCTTACCATAGGGCCATTTGGGGCCCTTACTTGAAATGAGTCCTAACTTTCCACCCTATTAGGGTACTTGGCCGAAACCTATAGGGTCTCTAGGCCATGTGAAACATTCACATAAATACCCTCCATCTCCCTTATATCATGACAATACATAAAACAAACACTTGAGGTTTTAAACCCAACCCTACACAAGGGTTCTTGTTGTTGGCCGAAACCCTAGGGTATCCTAGGGTACTCCAAAAATTCCCAAAAATTATCCTTAATCTCTAAACATCATAAGAGAACATTAAATAACATTATAAATATTTTTAGCATCATTATGGACCCTAAAACATTGTGGCCGAAACCCATAGGGTCTCTAGGGTGTTGATTTTGTTTCTTTCATGTTGGCCGAAACCCTAGGGTGTCCTAGGGTACTCCAAAAATTCCCAAAAATTATACTTAACCTCTAAACATAATAAGGGAACATTAAATAACATTATAAAGATTTTTAGCATCATTATGGATCCTAAAACATTGTGGCCGAAACCCATAGGGTCTCTAGGGTGTTGATTTTGTTTCTTTCAACCTCAAGTCCCAAAAACCAACCAATAAATCATGCTAAAATATAAAGAACTATTATACCACAGGTGAGGGAGTCTTACCTTGGGTTTCTTGATTTTTTTTTGAACCTTGAAAGAGAAGGAAATGGTAAGATCTTTGGACCCTTGAACCCCCTTGTCCTTGTATCCTTGGAAGACCCCTTAGATCTTGGGGATGAGACCTCTTGCGGAGTTTTTCCAAGGGAGAACCCTTCCTTGGGTATTCGGCTAGGATGAGGGGAGGAGAAGGAAGAAATTGCAAAGTAATGGGAAGAAGAGGTAACTCCCAAAACCCCCTCTTTATAGCCCATTAAGGAGGTAAATGAAGAGTCTCTCCATGACCCTTCATCTTCTTCTATGCTTTAACCAATATCCACTTCATTCCTTCATAACATTACCTCACTAGATGAGTTGGTTAAAGCATACATGGTTGTACAAGTGGTCCAAGGTTCAATCCTTGGTAGATGCATAATTTTTTTTCCACTTATTTTATTTTATTTTTTTCCTAATATTTTCGAAAATCCCTTAAAAATTCCCCCATAATTATGTTAATCTTTCTTATTAAAATCCCTTTATATTTATACTAATTTTCACCTAAAATCCACCAAAAATTATGGTACTAAAAAGCCCCTATAAGGCCCATTAGTGCCCTTTTTCCCAATTTACATGAGAAAACATGGATTTTCTAGGCTAAGGTTCGCCTTAATATTTCTAGATTCCTCAGAAAATTATCTAGACATGCTTAATATTTAAGTAAATATTAAGAGAATTTTCCGGATCGTTAAAATAAGTATAAAACTTAGTAAGCTCTTTCCTACCCACTAAATTCGTACATCGCATGCATTTTAAAACATATAACATTTCATGGATAGCATAAAATTCATAAGGCACATAAGATACATGAAGACATATAAACATAGAACATGTGCATTTCAAAACATTAGGATGCTCTTTGGAAAACATACTAAATAATACTTTAAAATCCTATACATCATCTTCTTTGGGGTCCCCGGCTTTGTACCCATTCTTTCTTTTGCGCGCATACCCCTATGTAGGATGCGAGGTAGCTAATCCCGACCTACAGGGGTCTACATTCTAGGCTTACTATCTTTTAGCCTAGGGACAACTTCGGTAGTCCAGAACCGTGGATCTTTTTCAAGACCCGGTACAAGCCATTCTTTAAAGTAAAATACATATATGCATTCTTTTCTTTTGTTTCTTTCTTTCATATAGAACATGCATTCCTTTCTTTCTTTCTTTCATATTGCATGTACTATAGACATTCAATCATTCATAATCATAAACATACTTTCATATATAGAACATGCATTCTTTCTTTCTTTCATATTGCATGTACTGTAGGCATTCAATCATTCATAAACATAGGCATACTTTCATGGCATAATCATTAGCATAAATAGCAAGACATGGAAGGACCTTTCTTTTAACACATGTAAGTGAAGTAACCATCATGCTAGTTTCATCAATACATCATACTTATAACATGCTTGTCTTAATTAAGGCAATATGTTAGTTTAATCTTTCTTTTCTCAACTTAATACATGTTGGCCGAAACTTCATAGCAAGGATATCATAGCATAAGAGTCATATAATCATGGAAATAAAAACATACATTACATAAGAGGTCATTTACAAGTACACTGGTAGTCTAGACTTCACTAAACACTAGTTTAGGTGTATGAATTGTACTTGAACTTATTCTTAGCCTTTATTCTAGTAATTGGCCAAAATTCACAGTATGTATAACATGGTATAAAAGTTCATATAATATGTAAACAAATACATATTTTACCATTAAGATCATATACAAGCATAAAGGTAGTCTAGGCTTCATTAAACACTAGTTTAGGGGCATGCTTTGTACTCGAACATATTCTTAACCCCTATTCTTGTAATTTGTTGAAACTCACAGTAGGGATTTCATAGCATAATCATTCACCTAACATGTGAATAAAAGCATATTTTTCATAAGAATTCATTCACAAGCGCAAAAGTAGTTTGTACTTCACCAAACACTAGTCTAGGTGTATGATCTAGAGTTCTACTTGGATTATCATGCATATGGGTACATGTAACATTCTTCTAAACATCAATACATAAAATGAAGCATGAGTTTAGGCTCAAACAACTTAGATAAGGTACTGACCCTAAGGTATAAATTATTTCCATCATGAAATAAAACACCCAATCACATGCATATCACTTGATTTAACCATAACTTCATCAAGGTCTATAAAAATCTTTTTTAAGGCATAATTTAAGGTCCCTTGGACGAATATTACAGAGGTCCCTTAGCATAGATTACATGAAATTTCTTGGCCTTAAACATTTATATAGCAAGGAAACAATCATTAGAACAATAGCCTACTTCATGCATCAACATTTATCCGTTTCATGACTTGGCCGAATTCTTCCAAGTCCTTTACATCATGGAGGGCATTCAAACACCATGTATCCATCATATATTCATTACAAAAAGGTAGTAACAATTTCATGGACTCTTCCTTTAAGGTTTTTGGACATAGAAAAGGGAGTACCCCTTTATGGCCGAAACTTCCCTCCAGGTTTTCTTCCATTTTCTTTCACCCAACATAAAAATCATAAAAACACATAAAAAGCCATTATATTGCAGGTGAGGGAGTCTTACCACTTGTTCTTATGTTCCCTAAAGATCTCCAAATTTTGGAGAAGAAAAGACCTCTTAAACTCTAGTACTCCTCTTGTTCTTCTCTTCTTTTGGTCCGGTTTTCTCTAGGAGGTGAAGGACTTGAAAATGGTAGCAAGGGGACCAAGGATTTCGGTGAGGAAGAGGAGGAAGGAGAAGAGTTTGGTGGAGAGAAAAGGGGAAGGTTTCTTGGTCGAAATGCATTAGGCATTTCCTCCTCTTCATGGCCTTTTATGATCAGTAAAGAGGCAAGCACCTCTTTAATGGTGTCTCTTCATCTTCTTTATGTCTCTTCATCTTCTTTCCCACTTATCTACAATTCCCCATCCTCTTCTAATAGCACTCCCTTGCTAGGTGAATTGGTTAGTGCATGTATGGTTGTAGACTAGGTCCAAGGTTCAATCCTTAGTGCATGCTCTTTATTTTTATTTTCTTTTTATTTCATTTTTCCTTATTTTTGAAAATTCCCTAAAACTCACCCATAATCATGCTAATATTCCTAATTAAAATTCTTTTATATTTATATTAAATTCTACCTAATTAAAACCCATTTTTGAAGCCCATATAAGACTCATTAGTACTTAACTTCTCAATTTAAATAGGAAAATCATGCTAAAACTCACCCATAATCATCCTAATATTCCTAATTAAAATCCATTTATATTTATATTAAATTCTACCTAATTAAAACCCATTTTTGGAGCCCATATAAGGCTCACTAGTACTTAGCTTCTCAATTTAAATAGGAAAATCATGGATAACTAGGCTAAACTTCATACTAGTATCCCTAGGTCCCTCAAACACTATCTAAACATGATCAATATTTTAATGGAAATATTGAGAAAATTTTCCGGGTCGTTACAAAAACTTTCATAGGTTTCTCTAGTTGGATCAGTGCCTAAAGCTGTCCTGGAGGGACATACCTCAGATCTCTCTCCTCCAGAAGCTTACCTCACTCACCTGCCAGACATCGGGTCTCCCAGACCTATCTAAACTTCAACTTGGCATCAGATCGACCTATTAGGGCTTTCGCTTGCTTGGTATTGGATTCTCCAGACCTACCTACTAGATGTCAACCCATTTGGACTTCTTGCCTGGTTTTCACAATCTTTCAAGACTTTCTGCCTAGTATCGGGTCCTTTAGACCTATTAAGATTTCACTGAGATAATTTTCCTGCACACTAGATTAACACATCAAATAACAATAAGATTTAACTGTGAACTTTTGCTAACATTAAAACATAGGTTCAATTGTGGTGCACTTCGCACCAACAATCTCCTCCTTTTTAATATTTGACAACCTTATTCACGTTAAGTTAAAACAATATATATAACATGAAATGAATAGCTCCCCTTCAAATAAACCTTTCTTCGCATGTGATATCTCTCCCCCTTTGACTAACATCACAAATAAGGGGCACAAAAGAGTTGTATTAAAATTTTAAAAATTCTAGATTAATTTTTGGAATTTACATTTAGATTTTAAAGAGATTACAAAATTTGTTCAAGTTTAAAAAAATTATTTTTTTGTTTTGAATTTGGTAAATTAATTGAAGTTAAAATTGTTAAGGTTTTAAAAACTCGTTTAATAAAGTTTTTAAATTTTAGAAAACAACGAGGCCTGTTGTGTTGAAATTTTAAGTTTAAGTTTTAAAATTAAGGTTTAACTTTTTAATTTGGAAAAATTATTGTTGAAAAATTAGTTAAATATTTTAAGATTTATGTTTTTAGAAAAGCCTAAAATCAATTTAGGTTTTAAATTAAGATATACGTTTTAAAATTAAGCTTAAAATTTTGAAGTTTGAAAATTAGAATGTTAGTAAGATTAAGTTTAAGTTTATACTTTTAAAATTTAGTTTAGATTTTAAAATTTTAAATTATAAATTAAGTTTGGAAAATAAATTTTGAAAATTAAAATATGTCCAGCTCTCCCAATACGTGCCGAACATGTCCATTGTCAGCTATGAGGAGGCGCATTTGATGTACAACCAGGGACGGATCCAAAAATTATAGTTAGGGGGGGCTTAACCGAATATAATATAGTATATATTATTATTAAAAATGTATAATAAATTCTATCGATATATAACAAAAAAGTTATTACATTATACTGTTCAACAAAGTTGTGCCCTACGAGATTTTGAAACATAAAATTCATCTATAATAGAATCTACATCTATATCTTTAGCTAAATCTCGTTCAATATAGAGTGTCAAACAATCTTCAAGAAAATCATCCTCCATTTTATTGCGAAGTGTTGTTTTCACATGCTTCATTGCTGAAAAAGCTCGCTCAGTAGTGGCTGTAGAAACAGGTAATGTCAAGACAAGATGAATCAATCTAGTCAACATAATATAAACCTTTGACCGCCCACTCTCAGTCAATTGCTGACACAACTCAACAAGAGTAGAAACCTTCAAATTTTGCATCACATCAAGTTTATAATGCACCAATTCATATTCCAAGGCAATGATGTCTTGATTTGTGAAATCTTCAGGATAAAACTTCTTTGCAAGTTTGCAAATATCATCACTGTTAATTGACTCGAATGAATTTTTAGGATCTAAAGCTGTACTAAGAGAAAGAAGTTCCACTGATGACTCATTGAACCGAGTATTTAACTCCATCAAGACGAAATCTATTGCTACATTAAAAACATCAAAGTGATAATGATGCTCAACTGTAATTTGCTGACGAGAACGACCAATCTTATATAGGCAATCAAGGTCAGGCACATCAATTTCATGTCTCGAACAAAAGACTTTCACTTCATGAAGAAATTCTTCCCACCCACATTCTCTAAGTTTTTGAAGGATGGTTTTGGTCGTAGAGACAAATCTAATAGCAGTCAAAATGTCTTGAGATTTTCTTTGAAGAATTTGACAAAGAGCATCTGTTGTTCTCATAATTTTATGCATTAAGTGCAAAATGAACACAAATTCAAAACTTGCCATGTTTCTGTAAATTCCCCGAACTTCAGCCTTAGCTCTTCCATTTGGAGAATAGTCACTAAGAACTTCAAAAACTTTACAAGTTGCAGCATACATACCTATCAAGCTTTTTACTGAGTCATAGTGAGAACTCCAACGAGTAGCTCCTGCACGCTGTAAATTACCAATCTGATTGGCCCCACTCCCAGAATCACGTTCTCCAATTGCCAACATATGTTCGATTTCATTTCTTTGTGCAGTATGTAACTCAGCAATGCGCTTAGTAGAAGAAGTGATAATATTGACAATATTGTCCAAATGAGAAAAGAATTCCCAAATAACACTGACATCTTTGGCTGCAGAAACCAATGTTAGTTGTAGTCGATGAGCAAAACAGTGAACATAGTATGCATAAGGGCAATCTCTGAGAAATAATGCTTGAAGTCCATTCCACGCGCCACGCATATTGCTAGCACCATCATATCCTTGACCTCTTAATTTTTTAACTTGTAGGTCATGATGAACAAGAACATTTGATATTTCTCTTTTCAGATTCAATGAGGTAGTGTCACTAACACTTTTAATGGCAAAAAATCTTTCTGTCAAAATCCCATGATTGTTCACAAACCTCAAGATAATGGCCATTTGCTCCCGTTTAGATATATCTCGTGCTTCATCAACAAGAATACAAAAGAATTTATCTCCAACTTCGTCACGAACTATCTGTCGTACTCTATTGGCCATAATATGTAAAATCTCTTTCTGAATTTCTGGAGCGATATATTGAGCATTTTTTGGAGCATTCTCGAGTACAACTTCATGAATTTCCGTACTCATATTTGCAAAAGCCTTCACCAATTCAAGAAAATTCCCACGATTAGATGAAGATAGAGATTCATCGTTACCTCTGAAGGCACAACCTTGAAGTGCTAGCCAGCGAATAGTGACAATTGATGTCTTCAAACGTAAACGATTTTTCTCTTTTTCCTCTTTAGCTTGAGCATGCATCACATTATCAATATGTTGAGATGGTCTCATCAAATTTTCAGCCTTTCTCTCACACATAGTATGAGGCGAAGAAGCTGCAGAACCAATATGGGCAAGAAATGCACATGTTTTCCCTTGGTTTACCCTTTTCCAATTGTCAAATCCTTCATTTACTAGTGCTGAGATATTAGATGAATTAATATCATTCAGAAAAAGAAAACAATAAAAACAATATGCCTTATTTGTTGAAGGTGAATACTCCAACCAATGAAATTTCTGAAACCATTTTTTCTGAAACCGACGATTTTGACTTCCAAATTTTGTAGCCGGATACTCCAACATATCTGGTTGATAAGGCCCCATCCTTAGATAAGAGCGTCTTATCTCATCTCGCATATTAACATTATATTCACATATTTGTTTTCTTTTTCCCGGATCTCGTTCAATACAAGCAAAGGATGATTGATGGTCTTCGCTCGGAGAAGAAATTGAAGGAATTTGAATACTAGGAATGGATTGATTTTCTATTGTAGTAGGAATTGAAGTGCTTTCACTAGTTTCACGATCTCTCTTTTTAAAGAAAGATGATATTAATGTCTTTCCTTTCTTCGCAGCAGATTGATATTCCATCCTGAAATAGTTCAAATTAAATCCCTAAATAAATAATCAAATAAATAAATAAGTAATATTTTACCAATGGCTCAATGTACCGTGAGTTTGAGATAAAATATAAATTATAATCTTACTCTATGATAAAATACTAACAGTTAAAAGCAATTGAATTGAAAAATATTGACAAAATCAAATGCAATAAATCAGTAATACTACTGTAATTTGATTTTCTAAGTGATGTAAATAATGATAATCAATAAAAAAACATATTATAAATCATTGTAAATTGTAATTACTAATTTGTGAAGCAAATTACTAAATTAGCATGGGCCCTGCTGCTTTGGGAAAACACCAAAGGTCCAAAACGTGAAAACGGCAAAGCAAAACGCCAAAACCAATATGGCTAGCCTAGGACACATCGCCGATTTTGGCAGCGAGCTAGCAAATAGCAAATCTTTACGCCGCAGGCCCGCAACAGCCAACATCTGATGCTTTAATTTGGCAGCGAGCTAGCAAAGCCGCAGGCCCGCAGCGGGGCGGCATGCTTTGGGCCTTTGGCTACTCGTCGACGACCTCGACAACGGCAGTCGAAGCCTCGGAGGCGATTGCGAACAAGCCGATTACCATAAAAAGGAGAAGAAGAAAATATTAGGGATTTAGCGATTTAGGGTCACCTGTCCGACCGCAAGCGAAGCACGGGCTGGTGCGGCTGTGCCGATGCAAACGCCGATGCAGTGGAGTCACTCCGACAGTGCCGATGCAGTCTCGTCGAAGGCGCGGTTTGCCTTCGCTCTTCGCCCCTTCGCCGTCTCGTCGAAGGAGCACGCCTCACGCAGGCACGCGTGTTGGAGATGGGAGTAAATCAAAGGTTTAGGATGCCACTTATTTTTTTTTTTTTTGGGTTGGTAGGGCTGGGCTATAGCCCAGTATAGCCCATAAATAGATCCGTCTCTGTGTACAACGCTTGGACGACGACACATGACCTAGCGCACAACGCTTTGGGAGAGAGGGAGATCGCTACAGTTTCTGCAATGATCACCGCAGTTGCTGCTCCATTTGCAATCTTCGAGCTAAGACTTGTCAAATGGTAAACTCAAATCTTCATTTCTGATCAAATCATCACCATCAACTTCTTCTTGTTCTATTCATGTGAACTTAAGGGGGCGTTTGGTTTGTGTCATTTTCTATTTTCATTTTCTAGAAAATCGCATTTTCTAATTTTCTGGAAAATGACTTTTTTTCATTCTCCAGTTTTCCAGAAAACGCTATGATTTTTTTTCTGAAAAACAAAGTTGGAAAATACAAACCAAATATGTTTTCCAGAAAACCGCATTTTCTACAAAAAAAAAAATGAAAATGGAAAATAGACTGGATAATGCAAACCAAACGCCCCCTAAATCTTTTCATTTGATGCAAATGGCAGAGCAAAGGGAATCCTCTAGGAATAATGGCTCTTCGCCGCAAACCACAAAGCCTCGCATACAACAAGAGCAAGGAGATCTTTGCCTGATGGTATGCGTTGCGCTTGGGGTTGGGAGAAGATCGCGATACCTCCATTGGTCAAATTCTTCCATCCATTCTATTTGACAAGCATTCAATTCTCAACTCATGTGTGATCAATTGCCATTGTTAGCTTCCCCAAAAAATGATTAACGGGGTTGGACGACTAGCCTAGCCCTATGGAAATTTCCCACCGACCGTTAGGGTAAATCGGGAAGTGCTCGCGGCGGGCGGTCTAGAAGCCCAGTGTCCCAGGGTTCGTGTCCCATTTGGAGGAAATTTTTTTGCAAAATACGTTGTAGTTGGGGATCGAATCACAGATGTCTGAGATGACAACTAATCGCCCTTCTACTGCACCATAGCCCCGGGGGTGTCATTGCTTGCTTCCCAAAGAATGCTATGAATTTGGATGTTAAATCACTTTCATGCGCTTCAAAAGTTTACAAATGGTTCAATATGAGTTGTTCTTTCAAGCTAAGTTCAATATCGATAAGAAAACAAATTCAATTGTTCTCACGGATGTGGAAACAAATTCAATTGTTCTCACGGATGTGGTGCACTGGTGAAACAATTGTTGGAACCTTTTAAGTGTATAAGTTGTGTTTCATATTTTTCTTATAGGCGAATTAGACAGGTAAGGCCATCTATTTCTGGGATTAGTCGACTTCTACAAAACTTAGGATAGTGTTGCTCAGTTGACATGGTCGCTTGATAATAAAGAAATTAAGTGCATTGTGAGACCCCATTTTCTTATCCCTAAGCTAAGAAGAAGAGATTAACTCATTTTGATTTTCGTCCTACATGCAACTCTTCTCAAGTAAAACTCCTGCATTTACTTGAGGTGCATTGTTCATATGATGCATATTGTTCGTGCTTCGCGGTGGTAAAAAGTGATAATATTCATCCCAAGTGTTCCTCACAGTCCATCCCAAATTATATCAAGAGAGATAAATCATGTGGCTATTAGCCCGAGCAATGATCAATACAGGGGAGGGCATGAACCTGGTTACTAATCAGGAATTGACCCCCAGACCTCATGGTGGCAACATCCCATACATTAGCTAACTGTCCATCTCGAGAAAATTATTGTTCACGCTTCACACTATACCACTACGTGGCAATGGGAACACATGATCATCAATTGTTAAGCTTCGTATGCTTGCCTAACCCTAATCCTAACCCAATTCATGTGAACCAAATACATCTATGAGATTTAGTCGTGCTTAACTTAATCAATCCAATACGTAAGGATCTAATATAATCATGGTTTTGTTATATTCCAATTTTAAATGTGGACATAAATCAAACATTTTTTATATATACCATGTATCCAATTTTATGACTTGAATTCTAAATAGATGATCGAGTTTCACATTTCATCCATCAAATAAATTTAGAAAGTACGATGACTTTTGACTTGGTACCCAACTTCACGTCATAAGTGTGCTCTGCTTGAGAATTGAATCTTGATTATTTAGGAAATACATCTTAGAATTGAACCATGATTACTTAGGAAATATATCCTGCCTCTTACCATCATAACAAACATTGAGAGTGAACATAAACCAACCATTTCTACACAAAAAAAAAAAGATCATACGTTGACCCCGCATATCTCAAACAGTCGATCCACAAACGGTCGACCCACAACTATTTGTAAAGAGATAAATCAGGAAATCGAGCAGACCGCTACATGGGAGGATATTATCTTCGATTTCGTCAAAAATTGATCCTTGTTCATTTTTATAAATCTATCATGTGATGATCAACTCTCTTATCCCTTGAAGAGGTATATAAACCAAATATGAATCTAATAGCAAAGGTGAACTTAATGTGATGCTCATAGATTTTCCAAATGTAAATGAATTTAGTCATAAAGTATCACAAGTGTATGACTCAATGTGCCTTTCCCTTCATATCATACTCACCTTACCATATACGCCACAGTGTTCATATCCAATCTCTTTTTCTTCTGTATATTTTAACTCCCAAATTAGTAATGCCCTGAAAGGTTTGCAAGGGGCAAAGAGAAAAGAAACAGAAACTAATGAAAAGGGACGCCATCAAATTCTGCATTCTCATCCTCTCCCCCCTTTTTCCTTCCCGATCTCCGCCGCATTCGTCTGTTTTCCCAATCCAATTCGGCTTCCTCTCGGCCTCCTGTTGCCTTGTCCTCCTTGTAAGCGGCGCGGGAATCGGAGACGGCTGTGAGGTCTTGCGGGCGGGAGCCGCAGGAGGGAGCTCCTTGCTGATCGATCTTTGAGACTTTTAGATCGGGTGGAGCTTCAAAGGTGTGCTCTTTGGGATCTTCTCATACCATACTTTGAGGAAAAACTAGGGGTCGGCGATCCGCGTTTTAATCTTGTGGCTTCTACTGATTAGATCGTACCATGTTGGGTCGTTTTTTGACCTGAGAAGATGTAAGGAAGACCGCAAGGGATTGTCGATATTCTAGATGATGTCTATCAGATATTAGGTTTTGGTGTTCGTTCTTCTTACGACTGCTTGGAGTTCTACCATACATTTTAGGAAATTATTGCACTTCTACAACTTCTGTTCGTATTTGTTGTGTGAAATTTTCTTTCAGGGGTTTCTTAGCACGTTTGTTGATGTCATCCTAAATGCATATTTGATATGAGAATGGTGCTGGTTGAGCTGCCATTCTTAATGATCAACGAGGACTATGTATCTCCAGTGTTTCATCTCAGTTTGTTCTACCATTGAAGTTGTCTTTCTTTTAGCTGTTCATATATGTCTGTTTGTGTAGTTTCTGAGTCGTTCAATGCGATTTGTGGTTCCAGGGGGTTGCAAGGGAGAACCTAATTGCCCTGATGCAGGGGGAAAGGAGCGCTTTCCAACCCTTCTGCAACGTTCTTGAAATAGATCGGCCTTCTAGTCCAAGCACTTCTGTTATGGATGAACAAATGCTTTGGAATGACCTCCCTCTTTCAGTGGAGAACCAGGACTTACTTCACAACCCACCATCATCTCGTGAAACCATCCTATGCAGAGAAGTGGCTAGCCAAGAAAATTCCAGCTTGGATTTCTGGGATCAAGTTGGTCCTTGCTCTAGCATGCCCTCACTAAATCAAGGCAGTCCTAGTGAAATAAAACCTGAAAGTGATTGGATGTCTTCTGCTCCAGGTAGAACAGGTGAACCAAGGATAGTAGACAGTAGATGTGAAGCAATGATACTCTTTCGTTTGAAACTGATAATGCTGACCTCAACATCAATCTTGGCAACAATAGGCAACCATCTTTTCAGTTTCTTGATGTTAATGAACCCCCCACAGAGAATGTTGAAATGAGTAGTCAGTTTCTTGATATTCAGCTTCATTCAGGATCAAGTAATGAGGGTTCATCACCTTGTCAGCCTGTTCCCATCTCTAGTTCTTCTAGGGCTATTGATTTCTTTTCCAAGAATGATGGTGGCAAACAAAAAATAGCAGAATGCTCTTCACACAAGAGAAAGAATGTCAAACAAGATGATGCGGAGTGCTCAGCAAGTGTACATTCTACTATCTTTGGTGAAGGTGAGAACAATTTGCTCCATTTTGTTTCTTCTCTTCATTTTTTGCTTGCAATCCTGTAAAGGGATATCTGGCTTATCTTTGCTGTTAAACAGGTTCAAATTGTGTGGGAGAAGAAATAAATGTGAGAATCAGTACGTTACGAAGAGGTGCAACTTCTGATCGCCATCATTATGTTAGTGCTTCTGGAAACAACGAAAGCTTTCAGCAGAACAATCGAATGAAAATCAGCCATGCAAATGAAGCCAATGATTTCACATCTGGCCTATGTCTCCTAGGGAACGACATTACTAGTTATAATCCTTGGTCTGCCCAACCATCATCTGCAACAATCCCACCTAATCAGTCATATGATCCTAGTTATTTGGGTAGTAATTTGGGGCCGTGTAAGCAGCATAATCTACGTACACCACCTGTCGTTTCTTTGGACTTGTATCCTTTCCCACAAAGTGGAATTTCCACTACCGAAGTAGGTAGTTCTTCAGCTTCTCCAGCAATTGCAGTTGATGGCTCTGTTCTGGAACTGGACCAGTTACATGCTCCAATCAATATCTCAGAGCAAGTGTCTGTTTCCCCAATTAGCACTATGAACATGATTCCAGACCAAACAAATTGGCATTCAGCCAGTGGCACTACAGTTTTATCTGGCAATTCGGTACCTACATCTCAGGTTGGCACCGATTTAGGAGTACATCAATCATCAGGAGCAAATTGGTTAACTCACCAAAACCGACGGCGCATATCAGAAGCTGTGCGCAGGAACTTTCTTTCTTCAGGTTCTGACTGCAGAGGTCAGACCATCAGCCTTCCTCCACCTCAAAACAATTCTTCTACATCTCAAGAGGTTGGACGTCGTCAGTCTGGAGCTGTTTCTCGTGCCCTTCAGCATCCATATTCGAGGTTAAATATGTTGCATAGGCAGAATAGTGGCGCCTTGGGCATTCCCTTGCCGGCACGTACTCCTGCAGCTGCAAGAGAAAGGAGAAACAGGATGTCAGAGGTATGCAATGTAACTGTCTTCTTTAACAAGCTGACACTTTTCTTTGTTATCCTAATTGTTCCATGAATATCTTCTGCTTGAAAAATATTACCATGAATTTGGCATGTAGCATTCTTAGCATGATAATCTTCAAAGCATTTTGATCTACAAGAACAATTTTTGGTGGCATTTATATCCGCCTAGTTATATCTTCTGAATTCACGTCACTGTTAACAAATCAACTTAGACTGCTTTATGTTGTCATGGCTGTGACAGCAAAAGTTGTTTGATGGTATAGTGAGAATTTTATTCTTGAATAGTTGATATTATATATCTGTTATCCAGGTTCTAAGGTTGTTGGTTTTTGAAACAGATACTGTCATATTTCATTTATTAACTTGATGATTCTCAAAAGCATAGATTAACATGTATTGTTGAAAATTTTCATTGATTCTTCAAGTCCTCTGAACTAAATGTGTTTTGAGTACAATTGAAGACATTTGTACATATTCAGAAGTCAACTTAGAAGGTAGTTGTTTCTTTAGCATTTTCCATAAAGAACATGTTCGTCAACTCTTTTCTGTAAGCTTATGGAAGCTGACGATTTTGCATTCATCCAAATCACAAAATCATGTTCATAACTTTGATGGTTTAAAGCATTTTACTTAGACATGCATTTGAGCTCACTTAACTTCTTTGGAAGATCCTTTTTCCTAGTATCTACCTTGAAGGTCTGATTTGCTTATTATTGATCTAGTTCTCGGGGCTTTGAGTTAGTTAAACAGCCTTTATTGCATGGTCTAGGTTGCAATTTGTGTTGTTCTAGAATTTATCTTGGTCTTGATCTTGTAATTTTTTTTTTTAAAGTTGTTCAAAGCCTCAAGATAACAGTTAAAAATGTTCCACAAAACAAGATGTTGGAAGCATGGATTAAAGTGATGGTCAGCACAAATGGAATTTATCCTTTTTACCTGTTAACCAGTATATGAGATGGCTTCAATATCGGCAATGGAGCTTCACGAGTCAATCATTATCCTCACTTCATGACCCCACATGAGAATTGTTGAACAATGGTGGCCTGCATGACGAAAAGAAAGAGACAAGAGGGAGAGAGAGACTAGGAAAGTGAGGGAGAAAAGGGTTGACGTATAGGAGAAGGAGAAAGTTAATATGTTCAAACTAGAAGTTCAAAGTTCATGAAATGTATTTAATTATCTAAAAACTATAATAAGATTAAAAATATTTGAAATAAGATTTTATAAACATGAATTTAATCACTAACTAAATTATATAAAAATAAAAAATGGATTCTCTATGGGATTATTTTTAGCAAATTTTTAGATATGTAGCTGTTACAATTTGCAAGTGACTATAAAGCTCAAAATCAAAAAAAAAAAATAATAATAATTGTGATGAACGTAGTTTTTGCTAAAAAGGAAATTAGTTGACTTAGAACTAATCAAAAACATTATTAATTAGTATGCTTAACAATTATGGCTTTAGGGCCTTGAAATTTAGAACTGCTTCAATATTATAGAATCTGAAAGCAAAGCATACCCCAATTATAGATGACTAGGGGAGGTGTTATCATTTCTTATTTTAGTAGTTTATAAGTGTAAATCATTATGAAACGAAAGAAATATACAATTTTTAATTTTAAAGATTGAGAGTATCAAATTAATCAACAAATATAAATAGAAAAACAATCATCTATTAGCAACCTAATTTATTAACTAACTAATTAATTACAATAAAATAGTTAATTAAAAGTTACAACTTATAATAGGTAAAATTAATTATGTTATTATCAACAATTCAATTAAATAAGTATTGAAATAGTACCAACATAATGCAATATGGTATTAAAACTGTATTATTCCAGTTAGAGACCTATTGTCGAGTATAGTTATATTTTAGCCTTTGATTGGAAGACCTTTCCTCATAATGACCCAAAGTATGTTAATTCTAATTATTGAATGTTTGCCTTGTTCTTACTATTTAGCTTGGATTTGGGTATCTGAATTGTGAGTTTTTGCTAAACAAAATTGCCCTGATCGTTACCACAGAACTTATAACCAAGAAAAATTTTATTCTTATTTCCTCAAGGATGCTACTGTGGACAAGATCAAAAGGCTTAGGAATGGCACTACTCATTTTCTTCATGGAATGCAAAACATTGCTAGAAAAAAAAAATCATTCTCTGCCTTTTCCTCTCGTTCTCATGCTACAAATCCTTAAGTGCAGATTATAAGTCCTCTTAAAATAAGAATCTTTTCAACATTTGATATCCCACTTTCTAACTGATTTCTCTTTCTTTTGTATGGAAGATACAATATTATATATTCATCAATCAAGTTATATTACTTTAAAACTTTATTACTTTAGAACTTTAAAGCATCTTAAGCATGTTCCAAATTCTTACTGTATGCAAAGTGGAATTCCAGTAAATTATTATCTGGTTATTTCTAGGAATAGTGTTGGTTTCATAATCATGCTTGTAATTAGTCTCTTTATAGTGGTTCTTGGTATGAAATGGTTTCTTGTCATCTCTCACCATTTTTTTGTTCTTTGGAACAAAAGAATTTTATCATGGTTAGTGTTGAATGGGATTATTATCACAATAACAGATTCGAAATGTTTTTGACCTCATCCGTCGGAGCGATAATCTACTTCTTCAGGTTAGTTCTAATTTTCCAGCACTTTACATTGGACTAACATTTATCCCGTCGTCACCCCCTTCAGCAATACTTTATATTCTTTTCGTATTTTTAGTTTGGCTGATGTTTGATTGGCCAGCTTCTTTGATAAAGTAATTGCATCTTAGAATGATCACTGATTCATTATATTCAATAATTTGCCCATCTTTTCATTTTGTAATGCTAGAAGAAAGGACACTAGATATTACCCTAATTTGAGCCATTCAATATCTCAATTGCAAATATCTACTATTTAAATAGTTTCGACTTTTTTTATCATAGTTTCAACTATCTAGAGTTTGCTACATGATCTTTATGAGAACTGATAAAGTTGTTAGTGCTTAATAAGTTTATATATATTTGGAGAAAGGAAAGAAACTGAGAAGACGATTTGCTGAGTGCATGTAGGCAGGTGATAGATTTTGGTTCAATTCTATTCTACCAGTTTCAGTTGATCTTTGAGATTGCCCATTAATGCTTGGTAGTATGTGCACATGACTCTGAGGTCGGACCGTGTGAATCCAAGGAAAGCCTTTGGGAAGAGATAATAAGAGGCAAAGGACAAGATAGATAACTCTTGAACTCAAAGCATTCTTAGGAGTGTCTAACGTCTAACCCTCAAGAGTGATAAACAATCTTCCCCTAATAATTCCGAAGAGTCCACATAATTAGTAGGGAGTGGAACAACCATGCTTCAGAGCAGTTCGTAACTTTCCTTAGTGACGTAGAAAGGGTGCATGATAAATACGAACCATGTTACTTGACTCCTATATGAATATCCTACGTGGGCATTGATCTAGGTGTCAGACAACTATTTTTCAGAATCTATACATGATCAAAAGGAGTATGGGGTGTTGGCTTAGAGTGTAGGTGTCCAAGAGATAATTGCCAACTACAAGTTGGAGAGAATTGGAAATTTGAGTACCTGCAGTGATTTCTATTATTTGCATTTATTTTCGAGATTGTCGGTAACTGTTTTCTGGTTTGGTAAACATAAGTCGAAGTATCATGACGATCAGACTGGATCTGTATTGTTTATGTATTCGGGCAGGATGTTTTACTACTTGAGCAGTCGGCGTCTATTGGAGGCGCCAATCTTCTGGATAGGTACCGAGATATGCGGTTGGATGTGGACAATATGTCTTATGAGGTAATACTCTTTTCTTTTGCTTTCGCATTCGCTTTAGCCTTGAGACAGATGGGTGAAACTTCAACTTATGTGTGCCTTAGGAACTGTTGCAACTGGGAGAACGTATCGGTAGTGTCAACACTGGATTGAGCGAGGAAAAGATACTCGAATGCCTACAACAACATAAGCATGTAGCTCTTGCAGCAGAACCTTCGGAGGAAGTTGAGCCATGCTGCATTTGTCGAGTGAGTAGATCTCTAACTTAACGATTTTCTTTAAGAGGCAGGAAACTGAGGTACTGTGTCGTGCGGCAGGAAGAATATGTGGAAGGCGAGGAATTGGGTCGATTGAACTGCAGCCATGATTTCCATTCGTCGTGCATCAAGAAATGGTTGGCTATAAAAAATTTGTGCCCCATCTGTAAAACAACTGCTCTGAGTACGCGAAAGGAGGACAAGATTCACTGAGCTTCATTAAGTAAGATGGCTGGCTTTAGCAATTTGATCTTCTCTAATAAATCATTACAACGATGGCAAACATTTCCTGTATCCTTGAATCATTTAGGTTCCGTTTATCTTTGTTGTTAGTTTGCATTCTCGTCGGCAATCGAGGAGATACGGTATCGGTTATCATTCTGTGGTTGATGAAATGCAGTGTCGTTGTGCTGTAGTAATACTGCTTGTTCTCCAACTTCAAACCTGACTGGTGAAACGATAGATAAAGCTTTCAAAATAAAGGAAGAAAGCTGGAACTAATAAATCATTTTTAGGGTTTTATTGGAAGGTCAGAGAATCTATCTATTTTTGGGCGTCAGGATCCGTATTGACTAGATTTTTGAGGTGATTTAGTGGGAGTAAATTTGACTAAAACATTTTGATGAATTTTTCGACTCAAAATTAAAAAAATAATAAATATAGAGAAATTCAAGTGAATACAAGAAGGAAGAAAATAAGGAGGCATTTGGTTTTTTTCATTTTTATTTTTTAAAAAATTAGGCTGCGTTTGGTATGTTTATTTTTCATTTTCATATTCTGTAGAAAATGTGATTTTTTGAAAAACGTGTTTGGTTTGTATTTTTCAGCTTTATTTTTCAGAAAAAGATATAGCTGGAAAACTAGAGAATGAAATAAAGTAATTTTTCAGAAAATGAAAAAATAACGATTTTCTGGAAAATGAAAATAGAAAATAGAGCAAATTATATTTTCTCATTTTTTGGAAAATGAGGGGGCGTTTGGTAGGCTTGTTTTTCATTTTCATTTTAGGTAGAAAATGTGATTTTTTAAAAAATATGTTTGGTTTGTATTTTCCAGTCTTGTTTTTCAAAAAAGATATAGTATTTTCTGGAAAATTAGATAATAAAAGAAAGTCATTTTTCAGAAAATGAGAAAATGTGATTTTCTGAAAAATAAAAATAGAAAATAGAATAGATCAAATGTCCCCTGACTTTCTTTCATTCTCTAGTTTTCCAGAAAACATTATATTTTTTTTAGAAAATAAGGTTGAAAAATGTAAACTAAATACGTTTTCTAAAAAATCGAATTTTTTTACAGAAAATAAAAATAAAAAATAAGTCTACCAAACAACCCTTAAATTAGTTGTAGGTGACTGCATGGGGTGGTTGTGCAAGGTTGCCTATGGCTCATGGTCACCTCGTCGTCGTGAGGGCCGTTAGTTGCTTGTGACTAGCACGAGACGGCTTTGCTTGCGGCAAGGCTGAAGCAACTGCTAGGGCTGACCATTGCTCATGACTAATGGGAGGTGATTGTGAGTGTGGACCATTGCTCATGAGTAGTGTGTGGCGGTCATGCAAGGCAACCTGCAATGAGTGTGAGGCGGTCATGTAAGGTCAAAGTCATGGCTAAGAGAGGTGGTCGAGTAGAGCCACCCGCAGCGTGTGTGAGGTGGTCATGCAAGGCCTGAGGGTCGGTGATTATGCAAGGCTGCTAGCCCGGGGTCAGGTAAGGCAGGCGGTCGTGCAGTGTTGACCATGTAGGCAGGGGCGTAGTCAGACTTTCAAATTATATGGGATTGACTATGATTGATATAAAAATTTAATTAATTCAAATATATAAATAACATAAAAAATATATGAATATTAAATTTTAGAAGACATAAAATAAAAATATTCAATATTCACTACATTCAAAATCATAGAAAAAATATTATTGAAGTTGTACTCTTCGATTCTTCTTAGAATTAAACTCATTAATGATTATATCGTTATCGATATTTTCAATCAACTCCCGTTCAATGTAGATGACCATAGAATCTGTTAAAAATTCTTCTTCCATCTTATTACGAAGAGTTGTTTTAATAAGTTTCATAGCTGAAAATGCTCGTTCCATTGTTGTTGTAGAGACAGGAAGAGTTAAAACAAGACGAATCAACCTGTCAATTAAACAAATATATTAATTTTATATATAAGTAAATGATATAGTTATAATATATAAACTATAACAAATAAGAAAAAAATTATCTATCAATTAAATGGTAGGTTCCTGCATCAACCTTCTAGTGATCTAATTGCATTCTCAAGTGATGCAAATCTTGTGCATTGAAGTCAAGAGGATAAAATTTATCAGCAAGTCGATAGATGTGATCAACATTAAGATGTTTAAAATTTTCTTTAAGTTCCAAAGCACAACTAAGCTTAAGAAGTTTGACTGCCTCCTCTTTGAATCTACTATTAAGCTCTTCAATTTGAAAATCTATTGTAGCAACAAATGCATCAAATTGATAATGGTACTCAACTGTGATTGCATCATTTTGTTGACAAGAACGGCCAGTAGCAGATTTATAACGAGCTTCCATATCAGGTATTCCAATATCATACTTAACACAAACTTCTTTCACATGATTAAGAAGAATAACAAAACCTTCTTCTCTCAAAGTATGAAGAAAGTTTTAGTGGTTGAAATAGAGTCCATTGCATTTAAAATGTCTAAAGATTTCTCTTACAATGTCCGACAAAGCAGATTTGTTAACTCCATTATCTTTTGCATCAAGTGTAATATGAATATAAAATCAAAATACTTCATCGCAATCAACAAACCACTAGCTTCACCACGGATGGAGTTAGAAGAGGACCCATCATGCACTATGTTTTCTAACACAGTAATCACAGAGTTATACATATCAATCATATTACAAATTAAGTCAAAATTAGAACTCCAACGAGTCTTTCCAGGCCATAATAAATTTTCAATTTGATTACATCCTCTACCAGTATCACATTCACCAATAGATATCATATGTGTAACTTTAACTCTTTGAGTAGAAAATAACTCAGCTTGACGTTTAGGAGATGCGTTAAAGAGATTACAAATGGAATTCAATTTTGAAAAAAAAAATAACCAAATGGATACCTCTTTTTCAGCAGTTGCAGTTAATGTTAGTTGAAGTCGATGAGCAAAACAATGTACATAATATGCACATAAACAATCTTTCAAGAAAAGAGCTTGTAATTCATTCCAACAAGCACGCATATTGCTAGCACCATCATATCCTTGTCCTGTATATTGTGGATATGCAAGTCATAACGACAAGAGTATCAATATTTCTTTCTTAAGTGTTACAACAGTTGTATCAGTTGAATGTACAATGGCAAAAACCCGCTCTAGTAAAAAACCATCAATATCCACAAATTTTAATACAATAGTCATTTGCTCCTTGTTAGATGTATCTCTTGCTTCATCAACTAAAATACAGAAGTTTGCATCCCTAATTTCTTTACGAATCTTGTTTCTCACTTGATTGGCAAGAATATTCAAGATATCTTTCTGAATATCTGGTGAAGTATACTTTGCATTTTTTGGAGCTTTCTCTAAGACGATATCCCCAATATTCTCATTTATTTTTCCCATAAATTTTATCATCTTAATAAAATTGTCGTGATAATTATTAGAAGATGGAGATTCATCATGCCTTAAATGTGCATGCTTGCAAAGCGAGTCATCTAATACTTTCAATAGTTACTGTAAGCCTCAATCTGTTCTTCTGTTTTTCATCTGAAGATTGTGCATTCATCACTTTGTCAATATGACTAGGTATATTCATCAAATTATCAAGATATTCCACAGCATTATTATGTGGTAAAGTATTGTATCCTATATGCATCAAAAATGTGCATCTATCACCATCATTAACTCGCTTCCAATATTTGAATCCAATCCGTCATAAATGTAGGATTGCGAGGATGCTTATGATCAAACAAGAAGCATAGAAAATAAAATGCAGTATCTTTCGAAGATAAGTATTCTAACGAAGTAAATTTCTTAAACCAATGACTTTGGAATCGTCAATTTTGATTTCCAAATTTGGTCGGTGGATACTCATTCTGAATAGGTTGATATGAGCCCATCTTAATATAAGCTCATCTAATTTCATCCCTTTGATTAACAGGATATTTCGATATTGGAGTGCGTAATGCCGGATCAGGTTCAAGAGAACTAATATCAATCTCAATTATAGGAGATTCGTTAGTTTGTTGATCACTAGAATTTGATATATCAATATTGGATAGAGAATGCCCTTGACTTGTCGATGTTTGATCTTTTTCTTTAAAAAAAGAATTTATAGTTTTTCTTTTCTTCATTTCCTGAGTTTCTTGTATCAAAGTGAATAGATAAAAAATTATCATATCCAATAATAAAGAAATATTCTTTATTGACTAATCTAATATAATATGATACATACAAAGTTATACATGTTAATATCAATCAAACAATAAAAAAATAACCAATTATATAAATAAAAATAACCAAATTAATTAATAATCTTGTTAATAAATTTAATCAATTTATCAAAAACAATAATTGTAGTTGACTCGTACAAAAATTAAAAGAAAATAAATCTGTGACGGTAGACGCATAGATATCGTGTGTTATTCGAGAGAAAAGATGTCGTGGTTATACTTGTCGAGTCGCTGTCAATCACTTGTACATGACATAAATATGAAATATACAAATGAAAGATATTATAAAAGTTTTTAAGAAATAAATAAATTGGAGATTGAAAGAAATTCATCCCAAATACGAATAAATCTAAGAAATTCATCCCAAATACGAATAATCTACTTAATCCAATGAAGAAAAAAGATAAAATAATAGAAATTAAAATCTTTTCTACCTTACCTGTGGTTGTGAAGAAGAACAAAAAAGGCAATGTGTGACGTGCAATAGATGCGTGGGATGGGGAGTTAATCGGTGATTTTGATTTAAAATTTTTCTACTTGCCCTAATTGGTAAAATATAAAGTTTTTTATTTAATTAAAATTTGCAAGTTGATTTTGATTTAATTGAATTTTATAATTGAAAAAAGTTAGGCTGAGTTGTGTTTTAGTGGGTTTTATATGGGAGAAGTGGGTGGGTGTAAAGCCCACCCTAGCCCAGGGGCGGTGGAGGGTCACCCACGTAGCACGCCTCGCATGGTTGACAGTAGAGATAAAATTAAGTCATGGTCGAAAAGGAAAATTGTTCTCTAACGGAAAGAATAAATAATCCATCCTTTGTATGAAATAAATAGGAAAAAATTGATTCAAGAAGACTTAAAATAAAAAAAAAAAAAAAAAAAAATATAGACACACTAAAAAAAAAAAAAAAAAAAAAAAAAAAAAAAAAAAAAAAAAAATTATATAATTATAATAAAAAAAAAAAAAAAAAAAAAAAAATACATTGAAAAAAAAAAAAAAAAAAAAAAAAAAAAAATAAAAAAACTAACATGTATTCAACCACGGCCAAAGTCGCCATGGCCTAGCATTGCCACGGATTTGCTTAAATCTAAAACCGCTTAATTGATTGCGGCGGAACCGACGGCCAAAATTGACAGTTATCAGTAATAATAGCATTTGATATTTAAAAAAATAAATCACTGTATTAATTGACAGTAAAATAAAAAATTATATGGTCGGTTTTCAAATCCCTCGGTTTCGCTGCTGCATTCGGCGTGCTCTGGCGCCGCGCCCTCTCTTCTTCGGACCGTTGCCATGACTCCTACTCCGACCACTCGCTCCGACTCCTCTTTGAAGGTCGCGATCGCCCTCGCCCTCGCCCGCTTTAGCAAGATCCACCGTTGCTCTCCCACCTCCTCGTCACCTTCAGATGCTCAGCGTTGGAAGCGGAAGGTACTGCACCGTCCCTTTCCCCTCTTCCTGCTCACTCTACGGTTTGATCAGAATCCCTAATCTTAATCTTCGAAATTTGATGATTGGTTAAGGCCAGGGACCGTAAGAGGGAGATCCTCAAGCTACGAGAAGAGCTCCAGCAAATCGAAGGTCGCCTCTCTTTATCCTCTTTCCGCTGTGTATATCTGTTCATTTCTCATTTTGGTAAGTATCAAGTTCTCGATACCTTAGACGGGAGTTCATGTGAAGCCGATCTCCCGATCGCGTCGTGCCCGTGCCATTTCTTTGGTGGGATTGGTGAGTCGGGTGAAGATGGTGGTGGACGAGGGCATTGGATCGATGAGGTCCTGAGGCGGAGGTTCCTTAGACTGGGTAATTCATATTTTTCTTTTGGGGGTTCTGTTTCTGTTGATTTTTCCTACATTGTTTTTCTTTTCAATTTTTATGCAGTGACATATGCATGAGTTGGAATTTTGTTTTTGGACAGTTCGTTGGAAGGAGAGGAGGAAAAAAGTAGAACGTCCTCTGGATCGAAAAAGTTTTCTAGGTACGTTGATCGTTCATTTTGGGTTCTAATGCGGCCATCATAGAGGAAAAAAATTTTGAAAAAAGTTTTTACAAATCTGTTTTGTTATTGTATGAATTTTACTTCTTTTTTTGAAAGTGAAAGAAGGAAACCTATTAGCCTACCCAGTATATTGATGAAGAATAATGTGTGTAGACCATGATATTCACAACATCCCCTGCCCATGGCATTTGATTTTGCAGGCTACTTGGGCAATAATAAGACCATAGTTCTAGTGGAAGATAGATTCTTATGGCATCCTGGAGTGGACATCTTGCATGCCACCTCCGCAATGATAAGACCATAACCATATCGAAAGATAGATTCTTATGACATCTTGGAGTGACATCTTGAAAATTCTGCTTTTAATTGTCACGCATGTTAGACGACCAAGTCTACCAACTAGAAGGATACCTATTCCACAAACTTATGAAGATATCTTAATATAACTTTAATGTTGTACTCTTGAGACTAGTCAATGTCATGATAGTTCTTGTGGATTGTTATTAGAACCATATTGAAAATCAAACTCTGGATTGTTAGTCAAACCAGTGGGTCAATTGATCTGATTGCAAATGGAACCATACTGAAAAGCAAGGAACATCAGATGCCATTGTGGTAGATGTTCCTTGCTTGAGTGTCATTCTTGACGTAGCAACTGCCCAACATGACATCTTACAAGGTAAGAGGGAAGACCTCATATCCTTTGAGGTAAAAGGGAAGAGAAGACTTCATGTCTTTTGATGGAAGAGAAGACCTCTTGCCTTTTGGCAAGAGGCTAAGGAAGATCTTTTACTTTTGGAGGTTGGAGGTAAGAGAAAACCTCTTCTCATGCCTTTTGAGGTAAGAGGAATCTAAAGATCTCATATCTTTTGAGGTAACAGGAATGACCTCATATCTTAAAACATTAGAGAAAAGATAGGAGGAGAATTGCACTTGCCCTTCTTATACTGAGCTTTACTGCTCTAGTAAACAGCAAACTCTACTTTTACTACTCTTTTTGTCATCTATAGAAACTATACCTTGAATTTGTATTTGGTTGAATTTCAATCATATGAATTTTCATACTTACCAAATTTTTTAATTTTAGAATTTTGCTTTGGTATAAAAGTTTCTCTGAGATTTCATGTTAATCTTTTACATGTAGTGTTTGACAACAAAAATGAGATAGAACAACTTGGTGCATCAATAAATTTCTTGGTGGAGCATACCGATAATTTCTTTTTGAAAGTAAGATAATTCCAGTTAAAGATAATCAGTTACATAGTTATTGGTTGCTCTAGAATTTCATATGTTTCTTGTTCTTTATTTGCTATGCAGGCCGAAATGAGCACTTCGTTTGCTTCTTTTTCTCATCAGGCTGTGGATTTCATTGTAGGTAAGAATTACTATTAAACCTTTTTCTTTTATTTCCACTTTAACTGTTTTGTTTTCTGCGGTACATTTCAACATAGTTGAATTGCAATTATTATTTGGAAAAAATTAATTATAAAGGATATAGGAGTTTATAGGAGTCATTTATACATTTTCTCACCTTCAGTTTATTTTGGTAGATCCTCTTGTTTAAGATGATAAGTTGTTTAAACTAATTTGAAATTGGTAATTTTGTTCAGTTCAAGATGATTTTGGTAGAAGTTTAATTTAATTTGTTTTCTTTAGTAATTTGTAATTGGTTTATTTTTTAGTTTGATTGAGTCAATTATTTTGTTCTTATTATTTTCTAGTAAATTTTGTTAGTGCTGAGAATTTTTTTACAATGTTTTCTGAAGCCTCAGTAAAGAATATATTATCATCAAAAAAAGAACCTGACCTCATTGAAGATGTTGTGAACGGGTTAATTATGCGTTTGATCAGAAGAATGTGTTCCATCCCAGAACATGACGGTACTTTATATTTTGATAGCATAATAATTTTCTTGGGTTTGATTAAAAGCGAAAGGTCATGGTTATATTTGTTAAATCTTGCCATATTTGCTGTCACAGATAGTTCAGTTTAACTCTACTGTGAAGACAAGCCCTAGGATCCTATTTTTATTATTTCATTGAACAATTTCTAACTATATTACTTTGAACGCTAGGAACATATCGTTATAAGTGCCTATTTATTTTTAACCTATCTAAGATCATTTGATATTTTTCTTTTTGATTTAAGGTCAGCTAGCAGTTAAAAAATTGTTGTCATTAGTGCTTGAGCTTTAACAATTAACCAAGTTAAGAGGTTATATACACTTGATATTCTACAGGAATTTTGTTAATAAATTCTTTTTGGAAAAACTTTATCGAATCTGTTACAGAATTCTGTTATAAAGGAAGAACCATGCTGAAAACCATAATTTCAAGATGGCTTATTTCATTTAATCCCCTTCGACATGGTGGCACTTAAGAAGAATAACAGGTGTTACTTGTTAGGTTAGATTGCCAACAAGAGCATAGTGTTTGGTTTTCACTAATCTGGTTCCACAATGTTGCGTTCTCATAAATGATAATGTTTTAATCTTTTGTCTATTAATTTAAAACTCAAATATCATTAAATATGCCCTTCCCTACAAACTTTTTGAGGTTAGCTGTTAATCATCCAGCTTTGACTATTTCCATTTCTATTCTGATATGTTGATGATTTGTATGGATCATTAGACCATTGTAATTGCCATATTATCACCAAGCACACTAATTGATCATGCATACAAACCAATCTTTAGTGATGGTACCTTAAAAGCACTTAGCGTCATGTTGTTCGACTCTTTGATTATGGCTAAGCTCGTTTGCCATCAAGTTTTGATCAAGACCAATCAAAGATACTAAGACCCTTGTCCTTTTTTGTTACGACCACATTGGATGATGAGCAGACCTTCAGTATATTAGTTCATGTTGTTCAGAGTTCAGACCCTTTGAAGCTTTGATCATCTGCAGACCTACTGATAAAGTTCTTCGTATTAGAATCATATTTAGTAAGGTCTCTTATGGTCGGATTCCTTAAGATATTGATTTGCCTAGCCTGTTGAGAATTGATTAGACTCTTTAAGCAATGCCATGAATAATCACTAAACAATGCAAGTAAAATATGAGTGTGCAGTGACATGATCCTTTATCTGTCTTTTATGTTGATTCTGTTAATGCTTTAAGCTAATTGAAAATGTATGTAAACAGAGCAGGGGATTTTTAGAGGGCATAGCCGGGGATAACATGTCGGATCAGTCCTCATGAATTACATAATGGCCAATCTGATTCGTTGTTTGTCTTTATTATTGATTCGTGTTGCTTTATAGCTTAAATTGCCTTCTTCATAACTAAAATATCCTTTTATGTAGTACACATGGTATCATCCAATTCTCTTTCCATTCTGTTTGTTACGTGATGTGTCCTAACTTGAAGGTAGTCATGCAGGATCCAACTTATATGAAGGCTAATTAAGTTAGAAATACATTTGCTAATGAAATTGAGGTTTCTCAAATATGCTTGCACTACACCTTGCAGCAATTGTGCAAATACATATTATTATAGTTAATTGTCCATGAACTTCCAAGAAAAAATAGTTCTATTGATGTTCTATCCACTCCGATCAAATAATAGCAATAACCTACAAATATTGAACCTTTTCAGCTGCTTTTTCCACCTCAAAACATGCCTTTCTGTGTCTCCACATTGAGGAAATTCAGGTTTGGAAGCGCATGTGGCAAGGGTTGCTGGGAGGATGTAATGGAAGAGGAAGAACAAGTAAAAGAAGAGGATATGAGGATTTCAGAGTAGAAGCAAAGGTCATGAGGAGGCTGAAGAGTGGCTGTGAGGAAGAATGGAGATGAAAGAGGAAGAAGGGTCTGGAAGGTGTAGAATAAGAAGGTGAAGTTTTCTGGGTGACGAGAGTAGAAGTAAAGTTGGAGGAAAATTTTAATTTAATCTTAGAAATGTCAATTTGATATGAGAACGTACAATTTGCTCATAAATTCAAGGAAAAAGCTAATGGATTCATGCACTTTGTTCATTGTAATCTTTTCCTTTCCCTTGTTTGACCATTGTAAGATATGAACATGCATGAAGTAATACTGCCTTATAAATGGATGAAATCGTCAGTGTAATGTTATCTATCAGTTGTTTCCATTTTTATTAATAAAATGATACATCTTTTGTCTAGATTTTTCAGTTGACGTGTTTCATTTTTGCATGCATAAGTAAACATAGTTCTTGAATCATTCAATGAAAAATTTGTAGAATTATAGTTCAATGCCATGTGTTGCCTTTGCTTGTTGCTACTTGTTCTTCGTTGATTCTTTTGTTTTGCGGTATCAGGGGCCCTGAATTCTGCTCCAGATCCTCAGTCTTGTGTTCAACACATAATCAGAAAACTTGGAAATGAGCCATTTATTGGTCAAAGAATTCTTCTTTCTGTTTCTCAGAAGAGTGCGGCAGTAGTTGAAAGCTTACATTTTATGGATCCATTTGATGAGTCATTCCCTTGCCTTCATGGAAGCATGTTTTTGATGTATGTTTTAATTTATGACTATATGGTAATGTTTAGTGTAACTCTATGGGGAGCCATGTGATTAAAGTAGCTATCTATTTTCTTTCCACAAATATTGTATTCTCGCTAAAGTTCCCTATGATTTTCTATGTTTGGTCAAGGTGAACTAGTACTTTTTCTGAGTTCTTGCATTTCTTGAATGCCTTACAAGAGTCAGGCTCTTGATTGCTTACATGCAATACTTGATACCTTTTTTTAAAAAACATTTTGGAAATTTTTAGTTCCTGCTTGGCAAAAATAATGCACTTCTCCTTCCCGATTTAAATGAGAATATTTCTAACATGCCTGCACAAATGCAGGATTGAACTCATGGAGTTTTTGATATCAGATTATGTGAGAAGCTGGATAAGTATTGAAGTTTTTGACACAAGTAGGTGTTTTTATATGACACTGGCTTACAAAATGTAGTTTGATATTCCTTTTTTGTTAGATTATCAAATCAATTACATTTTGCAACCTTTCTGATATCTGATGTCATTGTTGATATGGATTGCACATAAGTTTCTTAATCTATATGTTTTTGTTTTAAAAGTTTTCAGTTCATTTCAGTGGCCTATAGTTTTCGGAGATGAGTTTGAGGGGGATGATAGCTTCCTTTTTCCTTGTCTTGTGCAATGTCTTATCGAAGCTTTACAATGTTTTTGCTCCAATATCATAAATATACTTGATTTCCTACATTACACAAAAGAGAAACATGTAGTAATGTTTTTGTTTTTTTTCCTTGCATTCTTGTCATTCTGTGTTGTTGAAGGAAATTGTTCGTATTTGCATAAGTTTTTCGGATTTTGTGGACCAAGGCGTACAATTGATCCTCCTAGCAAGTGGTGTTAGATGCTTTCATTTTCACTGTATATTCTATGCAATAACATATTTCTTATACATAACTATTGGAGACGACTTCTTCAGAAACAAAACCATCCATATCCAACTTTGTATGACCAAAGAACTCAGTTTTTCATCTTCTTTTTCTGTGAAAATTTCCTGAACTTATCGTTTATGTTTTGCAGGACTCCTTGAAGAGTGGATAAGATCAGTTATACAAACACACAAGGCTTCAGAGCTGTTCGAGTCTAGGAATGGACTATATACTCTCTATATCGAACGGGTTATATGCGAGCTGCAAAAGATACTGTCTCCTCTTGCCAACCAAGGGAAACTTGGTGTGGACATCTTATCTTACCTAACCTGCTGACAAATAGTTATTCTGATGATCCTAAATTCAATCGCAACATGCTTGGCTGCTGCTTAATCGATGGTAACTGCAACCTTTTTGAATCTTCATTACTCTACTGCAGTAGGAAATATACCTGTCAATTCTTTTTTGTTGTTGTTGTTGATCTCCTTTCCTGTTTAAGTAATTACCCTGCATTTCATTTCATTGGATGTGAATTTACTTTCCTTTCAGATTCCGCATTATCGAAGATGAATTCTTTTATTTTTGGTTCAAGCATCTAGATGAATTTAATATTGAAGGCCATGACTAGAAATCTGTAGGCTCCTAGATTTTATTTCTGCTCTGATTCACCAGGATTCGTCATTTTTTTATGTGCTATGAATTGCATCAGTGATTGTTGGATATAGTGTGAATGGAAAAGGAGGAAATATAGTACATCGTGAATGAGATTTTAGTCCCACATTGGAAGTTTCTAGTGAATGAAAAGGGAGGTGGAGAATAAAATGACTCCATTGTAAATGGGACTTTAGTCCCACATTGAAAGTCTTAAGGCATAATTGTTGGTTTATATTGTTTCACAAACATGTTAGTTGTGAACAAATACTAGAGGAGAGACTCTATCTCACGCGTGGGTGCGCAGGAGGGGGTGCAAATCCATGGCCCGGATTTGTACTGAACCAAATGGACTCGTGTGCGTGCACAATCTGCACGCGTCGAATGCTCAACCGGTCGGGGCAAAATTTGTCCAAGCGGATGAACCAACGTTTTGCCAAATTTTTTACTTAAATATAAATGATGCATTAACTATTGATTAATGCAAAATCAGTAACCCTCATACGTTTGGATTTGGACGGTTAATTGGCAATAAATAACGATTAATTCGGTCATTGATTACTACGGGGGTCTGAGTCTATATAAAGAGATTGTGACAGAGAGCAAAAGAGATAGAGGATATCGTTGGTCTTCCACCTCGTTCCTAACTCTTTGGTAGCGTTCGTGTACTTCCTCAGTTTGTCACGAGCAACAAGTGCTCCGTTGTACCTGTGGTCCAACTGTTGTATCCTGAGAGACAGACGCCCATCGGAGCCTCGAAGCACCGCCGAAGGAGAACAAATCTGTTTCAAGGAAATTGCATAACGCAGACCTCAGCAACTCTCTAAGTTTCTACTCGGGAGATCCTGGTCGGTGGTCGGGAGATTCTGCTCGGGAGATACTGGTCGAGAGACTGCTCGGGAATTTCAGCTCGGGAAGTCTGGTTCGGGACTTTCGGTTCGGGAAGACCTTGTTTAAGACGTACTACTCAGGACCTGGTCGGGAGATTCTGCTCGGGAGATCCTGATAGGGAGATCCAGGTCGGGAATTCCAGCTCGGGAGACTACATTCTGCATAAAATATAACTCGGGCTACTCAACAACTAAGTTGAAATTAATTTCTATAATTTTAATTTATTATAAACCCTCCGAAAGGAATATATCTTCCAACAGTGATAGAGTAGGAAAACAATAAATTAGTTGGATGCACATATTCGGAGAACGTCTGTTTAAGTGAAGCAACTAATTCGCACTATAATACCTGTTTTTTGTCACATAGAATTAATGATGTTCTACGATTAAAACAAAACATATTTGTTAATATACAATCACATCTACTTGTTTCTAACATGCAGGCTACCATAATCATGAGTTTAAGAGATCATAAATACCAATCTCTTCCTATATTATTAGCAATAGGTCTGGGATTGATTTCCTAACGGGTATGGAATTCAACTTCTTGCACAATAGTGAAACCCCATGTGATTTATCTCCTTTCAAATAGTAGAGGATCATTTCAATATCATATGGTATCATATTAATACGATATAAAATATATTAATTAAAAAAATATTTAACTTAAATATTAAAAAAATAAAAATACACAAAGAAAAGAGATCCCCATAGAGGTTGTGATGGTGGATTGCGACGCCATCACAACCTTGTGGCGCTTCCGTGGTCGTGCTATGATCCCACAATGCCTTCATGTAGTCGGTACTCATGGTGATTTCGCGGGATCACAGAATCGCAGGGGCACTGCAATACCTGCGGAGGTCACATTGTAATTTCGCAGTCGCTGCTAGATCACAGGTGCAATATAGGGGCCCCACAATACTCACGGAGATCCTCACGATTCCACGTAATACTGCGACATGTTAAGTCGCCGCGAGATCATAATGCCTCACAATGTCAGCATAAAAAAAATTGATTGGTCAAATTAGATAACATTCAATCTGAGATGACTTAGTTTCATAAAAAATTTTCAATTGTCACCAAAATAAATCGAAAATTGTTCGTAGGAGCGATCCATAAATTCAATATCTCACATTATACATCCCATTTTAAAGAAAAATTACTATAAAATTTACCAAAACTAAAAATCTAACTACAAATACTTACAAATAATTAATCACACTTCTGTTGAACCATAACTCCAAGGGCAATTCCAGTATCAATATTGGATGGCAAATGGATCTGCATGATATGAAATTTTAAATAAAACACTCAAATGAAATGGAATAAATATTTTAAAAATCAACTTCTAAATGTGTATAATTATACTCTAAATTTTGCTGATAGGCAAATCAGAGAAAAGCCTTCTATCTTCAAAATTAGTGGGGGTAAAACTTGATCACTTGACTTATTAAAAAAAAACAAGAGCTTTAACAAGCAAAGAAATGGTCAGGTAAAAATGCATTCCTTTGGTAAAGAAATGCAGAGTAAATGGTTGAGGAGATGATCTACAAGTGATCAAAGGCAATACAATTGGGTCTGACCATATGATGCAAAAAGTACAGCATTTCAACTGAATGTAGATTAAATGGACAACAAAGATACGACTTCCACCCTCTTTTAACTGATCTACAAGTTTCACAGCAAATGAAAGGGTGGGGCAGCTCCAATTACATTATTCTTCAGGCATATTTACGGGACTTGTATCCTACCGACAACACCTGAAACCCTAAAAAAAGTTACCAAAATTACTGCTCTTTACATGTAAAAAGAGGAGACCCTGCAAGCTTTGTCAGCTTGAAGTAGATGAGGGACTATCTTCTTCATCTTCTGCGATATCGAACAAGAACTGAGATAGCGAAGCAATACGAGGGAGTTGCATCAGAAAATCTGCAAACGAATCCTTTCTTGACATGACTGACGCTTTCTCTGAAGGATCTTGGTTAACTAGAACGCGCTCCGATGAGTCATTCTGTACGGCATTGTCACCGGATGAAGCAGTGCCACCATTCATCTGCTGGCTCTGTACCGCGATAACATCTTTCTGGAGCAGGGAGCAAAAGGAGTTGACCTTCTTCATGAGAGATTTTTCATCGGAGGCAGATGCCTGGGAATCACTGAAGAGGCACTGGACCACCTCTTCCAATGCCGCTCTGTCAGGTACAGCAGCACCAGATAAGTGTGGATTGCCTGGAGTGATCTGCTCGGAGATGCGTTGTTCTAGTTGTCTTACGACGTCGTTGACATACGACAAGGGTTTGGGTCCATGTACTCTCAACTCGTCCCAGCATCTCTGATTCGATGTGATCTCAGAGTCAACTACATTAGCTGCTTTGCTCAATCCAGGTTTTAGCACTGAAACACAACAACAAACATTAGAAAATTATGTATCACCAAAACCTCAATTGTTGCTTATCCTAACAAGCAATTGGGAAATGTCAGTTTTCGAGATCGAAAAGATTGACAACAAAATTATTTTGAAACCTAGATAAGGTGTCACCGCCAACCATTTGACGGGATGGAAACGATGATATCCCCAAATTGTCACCTCTGCCCTACGCCGTAGTTAGAACGAGATTGACTATTATAAAAAGGTGCATAGCAATCGAAAAAACAAAAAATGATGCAAGCAAAGTAGTTGAGGCATCTAGATCAACAAATCTCCCAAAGTAGCTCAAATTGATCTACTAGTTACACAACAGTTTCACTCGAATACTCAGCTACACCAGCATACAAAAACAGGATTCGTACATGAGAACAAAGATGGGCAGAAAAAAAATTAATTGGGTAAAAATCAAAAGAGCACCCCATTTTATCCAAATGTTAAATTTTTAACAGAGCGGTACTCCTCTAAAAATCTCCCCAAAATATCCCTAGATTGGCGATAGAATTGTAAGTTGTAACTGAGAAGTTTCCTTAAAACTATTCAATTTTTCTAGATTATAGGCAAAATCATTCTAAGAGTTCATTTTGTTCACAGAAAATTTCCAAAAATGTATTTTCTAATTGTTTGGTCCAATAGAAAATCATAATCATGGAAAATTTTTCTTTTGGATAATGGAATTTCTCATCTAGGTATTGTTCGAACTAACTGACTTCTTTTGGAAATGAGTGGAATCAATTTGAGTGGGCCAAATGGACCGGAACCAGTTAAGCCGGATGGTTTGGTCGGCCAAGGTAAGGATTTCAAGGGATAATCACACTTTCCAATTTGGCATCTTTTGAATAAGAACAAATGGTTGGTTAGATTCCATAACAGTGTCTAAACAAGGCATATTTACACCAATCCATCAAAAAGGCTCGGCTAAATGTGTGAACGAACTGATGCTTAAGTTGCTCGATCCAATGATGAACCATCAAATGAATAATTTAAGAAGTGCTACAAGAACTAAAATTAGAGGTAAAATGAATAGCGACAAAAATACTAAAAAGTAGAAGCAAACGAGTCTAACCACAAACACAGAGTATCAGAAGGCACAGTCGAAAGTAATCACATCCTCGAGTACAGAAATAAATGTCATCTAATTCCTAAAATTGCAAATTCAATAATATTTGAACCTTACCTTACTATTCCACTAAGGTATAGATAAACAGTTATAAATTCTAATGGTCACTTAAATGTTAAAAAAATCTGATGACAGAATAGGTTTTGTATCAAACAATTTTTTTTAAAAAAAAAGAATAATAGTTCTTGTCGAGTTAACATCCAAGATTAACAATCATGAATTTGAGCAAAACATGAAAAAAAAAACATTAGTAATTACTCAAAATCAAATGTGCCAAAAGAAAATTTAGAAATTTTCAAAGAAAATGAAAGTACAAATCTAAATCATTTTAAAGTATATTTTCTTAGAATTTACTCCAAGGTGTTAATTTCATTAGTTGGTAAGAGCATCCACATTGATGTTAATATATGGGTGTGGTGTAATAACACTTAAATGGTGTTATAAATCAATTTGAATGGGTGTTATAACACCCATACATTAACCATGTTCAATTCTCTAGATGCAGTTAATGAGCATATTTAATATAAAATAAAATAAAAAATTAAGAAAAAAAATTTGGATATAAAAATAAAGATGAATAAATGGATAGTTGAACCCATAAAGAATCAATGTTAATGTTAAAATGAATGTGTGTGTTAATAAAAGAGAGGTGTTAATATAATGGATACATGATAAACTAACGTTCAAATCAATACGGATGCTCTAAGTGCAAAATATTTGCCCAAATGAATCCCTAAGACATGGATGACTAGCAGACAATTGGAATTGAAAACTACCTGAATCTTGGGAATGAATTTCGCCCATGGAAGAATCAGACAATGAAGTATCAGAATCTTTGATGTCACTCTTAACAGAAGCTGATGTGGCAGCACAAGTAGATGGCAACTCATGAATTGCAGAACCATATGTATCCTTCGACATGACAAAAGGATGGCATTTATATTCTTCGTAGTCCTCAACAACAGAGGATTGTGATTCAAACAAAGGGTTTGCTAAAATAATATCCGGTTTCAAACTTAGTGCATATAACCGTGGATCACATTGGATAATCTTCTCAAAATGCTTGCTTAACTGACCTTGTGGACATTGTAGGAAGTGCCTCCTGAGACAAATGCATATTACATATTTCTAAGTTATTTCAAGATAACATCAGAAATATCTGAAGGACCTGTAAAGACTAGGATAAAACCCTAGTGATGTTTTTGACAAAACAGTCAAAGACCAAACAGTAACTTCAAATTATCTTGAAGTTATATGACCGTACTTTCAATTTCCCCCCAATAAATTGGTTCCATATTATCATTGTCATGTCTGAGCATATCCACATGCTTAAGCAATTAATCTCAAATTTAGCAGAAGTAACCTAAGCTCATCTTATCTACTATAGGAAGGTTGCTTAAAATCACCAAGCACATCTAAGGAAGATATTTGTTTTTATCTTAATTCAATGAAAAAAGTATATAATGTATACTAAGATGATTATGCCCGGTAACAAGAAAATGAATAGTTGTTGTATACATTTAATTATATCAATGCTCTAAAATAGAGGAAAAGGAAAAAAAAGTCTTAGAAAAACCGAAATAAGTTAAATACAAATACAATCATGCAAAAAATAATATTAAATTTAAATTAAAAAAGCACTATGAACTCAAAGAAAAAAATTCATTGTGACTTAAATTATATTGTTGTGATGACTATAGCTTTAAGACTCCTAGTGGATATCAATTAGTGAACATAAGAAACAACAATATATCTTCTACCTGTGTATGCTTGCTTGCCCTTTTGTGAAGTCTGAAGTAGCCTGCCACAAAGTGTGCTTTCTAGGTTGTGGATTAGTCTCCCTAAAAAAAAGAGGTTGCCTACCCAACTACAAGAAATAATATAAGTTGTCTTGGTTAGTAAGGAATCAGGAAAACATTGCAATTTATTAAGTTCAATTAAAGTTACCACTAGATCCAAAGTCCCCGGACCATTTTCTGGAGAAGTTGCCTTCAGATCTGTGATATCAGACCATTGGATTTCAATCTTACTCTTGAGACCACCTTCAAGAATCTCCCATACAAGCTTTCGCTTAGCAAAATAGAACTTGGATACTAAATCTCCTTCATACCTTGATGGATACTAAAAAAGAAGGAAAAATAAGTAATTATCACTAGTCCCCCCTATTAAACATGAAATGCAAACACAATAATAATAATGCAATACAACAACAACATCCAAACCTTATCCCACTAGGTGGAGCATAATAATAATGCAATGACATAAAAAAGATAATAATAATAATAAAGACAGACATACTAACTCAATTAACAAAAACTATTAACAAAGCAATTTTTTGGTTCAATGTGTCTTAGTTCTTTTCATAGAATCGGGATTTGTTTGGTTGAGTCAGCATGGACTAACAGTAAAGCCTTCCAGCATTTATCTAGTTAGTATTTCACAAAACCACCAAATACAAGCGTCGAATTAGAAAATTTCTATGGATGTCAGAATTAGTCGAACAAAAAACAAAGAAGCTTGTAAAGCTCTCCAGCAGCTCACCAAACCAGAACATATAAATTTGCCACTGATTAAATCAAGTTCTTTCAAGATACAACTGAATCGGAGGATTAGACTACTGATCTATCTCCTTCAGCCACTTTTTTGTCTAAAACCAAGAAAAATCGAAAGCTTCTCAAGAACAGTCAAAATCATCATCACAGATAGAAAACTCAACTGATTCCAATCTGAATTGGCCAACTTGGATTGGAATCGGCTCAGTTCAATCCCATTTTAGGCAATTTCTCAGACATATTAAGTGAACGAATACAACAGAAGTCACTGAGAAAAATGAAGAAATATCAGGTGAAAATGACAAGTACTAGATCTGTTAGCCAATTGGAAATTGGTGATTGACGGTAAGACTGCTCATTCGTGGAGTAAGAGTTCATCTCCTACTCACATGAGGTGAGAGGTGTTGTGTGAGAGATGTGAGATCATGCGAGGAATGAATGCCTGAACTGGACCACTAAACCAGATATAATGGTTTCTTTAGGTAATATTGGTTTGCTTATTAACTTATGTATCCATACATACGTTGTTAGAGGTTTTAGATTAACAGGGTATCCTGGTGGAGGATTAATCCAGTATTAGAATTCTAAATTTAGAATCTAATAGTGATTCCACATGTACCTGCATAAGGATGCAATAAAATATTCTTACTTTGATAATGGTGCAATTAGGTGGAAAATTTGCCTCGTAGTATTGTTTATGCTAAAATGATCTTTACTTACCCTTACCCATTGCGTCACATGTTGCAAGTATAACTTCAAATATGAAGATTTAAAAAATGGGATTTACATTATGAGTGGGATTGATATCTACTTTAAGTTGTAACTATGGAATATGGATTACATAATGTTGCTATTTCCTATAGCTTCTCAAATTCTTAAATTGTTTAAATTGTTGATACAGAGGATTATTTATTTACGTTGATGAGATGATTCGATTTGAAGTTTAAATTGTTGGTTTGGTAAAGGTATTGATTTTTAACAATGTGATTTTTATATTATATGTTCAATCTAAATGTTGTAAATTGTTGGTGTCATTGTAAACGAACTTATTTACTTGTGTTGTCAATGTGTGATGTGTTAGATAATGATTAAAAATTTCTTTTCTGTGAAATGCTAAGTTATCGTAAATAGGGAAATAATAAAATTCACGGGGTGTTCTGCTTAAGTTCTTCAGGGAACTAAAAGGGTAACTAGTTTAAAAAGAGAAAAGTTGCTGCATCACCCAAAGGGCAAGTATCACTCTAAGAGACTCACTCTTGAGCATGGGATTTCTCTCTTTATCCTCTCTCTTTGTGAATGTGTTGATTGAAGTTGAAGATATAGTTGAGCTTGAAAGGATTATTGGCTACAAGCTCCATTAACTAAAGTTGTTATTTCACCTTCATGCAAATATTATGAATTTGTTTCACTACGATCATGTCTTCAATTTACTCAAAGGTCCAGATTTAGAACATTGATTCAGCAGTTTATGAGAAAATATACCTAATGCTGGTAATATTAGGACCACTATCTAAAGACATTCCAGCAAAACTCAATCTTTAGAGTATTAACTAACAACTTGGGGAAATATGAAGTTCTAATTATAGTCAGTGACATTTTAGAAGTTTCGCATCAATGATTCTCCATCATTGTAAGTGTTCTAAAAATCGGCCTAGACGGCCGCCTAAGCCCCGCCTAGGAGCTAGGCGCCACCCAACCGCACCGAAAACATCCTAATCACCAGCCTAGGCGGCCTCGGCGGATCAGCGGCCCTAGACGCCGACTAATCGGTCAAATCGTCTAGGTGCCGCGGAAATAATGCAGAATTTTTATGATTTTTGTTAGTTTGGGCTTTTAAATTTAAAGCCCAATTTAAAAAAAAAATTGAAATGTAACTCTTTTTGTGTTGGGTTTAAGTTTTATAAGCCCTAAACTTTGGTCCAACAAGAAACCGATTTGTTGGCTTGCCCTAGCTGCTAGCACCAAACTTCATTTTCACGTGATGAGTAACCAAGACTGGAGAAATTAGAGCGACTAAAGAAGCTTGCATTTTGGAGAGTTAAAATATAGAATAAATTTGTGATATTTTATTAGTTGTGTAATTTTAAACTCATTTTAAATTTAATATTATTGTGTTAGAGTTATAGAATGTGATTTATTATGTAATTTATGTTGATGCCATGGAATCCGCCTAGCGGCGCCTAGTCCCCGTCTAGGCAGCCTAGGCGCTAGGCACTAACCTAGCGCCCGACTAGCGCCTAGCGAATTTTAGAACCTCAAGAAAGAAAGTGGTTCCCATTGCATGTCAAGAGTTTGAAAAGTTGAACTATATATAGCACTCAATAACCACAATACAGAGTACAAAGGCAAGAGATCTTTGTTGGGACATGCATGTTCAAAAGAATTAAAAAAAAACACTCCAAAGCAATAGACTAATTTGATTCACAACAGATAATTCATTAGGAGACTGCAATGAAAGTAGAATAACTGAAATGTCCAGTAGTTTGAGAAAATTATCAACAGCATTTCAGTTTTCTTTTCAAAATGATATTCACTAAATACAAAGATACAAAAAGATTTCAACATTCGTAATATTTACCTCCCAAGTCCCAATCCTCAAAAGAGAAGCTGGGAAATTTGACGCCTTCATCTTTTCAGTGACAGTTAAAGCACCAGCAGACTTTGTATCTTTAGTTTTGTCTTCATCCAAGATCTTATTGTTCGTTATACATGAATTGACAGTTGTGGTTGCTTGAGTCAACCTCATCTGAATCAAGTCTAGTAGTGATGGACTCTTTCGCAAGCGAAGACCCAGCGGACTAGGCTCGTCAAGTAAGTTATTCTGGATAATCTTAGTTGCGGCCATACTCTCATCTGCTCCCCTCTGATATAACAACATTTAAATACATTAATCCAGTAAAGCACATAATTGCCCTAGGTAAAAGAGTTTTAAATCATATAAAATTTCCTATTACGGAGCAAACCCTTCAGCTGTTATGTAATTGATCCTGTATTAAGAAAAGAGAATGTAAACATTGAAACAGATTTCGTACTAACATAATAGTTCACAAATCATCCAAACAAAATCACCAACATTCTCTGAAATTTGTCTCTGAAACAAGGAAAAATCTTGAAAAAAAAAAAAGGTAGCAGAATACCATCATCGTTCACAAGATGATTCTTCTAAAATAGGAAAACTATGATCCAAATCCAAAGAATGTGCCAATGTGTTTCCTCATTTATTAAGATTCAGCATAACTTATTCCCTTGCCATTGTTTGAATCGAAAAAACTTGTAATGTTCAATGAAGATTCAATGTAAGATGCTCTCATGCCATCACCTGTCAAAAGAAAGTCTGGACAAGCCAATCCCTATTTGATGAAGTTTGATGAAAGGCACTCTCTTGCCATTACTCAATTGAAGAAGGTCTCATCATTCGATGATTCCCTCTTTAATTGTTTGGGATAAGCTATCCACTTTTTCCTAGAATTAGATATGATGTCTATGAATAAACAACCTCTGGCTGTATTTTTACCAAACAAATTCACGAAAATATAGCTTTTTGATAAGACTTGGTGAGGGATGTTTCCTAATAACGCAGCACAAAATCAGGCCAAATAAATCTCCAAAAATATTTGAAAATCATGCGCAATCTATCACAGCTACTGAACCAGGGACCTTTTATCTTGAATATAAAAGAAGGCAAATCTTAAGATTCACCTTGGATCTCTTGGTAAGCGACCCATGCTCGTCCTCCAGTTGGTCCTCAATCTCCAACTTCACAGAACACGATCCGTCTGCCGCCAGCGGCCACTTCACCGGCAGCTCGGACTCCTGCTGCAGCTTTCCGTACCCCGCCAACTGCACCATAAGTCACCACAACCCCCTCCTATCTCTGAAAACCGTAGAGCACAGATTCACGCAGCTCTGTTTACCGATCACAAAGCTGAAAACCAGATCCAGAAAGCTCAGAGCCCAAGATGGCCAACTAACTGTGAGATGAGATGGAGGAGAAGACAATACCCAGACAGCCGGGAGGGGATTCGGAGATGGAGAGGGAGGCGGAGGAATCGGCGAGCTGGCGTCTAGGTCAAAATCAGGGTGGGCCGGGGCTCCACTCGGCTTCGTAGTATGCGTCAGCGACCGCCCGCACACGTCAATTGGGGTCGCTGGCTTGTGTACAACCAAACGGACATATGAGCGTTTCATTTCTGATTAGAATTAAATGGACGTACCGCTACGTTCATTCCAAAGTGAGATGTACTAGGAAGGAAAGAGTATTAAATTATTATGTGTATATACGATTCGATATTTAATTATAATATATTTTATAATATTTTTTTTAAAATAGAGTGTATAATAATAAGATGTTAATTTTTGAACCGTCTATTATAAATATTTTTTTGATCTATCTAAATTATCGATGAAAAATTTATATAAATTGAGGTGATACTTGATTTATATTTTTATCGAGTGATCTATATAAAATATTTTAATATTATTTATCATTCGTTCACGTATAAATTAATAATTATTTTTTATAATTATAAAGTTAATATTTTTTTACGACGTACAAAATTAATAACTAATTTTATAATACATTATTTGACACGTAGAAAATAACTAACTTCTATAGTTATAAAAGTTAAATAACTAGCTTAATGATAGTAGAAATTAGCAACTAACTTACGTAGAAGTTAAATATTTGATTATGATAAAATAATATTCATTTGAAATTTAATAAATATATTGGAGCCTCGTTATTTATTAAGTATCATTTAAATAAGCTAAATTAAAATAATATAACAATTAACTTTTATAACTATAGAAGCTAGTTATTTATTTTCTACGTGGTCAAATAATGTATTATAAAGTTAGTTATAAATTTTTGTGCGCCGTAAAAAATTAAATATTAACTTTTATAGTTATGAAAATCAAGTATTAATTTTTACGTGATTGAATGATAAATAATATCAAAACATTTTACATAGATCACTTAATAAAAATATAAATCAAGTATCATCTTATATAAATTTTTCATCGATAATTTAGATAAATCAGAAAATATTCATGATATACGATTCAAAAATCTAACATCTTATTATTATACTCTTTATAAGGTGATACTTGATTTATATTTTTATTAAGTGATCTATGTAAAATATTTTGACATTATTTATCATTCGATCACGTAGAAATTAATAATTAATTTTTATAATTATAAAAGTTAATATTTAATTTTTTACGATGCACAAAAATTAATAACTAACTTTCTAATACATTATTTACCCACGTAGAAAATAACTAGCTTCTATAGTTATAAAAGTTAGAGCAATGATAGGGAGAGTGAAAATGAGAGAGTAAAAACCATAGTGAATGATGTGGCATGACGTGGCATGACGTGACATGACGTGGCACTTTACATGCACACGTCCGATTATCGCTTGGACATCATCGGCGGCCTTCGGCCGCCGCCCTGAATCAAACTATACCCTGGGAGGCACGGTGAACCCGTCGGAGATCGTGCATGCAAGATGTCACGTCATTCACTATGATTTTCACTCTCCCATTTTCACTCTCCCAATCATTATTCTAAAAGTTAAATAAAGAAGTTAGCAACTAACTTACGTAGAAGTTAAATATTTGATTGTGATAAAATAATATTCCCACTATGTGAAAATTGATAATAGACTTCGCCACAAGTTACTTCGGCGATTTAGTTTAACGAAGTAATATATGTTAATCAACTTCAGTAATAGATTTAATGAAATAAATTCTATTTTAGACTTCGCAGAATTAAAATTGCAATTCTCTCTATAATTTTATCTGATATTTTACTTCATTAAAAATATTTAACGAAGTATTAGTTACAAAATAAAATTTATATATGAACCTGTATACCGAAGTAATATGTTTGAACCAAGTAATATGTTATCATATTAATATATTAACAATGTTATCAGGTAATATATTAACATATTAATATGTTAATATATTAATACCGTGCCTGCGCCTCCCCCAAACCCTAACACATCATTCTTTCCCTCACACCGCACCTGCGCCTCCCCCATCTGCCCGACACTGCGGCTCCCTCTTCTGCTCGATGACTCACAAGCACCGCCCCTTTGCCACAAGTGGATCCCCCTCTACCTAACGACTCAGAAGCCCCTCCTCCTCTGCTCGACGAAGCACAAGCACCTCCTCCTCTACTCGACGATGCACAAGTGCCTCCCCCTCTACTCGACGCACAAGCTTGAGGTTTACCATCGTCTCCTTCGATTTTTTCTCTTCTTTTCCTTTCAGTTTTCTTCCCTTTCCCTGTAATGCAAATAATGGGGTCGGGCTTCTACCACTCTCTTTGATTTGGGCACGTTTAAACAACATCAGTATGGGAAAAGGGAGGAGCGAATGACAAAAGGAGAATGGGGTCGGGCTTCTACACTGAGGACTTCAGAGCCAACCACTAAACTATGCTATGGGACCTAGGGAAAGGATTGAATGCTGGATTTGGACAGGAAGTGAGGCCTACTGCTTCGTGGGGTGCGAGTAGCTCATCTGTCTTCAGGGTCTAGGTACTCTGCTATCTCCGCTAACTCTCCTATTGGGTGGGGGGGGGGGGGGGGGGGGGTGTGGGGACGCATGAGCTATAGGGCGAATGAGATGGACGTAGGTGCAAAACTAATAGGTAAGAAGTCATGGAAAACTGGTACCATTTTAATAGTTATGAGATAGTCATAGCTAACTCAATCAAGATTTTTATTGTTTACCACATCTTAACTTATATTACACACAGATTGTCTTTGAACATATTTTACCATTTCAATCTTCTCTCTTTTATTTTTCTAATTCATTAGAGTTAAAATTGTTCTTAAATAATATATATTTTCCATGTAGTGTTGTTTGTTAGGGGTCGGTGTGGTAGACAGGGTGAATAACAATTTCTTTTTTTTTCCATGCAGTTATTATTCTACAAAAATATGCAACATAATATAAAAGAAACATTAAAATCATGATCAAATCAAAGTGACTCAACATTTTATGTGGTTCATAATTCCCATGGTTCCATAAGACTTTAGTAGAGCAAAATATATAGGAATGACTTGAACTTGGTTGTTGATTTCATCTCGCAACCCATTGAGGCTCTTTTATAGGCTTCAGTCCAAACTCTTGTCGTTTGGTTAAATAGGTGACCTTTAGTCAACTAACCCTCTAGATCACGTTGTTGGATCTTCACATTTGAATCAGAAGTCTTACCAACAGTTAAGTGATCAATGATTAGTCCTCTTAAGAGTTTTCAAGAGTTAAGTGATCAATGATTAGTCCTCTTAAGAGTTAAACTAACCCTATGCTCTAAGGAATATATATATATATATATAATATATATATATATATATATAATAAATAAATATAATATATATATATATATATATATATATATATATATATATATCAGAGTTTTCCCTTATTTACATACAAATCTACATACTACACATGTTCAACAATTGTTCCTCAATTACAAAAAGTGTAAACTTTTTGAAGTAATAGTTGATCCACATACCTACCTCTTTGAATTACATACAAATCTACCTACTTCACATGTTCAACAATTGATCTTTAATTACAAAAAGTGTACAATATGTAAGCAATAATTGATTTTCAATTATAGCATAAGCAAACTGGTCAAATAAGTTCCCTAGTATGTTAATGTTGCAAGAAAAATTTTTCCATACCACCTACCTCTTTGAATTGTCTTATCTTACTTCTTATATTAGATTTGACAAATTGAAATTCTTGTTGATACAGTCTGACCCTGATTGTTGTTTTGGTGTTGACACCGATTTTAGTTTAGGTTGATGATTATGCTTATGATTAAGTCCTGATCGGGGATTAGGCACGAAGTGATTAAAATCCTAACTTGGAGGGTTAGGTGTGGAAAAATCCTAGCTTGGAGTGTTAGGTGTGAAAAGTCCTAACCTGGAGGGTTAGGTGTGGAAAATCCTAGCTTGGAGGGTTAGGTGTGAAAAGTCCTAACCTGGAGGGTTAGGTGTGGAAAATCCTAACTTGGAGGGCTAGGTGGTGAAAAGTCCTAACATGGAGGGTTAGGTGTGCGAAAGTCTTGGCTTGGAGGGTCAGGTCCTAGCCTGGAGGGCTAGGTTGATGAAATCCCGGCTTGGAGGGCCAGGTCCTAGCTTGGAGGGCTAGGTTGATGAAATCCCGGTTTGGAGGGTCAGGTCCTAGCTTAGAGGGCTAGGTTGATGAAATCCCGGCTTGGAGGGCCAGGTCCTAGCTTGGAGGGCTAGGTTGAAGTCCCAGTGAGTGATGTTGGGCATGGAGTCTTGGTCCGAGGGATCAAGCACGAGTCGGAGATGGGCCGGAGGCTGGTTCTCTCGACTAAGAGTGGGTTTGGCCTTGCCCGGATCGGTCTGGTGACCGATCAGGGAAGTTGGCACGAAGTTCCCTCTTGGATCGGTCTGGTGACCGATCCAGCGATGTCTGATCGGTCTGATGACCGATCAGGGAGCTTCCAGTAACTTTGGCAAACCTACTAATCGGCTCCTGATCGGTCTGGTGACCGATCAGGGAGAAACCATGATCGATCAAACTAAACGATCAACTGTCGCGAAGTTTCTCACCCTGACCGATCAGGTTGGAGCCTGATCGGTCTGGGATCAGCCTGATCGGTTTGGTGACCGATCAGCCAGTGAATTCTGGGCGGGATTGTGGTGAGCTGATTTCCGGATCGATTTGGTGACCGATCTGGTGACCGATCATACGAGCTTGCGATCCCAAGTTTCTCACTGGAGACCGATCAGGTTGGAGCCTGATCGGTCTGGGATAGTCCTGATCGGTCCGGTGACCGATCACTTTAATTCAAACGCGTTGTTAGACGCTCCGATCGCGCCTGCTTTCACTGATACACTACTGATGTCACTTTGATCTTCTCTGCTATTACTGATATAAGTTTGATTTCATTTGCTAAACCTCTGATTGAGTGTGCAGGTGACAGGGATGGATTCAAACACTCAAGGAGAGTCAATGGAGGCCTTTCCTTGGAGCAGGTTTGTCCATTTGCCATCTCAGGTTGCAACGGGCGCTGGCTGCTGACTAGAGCTGCTGATTGGAGCTAGTCTGAGGGAAACTCAGGGAGTCCAGGTGAGCTCAGTGGTAGGCTGGGTGTTGCAAGGGAGCAGCTGGAGGCTGCAGTGAGATGGTGGTGACCTGGTGATCAGAGAGCTGGGACTTAAGGCTTGGTGGCAAACAAGTCTCGGCAGTAACGAAGTTCTCCACATTGTGCTTGTGCTTGTGCGATCTGCTGTTCCATCATCTTGAGCAAGCAACTGTGATCTTTGAAGCAACCTTCTGTTATTTGGGCACTTGGGAGAAGAGAAACAAGAAGCTTGAGTCCATCAGTGAGAAGACACGAAGAGGAGAGTCTTGCGTGAGATCTGCGCTGGGTGGAGCTCGGAGAAGTTTGCTTGTGTTCTTGTGGTTCTAAGTGCTAAGTTAGATCCTTCTTGTGTTTCCTGTACTTTATACTTTATCATCTTGAAACGCTGTGGAGAGGTTACTCCACCGAGAAGGAGGTTGCATTTTATCCAGTGTTCACCGGGGCTTGATCTGCCGACGATCAAGGGATCGCCCACCTTAAAGGCACGCCAAGGAGTAGGGACAAGTTATCCCCGAACCTTGTAAATCCTCTTGTTAGCGTTCTTGCATTTGTTTGTGCTTAGCTTAGTGTGTAATTTCTGCAATACTCTGTTTTGTGTTATTTGCTTCCGCTGTGCTACTAACCAGTTAAGTGCAGAAAAATTGATATTTGCTAAGTTTCAGTGTTTGGCTACATTCACCCCCCCTCTCTAGCCATCCAAGGTCCAACAATTCCATGAATGTTACATTTTGAAGTACATGTAGTTTTTTTTTAACTTTTGTTTATTTACTTTAATTTCTTCAGATTTTGACCTCTTTATTTGGAGATTTTGCTGTATTGAAATGGATAAATCCTGGATATACTTGGATAGAAGGTCTAAACAATATGAGGAGGGTGTGGAACAGTTCATTAGATTTTGTTTAGGGAATCCCAATATTGACCCCAATGATATTCATTGTCCCTGTTGCAAATGTATCAATCTTAAAAAAGGACCAGTTAAGTCCATTTCTGAGCATCTTTATTTCCATGGTTTTAGTCAAAATTATGTGAATTAGATTTGGCATAGTGAGCCCACCAAAGATGATAATGTAAAAAGGAGCGTCAACCAGGAGCCAATTGATAATTATTATGACAACTTTGAAACTGCTCATATGTGTGAGGCTGTGTATGATAACTATACAGAAAATCCTGAAACGTTTATGAAATTTTTGGAGGAATCAGAAAAGCCATTGTACAGGGGATGTCAACGTTATACAAAGTTGAGTGTACTTGTAAAATTGTATAATACCAAAGCAAGACATGGAATGAGTGATGCTCTATTTTTAGATCTTCTATTGGATTTTGGGGATATGCTGCCAAATAATCACAATCTACCATCCACAATGTATGAAGCAAAAAAGACGTTGAGTTGTTTAGCATTGACTCATGAAAAAATTCATGCTTGTTCTAATGCTTGCATTCTATATAGGAAGCAACACAAAGCCTGCGTCTGCCCTAAATGTGGCTTGTCACGATGGAAGCTAACCAAGAACAAGGTTGAGAAGAAAGGTGTTCCTGCTAAGGTGGTTTGGTATTCCCCTCCCATTCCAAGATTTAAGCGCATGTTTAAATCTTTAGAGACTTCAAGAAATTTAACATGGCATGCAGATACTAAAAGAGTTGTTGGTCAGTTACGTCATCCAGTTGATTCACCATCATGGAAGTCAGTGGATCATATGTGGCGACTTCGAAAGTGAGCCTAGAAATCTTCGCCTAGCACTTGCAGCTGATGGAATTAATCCTTTTAGCAACCTTAGTAGTCGGTACAGCTGTTGGCCAATCATGTTGGTCAACTATAATCTGCCTCCAAACATGTGCATGAAAAGGAAATTCATCATGCTAACTATGCTCATTTCAGGTCCAAAGCAGCCTGGAAACGATATAGATGTCTATTTGGAGGTATTAGTTGAAGATTTACAACGATTGTAGGAAGGAGTTGATGGAGTCTATGATGCTTATCGAAAGCAGTTCTTTACTCTTAAAGCAGTCTTATTATGGACCATCAATGATTTTCCTGCCTACGGTAACCTTAGTGGATGTACTACACATGGTTACTATGCATGCCCAATTTACGGAGAAGATACTTATGCAAAGCACTTGGAAAATGGGAAGAAAATGTCATTTGCTGGCCATAGACGCTTCCTTTCACGGTTTCATCCCTATCGGAGGCAAATGAAGGAGTTTAATGGCATGGAGGAACTTGGAGAAGCAGCTAGACCATTATCCGGGATTAAGTTGTGTGACAAACTATCTAACATAAGGTGTGAGTTTGGAAAGAAGATAAGTGTAAGAGGGAATAAAAAAAATCCCAAGGATAATAAGTTGCAAGTCAGTATAGATGAAAAAGATTTTGATGCAACAAATTTCAAAAAATATTGGAAGAAGAAGTCAATATTTTTTAATATTCCTTATTGGAAACACCTGCATGTTAGGCATTGTCTCGATGTTATGCACATCGAGAAAAATGTCTTCGAATCCCTCATTAATACTTTAATGAATGTTAAAGGAAAAACCAAGGATAATGTGGCAGCAAGGTTGGACATGGTTGAGATGGGAATTAGGCCAGAATTAACACCTATAGTTGGGGAGAAGAGAACATATCTTCCTCTAGCTGCGTGCTCATTCACAAAAAAAGAAAAGTTACAAGTGTGCAAGTCATTAAAGGATATAAAAGTTCCGGAAGGCTTCTCCTCGAACATCAACAATATTGTGTGCATGGATCAGCTTAAGTTGACTTGCTTAAAATCTCATGATTGTCATGTTTTAATGCAGTATTTCCTGCCAATAGTCATACGTGATGCCTTGCCAAAACATGTTAGATATGCCATCATAAGATTATGCTTCTTCTTCAAAGATATTTGTTGCAAGATTGTAGATGTAGCCAAGTTAGATAAGCTACAATCTGACTTGGTTGTTACACTCTGCTTATTGGACCAATATTTTCCCCCATCTTTCTTCTATGTCATGCTTCACTTAACAGTCCATCTTGTTCGAGAAGTTCAATTATGTGGATCAGTTTACTTTAGATGGATGTATCCTTTTGAAAGATGCATGAAGGTGCTTAAGAGTTATGTAGGCAGTCGAAAACATCCTGAAGGTTGTATTGTTCAGAGATATTTAACAGAAGAAACAATAGAGTTTTGTTCAGAATATCTCAATGGCGTTGATCCTGTTGGGGTCCCTCAATCAATTCGACACCCCAAAGAAAATGTTTCTGGCTTTTCAGCATTCAATGCACCACTTATAGTGCAACAAGTTGATCTTCAACAAGCACATTTGACTGTGCTAGAAAATACGGAAGAAGTATCTCCCTATATAATGTGAGTGCATTGTATTAATTTTTAAATTCCGCATATGTAGTTCAAATTATCTACTGTCTGACACATTTATATATAAATAATTCTACAGTGAACATAAAAACTTTTTGAAATCAATGTTTCCCAAAAAAGAGAATGATGAAAGGTGGATACAAGATGCTCACAACAAGAGATTTATTGATTGGTTTCGTTCAAAGGTAGATACTAGATGCATCATCTTTTTTATCCATTTATGGTGAACAAGTTATAGATACTATTTTAACCACCCTATTCAAATTGAATACATGTCAGGTGGCTGCTGAAATTGACAGTTGTAATGGTGGAACGACATCGACATTAACATGGTTGGCCCATGCGTGTTCAAGTCCTTATGTATAATAGTTATGTGATAAATGACAATTTATATCAAACAAAGGCACGGGATGCTGAAAGAGTTTGCCAAAACAGTGGAGTTTCTCTAGTTGCCAACACCATGCTCGTTTGTAGTGCCAAAGATAAGAATCCCTTGCTAGCTGATGTGTGTTTCTATGGAATGATTGAAGAAATATGGGAATTAGACTATCATCAATTTCATGTTCCTCTTTTCAAGTGTGCATGGGTTGCAAATGATAAAGGAATAATCAACAATGATGCATGTGGCTTCACCTTGGTCAATCTGAACAAACGTGGGCATAAGAATGACGAATTTGTGCTTGCAAGTCAAGTCAACCAAGTCTTTTATATTGATGACCCATTAAAAAGGAGTGGTCAATTGTTCTCCCGGTTCCAAATAGATGTTATGAGGGAGAGGACGATGATTGGAGCAGTATTCCTGATTCTCGACCAATTGATGATGTTGATATTCATTGTATTCCTGCTCATCAAAGATACTTTAGATCGGAAAATGATGGGGTCTGGGTCACGAAAAAGAAAAAATGATGTTATGCATTTTTATGTTATGAACAAGATGGTCCTTTAACTCTAGCTTAAGATTATGTTATGCATCTTTAAGTGTGCTGGAACTGATCTGTTACCTTCAATAAACATAGCTATTTTATTGTTTGTTATATGGTGTTATTAATAGATTCTTGTTAGGATTTCAGGCATAACTGTAAAAGCATTTCTTAATAGCTATTTTATTGTTTGCCTCATCATATCCTTGTTGATTACTATTTTATGTTTATGTTATTGTTATTATACAGATTTTAACAATGGTTTTATTTATGTTCTTATACAGTCAAAACTCGATGGGTCGTAACAAGCAGAAAATAAAAGTGATAGTTGAGGAGTTACATGGAGTAGTTGATGCGGAGCTGCATGGAGTTACTGATGAAGAAGATCGTTCTATAGATGTGCAGAAGAACAAGAAAGGTCCTACATCAATGTGTAAACTAACTGCAGCTGCAAGATGGGAGAAAAAAAAGCAAAAATCGATTATGATGACATGGGGCGACCATTTACAATGCAAATGGAAAGACACTGCAATCATACATTGGCTCTGTTGCTAGAACCATGATGCCAATCAATATAAAGTCTTGGCCTACTGTTCAAGAAAATATAAAGCAAAAATTGTGGGAAGAGATCTCGGTAAGATTAACATTCTTATTCATGCTCAACTTCTTTATTAATAATAATACTTACTAATATTTTGTGTTGCAGAATGTGTTTGAATTAGCACCACAAAGTAAGGCTGATGTGATGAGTTCAGTAGCACAAAAGTGGCGAGATTTCAAAAATAAACTGACTAGTAGATTTGTTTGGCCAAACAAAGGTAATCTCGACAAATTGAGTTCTCCACCAAGTCAGTATCAAATCCCAAATGCAATTTGGAAAGCATTTGTCGATAAGAGACTTCATCCCTCATGGGAGGTACTTCATGACATTGCCATATTTCTATTTAGAATTATTTAATTTTATATTTAGCTCAAGAATATAATCATGCATGTAGGCTATTCATGATAAGCAAAAAGAACGAACAATGCATTATAAATATCATCACAGACTGTCTCGCAAGGGTTACATTGGCTTAGAGGCTGAATTGGTAAGATATGACCCATTTTATTTGCCATTTACAACAAGGACTTTATGTTATTAAAGTGATCGATTTTGGAATTGTAGCGGGAGAAAAAATTAATTGCTGAAAATGAGGAAGTTGATAGATCGATGCTTTGGCGTAAAGCCCGTGAGGACAAATCTGGCAACGTAACAAACATGGAGATAGCAGGAGTCATTGAAAAAATTGTAAATGTTTAGTTTTATCTAATTTTCATATTGCATTGCCAAATAAAATTTGAGTTTTTGGATTGATTTGTTGTATCCCTTATTGTAGGATGATTTGATGGAAAAGAAGGTCAAAGGAGAGTCAAACCTTCTGGAATGAATGATGTGTTAACCACTGCCTTAGGAAATCCGAAACACTATGGACGAGTTAGAGGTGTTGGAGGAAGCGTCAAACCCCAACTATACTTTAAAACTCCAAGAAGGATTAGGGAATCTGTTCCAAAGGATTCAACTGACAACTTCAAAGAACAATCAGAGGAGAATAAGATCTTAAAGGCTGAACTTGAGAAATTGAATGCTCAACTTGCTCAAGTCATTAATGATCAAACTTGTGAAGCTGTGATATCGAACAAGTCCTCACACATGAACGATCCAAAATGCACCGAAGATGTGGAGGTTTATGAAAGTCGCACATCAAACTTGGAGGTTCTATATTTCTCAATATTATGTCTAATTGATTCTTTTTTTTTTCAATTTCAAATATTTGTTATCAATCTCTTATTGTTCTTAAAGGGGAAAAAATATAATGTGGTTGTGAAACAACGTGAAAATGTGGTAGCGTATGTCACAATACTATCAGAAGGAGACCCAAATATAATGATTCATCATGTTCCACTTGGGGAAGGGAACTTCAAGGTATCTGTTGATGTTGTCTTAGATGAAGGAGCAAAGCTTCCAATCCCAATTAAGTCTGGACCAACAATCATCAATGATGCTGTCAGAACAATTGTTGCTTGGCCTAAAGAGTTGGTAATTTTACCAACAATGAAGGTATACTTTTAGTTTTCACAAAGAGTTGGTATTTTACAATTATCACTTGATTTTGTTTTGAATACTCATATGAATATTTTAAAATATTATAGAAGAATGTGAAACCTCAATCATTTGCTCTTTCGGATGTTCATGGTCATCAAGCCAAGTACAAGGAAATTGAAAAAAACATTACCGATGGAATGCAAATTTATCTACTCGTATGTTATCAGATTAATGCTTGAAGACGAGAGCATACACATAGAATTTGATCAAGATATGTTTGGACGTCCTAAAAGTGTATGGTTGCTAAGAGAAGATATATTACGCTTTATGGAGATGAAAGAGATAGGCGTCAGACAAATTTTGGTTTACATGGGGTATGTTATGTCTTATATATAGTATTTGTTCGCATGCTTACCTTTGTTCACATGGTTTTGCTTTAGTTTACCTATGGATTTTTTTTTAGTCTGAAGCACTAGTTTACCTATGAATTTTTTTAGTCAATATGCTTATCGTAATATGGGCTCTGTTAGTTTTTTGCTTATCGTAATAACATATAGTAGTATGTTTTTTTACGATCATATTTTTTAGTATATGCTTTACTATACTATACATAGATAAAGCATATTGTAATATGCTTTTGCTTTCCTTTGTTCTCTGTTGGTTTATGTTCGTTTCTCTATTGGTTTAAGTTAGTGCTACAAATCTAACCATTTGCTTCATTTGAAGGTCACGAACTAGTTTAAGATAGTGCAACTAGTTAGTTATTATATATGATCATTTGAAGACATATAACTTGAACTGCTTTACCGAATTTGTTCATTTGACTGGCCTCTATTTGCTTCATTTGACTGCAAGCTAGAGTATAATGATTGACAATATACTAAAATGGAAACATACAGTAGGTGCAACTTTATCTGCTTAAGTATTAACTGCAAAAACTGAGCAACATGACAAAGTCTAATGGATACACACTGATTGCAAAATATTACTCCTGATACATCCTATAAGTTAAGCCAATGGAATATCCAATACTTGCCTTTCGCTCTCTTCCCGATCTCAGAGAAGGGAGCTGGACCAACTGCCATCTTTAGTCAACAAAAAAGCATGTAAGCTATACCAATTGGTGAAGGTTCTTGAGCATATATATCAAAGACAGCAATACAAATAAATGAAATATGTGGAAGCTCAAATGCACCAGTCAATACTCTACGTGAAAGTATGATCCAGAGCAATTTGAGCTGCGTAATCATGCAAGTTATTCTCAAACCCACCCAAACACCCCATTTATTATTTCAATTCTCTTTGAAATGAATTTCCAAGGCTTCAGCAGTTTTTCTTATTTGCTTAGGTGACTGGGGAAACTGAAACTCAGATTTAGACACCGAATAGTGTGGTAATGAAACTTGCCTTTCTTATTTGCTTAGGTGACTGGGGAAGCAGTTAGGCATGCTTGAAACTGTTTTACCTTAAGTTAGTGCTTTAAGTTAGTGCTTTACCTTAAGTTACTGCTTTACCTTAAGTTAGGTCATGAATTTTTTTTAGTGCTTTACCTTAATTTGTTCACGAATTCGTTTCTCAGTTGGTTTAAGTTAGTGCTTTACCGATGGCATCTTTTGGTTGCTTGAAATTGCTATTTTTAGTGCCTCTTTTAGTGGTCTCTTTTAGTTGCTTGAAACTTAATATCAAGATCTCAGATTAGTTGCTTGAAACTAAATATTTCTCTGCTGTATGTATGTAATACTTCTCTGCTATACTCCATGGCTAGCTACTGTATATATGTTTCTTCACTCTTTTGTAGAGTATTTGTTGGGTAGCTTTAAATATTATGTAAAATATTTAATAATTGGCTTTTGAGTGCAGTTATCTTTTCAAATATTTAAAGAAAGAAAATAGGGCAGAGTATGTTTCATTTGTGGATCCCAATCACATACCTACACACGGAGTGAACGAATATGATAGTAAATTGTCACAACATATTGCTGCTCAATTAGAAGTATCGAATAGCTTAAGTTAGGTCATGAATTTTTTTTAGTGCTTTACCTTAATTTGTTCACGAATTCGTTTCTCTGTTGGTTTAAGTTAGTGCTTTACCGATGGCATCTTTTGGTTGCTTGAAATTGCTATTTTTAGTGTCTCTTTTAGTTGCTTGAAACTTAATATCAAGATCTCAGATTAGTTGCTTGAAACTAAATATTTCTCTGTTGTATATATGTAATACTTCTCTGCTATACTCCATGGCTAGCTACTGTATATATGTTTCTTCACTCTTTTGTAGAGTATTTGTTGGGTAGCTTTAAATATTATGTAAAATATTTAATAATTGACTTTTGAGTGCAGTTATCTTTTCAAATATTTAAAGAAAGAAAATAGGGCAGAGTATGTTTCATTTGTGGATCCCAATCACATACCTACACACGGAGTGAACGAATATGATAGTAAATTGTCACAACATATTGCTGCTCAATTAGAAGTATCTAATAGAGATAGCATATGCTTAATCTCATACAACACCGAGTAAGATTTTAATTATTTATCAATTCCTACTATATATTGTTAATGCTATATTGTCATTTATGCACGTACCATTGGATTCTAACCTTTTAGCTATTGTCATTTATGCAGCTTAGCAAGCATATTACTCTTTTAGTGGACCTTTCATTTTGTCATTTATGCAGGTACCATTGGATTCTGACTATAATTAAAGAAGATAAAAATATGATATATTTATTGGACTCTTTAAGTAATAGGAATCGAGATCATGCGTGACAAACAATTGTGACCAAGTAGGTAGTAGATTATGTTGTTTGTAAATACATTCAATTCATTAGATGTTCAAAAATAACTTTCAAATTTTTACAATGCAGTGGAGTCAAGATATACAATGCCTCAAAGGGTATTTCAAAAGGGCCAGATTTTAAACAATTGACGGTATATATCATGACTACGTATTTAAGCATTAGTTGATAATTCTTATTGTTTATGATTGTGACTAATTGCATTACACTTTCAATTTCATTAGGGTAATCTAAAACAAAATGGTGGTGTTGAATGTGGATATTGTGTAATGCGGTATATGAAAGAGATAGTCATGGATGAAGATTTACAATTGGAGAGGAAGGTAAATCTTTTGATGAACTATATTCTTTATGAAATATTTAGTCATTTTGTATTGACCCTCACACTTCTATTAATGGTTTAGTTTGCAACCTCAAAAAATAAACAGTATTACAATCAATCTCAGTATGATGAAGTCAGAAGCGAATGGAGTGAATTTGTCTATTTTTATGTGGGTGCCTAAGTCGGTTGTGAAAAAAATTTTGATTGTATTTTGAGATTTACGAATACAACAGATTTTGGGTGAAGTTGGTTAATGTCTTTTATGAATACACTTTTGAGTTGTAAGAAATAGATATATATATACACCGGCGTAGCCAGAAATTTTAATAAGAGGGGGCGAATTCAATAAATTAACAAAAATAATACAATAAAAAAATGTATAATAAAAGTCATATATTAGCTTCATATGTTTTTAGGAGGAGGTGGTGGAGGAGATTGATTTGTTTGAAAAGGTTCATCACATATTTTCTTAAAATGCCTCAACATTGTTATTGCACCTGATTGATCATCAACATAATATTTTAAAAACATAATCACCTAATTTAATGATTACCATTTTCCAACATAACATAATATTTTAGAAACATAATTTTTCAATAATTCATATTAAAAATAAATAACAAATAAAATTGATAAAACTAATTTGAGAGTGAATGATCCTTTATTTTTCACATATATTGATAGACATATTAAGTCAAATCAAACATCAAATTTGATTGTCAATAAAATTAATCATGTTAATATAACAAATCAAATATCTGTAAATATTTGATATACTTGACTAGCAAATAAAATCATAAATATATATAAAATTAACACTATAAATTTTTTAAATACTTAAATCAGAAATGGAAAGAAATCAAGTAACAAAATTTTACCTCAATAAAAAATATTTGTTGTGGAGCGCCGACGAAGTGATGATGATAACCTTAGTAGCAAACGACAACGGTGCTAGCAACGACGTACGGAGTGCGGTGTGCCACGACAACGATGTGGATGGCAACGAAGACACTGTGCGATGGAAGATTTTGAGGATAAAATTACGATTAAAAAAATAAAATGGAAATTAGGGGAGAAAGAAGAATTTGAGATAAAGAAAAAAAGAAAAGGAATTAGAGGAGGAAAAAAGAAAAAGGAAGAGGGCAAAAAAAAAAGGTTCGGTGGGGAAGGGATGGGGGGAAAATTTTGCAAGAAGGGAAAAAATTGTCTACGGCGGAGGCGGCATGAAAAAACCCGTGAGAAAATAAAGATGTGAGAAACGGCGTGAGAAAACAAAAAAAAACCGTGAGAAAATAAAGACGTGAGAAACGGTGTGAGAAAAAAAAAGAAAGAGGATTGGTTTTCATTGATTTTTTCTAAGAAAGTCCAAACTCTTTTAAATTTTATAACTAAGTCCTTTTTTAATTGTTTTCATAATATTATTTTTTTTCTCTCCAAAAGTCAGGGGGTGCGGTCGCACCCCCTCGCCCTCACGTGGCTACGCCCCTGTATATATATATATATATATATATATATATATATATATATATATATATATATATATATATATATATATATATATTTGTTTAATTTTGATGGTGAAAAATATTGTGTTGTAGTAATTCAAATAGATATTTTTGAAAAATATTGTGGTGAAAAATATTTGTTTAATTAAAATTGTATTGCAACAAAATATGATGAATTAATTCGACAATACAAATAAATGGTGTAGTAATACAATACAACAGACTTCGTCAAATTTAATTAGCAGCGTAGTTAAAAAAAATATTTACTTCGTCATTTATTTAATTTGTGAAGTCATTTGTATAAATTACTTCGCTAAATTTAAATATTTGTTATAGCAACGTATACTCTAACACGTCTATATTATGCTGAAGTAATACAACAAAAAATACTTCGACCAATTCAAATTTTGTAGAAGTAAAATTAAATATTTACTACACGAGAATAAAAAATTTATGAAGTCATATAAATATTTTACTTTGTCAACTTATGAAGTTATATACGATCAAATACTTCAGCGAGATCGATGAAGTAATAGAGTCATTTTACTTCGAAAACGGTTCAACTTTGAACCGACTTTGAACCGGTGAAAGACTTCGGTATTTCGTGGTGAAGTAAAAAACTGACCTTTTTACTTCATGCGCGTCTACTTCGGTAATTATCTACTTATTACTTCAGATAATATCCGAAGTCTATTATCAATTTTCACATAATTCATTTGAAATTTAATAAATATCTAGGGGACCTCGTTATTTATTAAGTATCATTTAAATAAGCTAAATTAAAATAATATAACAATTAACTTTTATAACTAGAGAAGCTAGTTATTTATTTTCTACGTGGTCAAATAATGTATTATAAAGTTAGTTATTAATTTTTGTGTGTTGTAAAAAATTAAATATTAACTTTTATAGTTATAAAAATCAATTATTAATTTCTACGTGATTGAATGATAAATAATATCAAAACATTTTACATAGATCACTTTATAAAAATATAAACCAAGTATTATCTTATATAAATTTTTCATCGATAATTTAGATAAATCAGAAAATATTCATGATAGACGATTCAAAAATCTAACATCTTATTATTATACTCTTTATAAGGTGATACTTGATTTATATTTTTATTAAGTGATCTATGTAAAATATTTTGACATTATTTATCATTCGATCACGTAGAAATTAATAATTAATTTTTATAATTATAAAAGTTAATATTTAATTTTTTACTATGCACAAAAATTAATAACTAACTTTATAATACATTATTTACCCACGTAGAAAATAATTAGCTTCTATAGTTATAAAAGTTAAATAAAGAAGTTAGCAACTAACTTACGTAGAAGTTAAATATTTGATTGTGATAAAATAATATTCATTTGAAATTTAATAAGTATCATGGGCCTCATTATTTATTTAGTATCATTTAAATAAGCTAAATTAAAATAATATAACAATTAACTTTTATAACTATAGAAGTTAGTTATTTATTTTCTACGTTGTCAAATAATATATTATAAAGTTAGTTATTAATTTTTGTATCGTAAAAAATTAAATATTAACTTTTATAGTCATAAAAATCAATTATTAATTTCTACGTGATTGAATGATAAATAATATCAAAACATTTTCTATATATCACTTAATAAAAATATAAATCAAGTATCATCTTATATAAATTTTTCATCGATAATTTAGATAAATCAAAAAATATTCATGACTATTCAAAAATCTAACATCTTATTATTATACTCTATTTAAAAAAAAATCTTATAAAATATATTATAATTAAATATCGAATTGTATATACATAATAATTTAATACTCTTTCCTTGATTTTAGTACATCTCACTTTGGAATGAACGTAGCGGGACGCCCATTTAATTCTAAAAGCAATGAATGTTTAAAGAAAAATTTCAATGAAAATCTTAAGAAATGACATGACATTTTACAAGTACATGTTCGATTATCGTCTGAACACCATTGCGCGACCTCCGACGACCGTCCTGAATCAAATTATACCCTGGGGACACGGTAAATTCGTCGAAGATCGTTGCATATAAAGTATTACGTCATTCCTTGAATTTTTTTTTGAAAATTTTCCCTGAACATAGCATTTTTAGTATAAAAATTAGAGGAATGACACACAACGAGAATTTTTAGCGAAAAATTCAGCAGAAAATGATGTGACATTTTTTATATATATATCCGATTGTCGCTTGGACACCGACGACGGTCTCCGACTACCGTCCTGAACCAAACTATATCTTGGAGGACATGATAAACCCGTCAAAGATCGCTGTAATTTTTCTAAAAATTAATTGTTAGCTTGATGATTTTATATTATTTAATTTTATTTTTCTGAATAATAACTTGATATAATTAATATTTTAAATTATAACTTGATTTTATATCATGGAAATTTTATGATATTTATTAAATTTCAAATGAACTTAATTTAATTATAATCGAGCAATAGAAATTAACATGTAATTTTTATACGCGATAAAAATCACAATGCTAAATTTAAAAATATTTTTAAAATAAAATTAGCAGAGACGGATAGAGACATTTAGTTAACTTATTTTAAAAAAAAATGTTAATACGATGTTTCTAATTAAATTTGAGACGCCCATTTCACTATTACCTTCTGCAAATGTGCAGTTTAGTCCTTCATGTTATTTTTTTTTAACAAACTAGACCACATTTTACTGACAGCCTTCGTCAATTACCATAATTAAGCAAAATCATGGCGCGCACGGCGGACGAACCCTCCGCCGCGCCGCCGCCGCCGCCTCGGCGGCGAACGGGATTTTGTTTTTTGACGTCGGCAGACCGTCGCCGGCGGCGAGGCGGCACCGATCGCCGATGGAGATCGATCGTGCACGCCGGCACGAATCTCCAAGCACGCGAACGCGTCGCCTGACGCGAGACTCCACTCCCGCGCTATTGCGCTCTGAAACGGCCGACTCCTTCACCACCGACGGTCCATCTCCACCCACGTGGCTGCGTCCCATACGCCACTGTTGCTCAGCAGGCGATTCGCCCTCTCTCTCTCCCCCCACTCTCGTTTGTCCCTTTCGCTGGCTCCTTTGCCTTCCCTGGAGCTGTAGTAGAGGACGCCGAACTCGACTCCTCTAGGGTTCATTTTGATCTTTGATCTGTTTTCCACCACGATTGTCGATTCCGTTCACTTTCGATCTATGCGAAGAAAATCTTCGATCCTATTGGTGCTGCCGCTCGATTTCTTACAGTAGAATCCCTGAAAGATGGTTCATTCCGGCGATTTTTCTTGTCGATTTGCTGCTTGTTCATCAAAGGAGAGACTTTTCGCAGCGTGATCCTTGCTTTCCTGGGTCTATCTTGCTGCCTGGCCTTCCCATGGATGGTTCCCGCCCCTCGCCCTGTCCGGATCCGGCGCCGCCTTCCGCGCCGAAGGTCCCGGACAAGGGGAAGAGGGACGAGTGGAGCGAGGGCAGCGTCCTGTGTTTGCTGGAGGTTTACGAGTCGAAGTGGGTACTCCGCAATCGAGCGAAGCTGAAGGGGAGCGATTGGGAGGAGATCGCCCGCCTGGTGTCGGTGCAGTGCTCCGGGACCAAAGCGCTCAAGACCCCGACCCAGTGCAAGAACAAGATCGAGGCGCTGAAGAAGCGTTACCGCGCCGAGTCCGCCCTCGCCCATGACCCCGCCTCCGGCTGCTCTTGGCAGTTCTACTCTCGCATGTGTGATCTGCTAAGGGGCTCCGCCAACTGCTCAGTCAATCCCAAGTCCAACCATGGCATCGATCTCCAATCCCTGCCCAAGGCAGAAGCGGACGGCGAAGTCGACGGCCACTTGCACGACAGCAACCACGACGATGGCTCTAATACGCTGCAGATCGACGTCGATGCTAACAAGAAGATGGATAACAGGCCCACTGCCGATGATGCCGGTGGCAGTGACCCCGGCAGTTCCTCTAAGAAGAGAAAAATCACAGTGAGCGAGGTGGCAGAGAGCATCAGGTTGTTGGCTCAGTCCATGCTGCAGATTGAGCAGGCGAGGATGGAGATGTACAGGGATTCTGAGAGGATGAGAGCAGAGGCAGAGATCAAAAGAGGTGAGATGGAGCTCAAAAAGACTGAGATCATAGCAAACACACAGCTGCAGATTGCTAAGCTCTTCACCAGGAGAATGCACAAGCAAAACAAGGAATGATGAACAGGTTAATCTATCACTGTATTTTTTTTTTCCTTTTTTTCTGTCAATTGTTGATTGATATCCAGTTCATTCCTGCTTCGTTTGAATCACTGACTTTGGAATCATCCAATCCAGCAAAACAGAGCTAGTCTTTCTTTGTTACTTGATGAAAAAATGATGAGTTCTTGGGTGTTCAAAGAAGAGAACACTAACTTTGAGTTGGATGATGCATAGCCAAGTTCATAAGCACTATAGAAGTCAGCTCAAGCTTCTTTATGTTGATGTCCATTGATAAGCAACTACAGCAATGTGTAGGGTTATCGATTATTGTTTGTTCCACGACTCAGATGATTATACATATTAATCCTGTCATTATTAGATAATATTGTCCTTCTCTAGGGTTTTAGGTTTGTTAAATTTGTGGCATTGTTCTTGTATAACTTATCCTTGCATTGCCTTGGTTTTTCAGGAAGGTTAGCTGCAATAATTTCTGTACAAAAACAAGATTATCTGCAATTTTAGATGCAAGAAATGCTAATAAATCAGGAACCTGAGATTAGGAAGCAGTTGCCCCGGCATGGCCATCAACTGAGAAATTAAGTTGGAGGAAATCGATACTCGGGATTCCATGACATTCTCAGTTTTCACATAAGATGCATCTCCTAGATTCCATTTCATGAGGGTGTTGTAGATTGGTCAAGAAGATTAAACTGCAATTAACTTTCAGCAATTTGATGCCCCACCAAATCTGTATGTTGCTTGGTGTGGGAAGCTTCTTGTTCAACTCTCTTTCAGGTAGCCTAGAGAGCAAATTGTGTTAACTTCTTGATTTTTTGTTTTTTGTTCTTGGTGTAATAAGCTTCGACTCGTTGTTTTTCATTAAGGGGGAAGTTTCATTTTGTTTCCTCTTGCTAATCTCTAATATATTAATAAGTTGCCTCCGGGGCTATGATACAGTGGTAGAACGACTAATCGCTATCTCAGACATCCGCCGTTCGATCCCCAGCTACGACGTATTTATAGAATTTTTTTCTCCAAATAGGGTACGAACCTGAGACGTTGACTTCTAAACCGCCCACTGCGAGCGTTTCCCGATTTACCCTACGGTCGATGGAAAATTTTCATGAGATCGGACCGGTCACTCGAAGTTGAAAAACCTCGTTAATCGTTTCTAATATATTAATAAGTTTTATTTAAATCATCTTTTTATATTAATCATGAATTCATGAGACATATTTGAATCAAAGTAATGATACGTACAATAAAAAGTAAATACCTCAGTGAAAATTTTGACTATCAATCGGCATCATGTCCGATCACTGATCGGACACTACCGACGGCCTCGACTGCCACCCCGAACCAAACTATACTCTGGAGGCACGGTAAACCATCGGGGATCGCCACAATTGCGATCTCGTATTATTCACCGTCGATTTCGACGGGTTCATCGTTGTCGGCGATCCTGACGGGTTCACCATCCTCCCAAAGTATAGTTTGATTCGGGACGGCGACAGAGACCGCCGGTAGTGTCCGATCGGCAATCGGACGTCGGACGTGCCGTCGAGTGACGGTCAAAGTTTTCACTAAGACATTCATTTCTGTAGGTATTATTTCTCATTTGAATCATATTGTCATGATGATGTTATTTTGATAGATAAAAATATTATAAATGAAAATTTTTAAGTTCAATAGAATAAAAATAAAATATATGAAATTTAAGACATTAAATAACAATATAAATGAAAAGTTTTAAGTTCAATAGAACAAAAATTGAATATATATATCTGAGGAAATTTAAGACATAATAAGACAATAGTAAGGTCAATAAAATATATGAAATTTAAGATATCAGGCGTAATAAGATAATTATAGGGTCAATAAATATATAAAATTTAAGATATCAACATAATAAGATAATTATTAAGATAAAATGATTGAAGAGGATTCATAGACACGATCAAAATTTGATAACCATATCTAACTTCCAGACTAATTACTACATTAGGTACTGATGTGTTCTTGAAAAGAAAATTCACCTTGTTGAAGGCCATTCATAGGCCTATTGGTTGATATCATAGAACTCAATGTTTTTGTACTTTTGGGAAATTATTTCTGCCTGAACTTTTCTTGCTGTATCAGTCGCGCATCCGACGAGAATGAGAATGGATGTACCAGCAAATCCACGGAAAGCGGTCAAGTGTGTAGTTTGCTCGATCACAGAAGGACCAGCAGCTAGCACTGCCAGAAAAGCAGAACCCAGAACTGATATCCGGCTAAGAACCTGTAGAACAAATGAAAGTCATGCTAATATGAACATCTGATGAAGCTATTTGTTGAGGTAGCAATGTTACAAGTAGATGCACCCGTAAACTACCGGAGATGGATATAAACAAAAAGGAACCATCTTACAGTTTTGAGAAAAACAGCCGTGCTTTTCCCGGGTCGAACAAGTGGCACCGAAGCTCCTTGGCGTTTCAACTGCTCACTGACATCATCAGGATCCAATTGTAGAAAAGTGTAGTAGTAGTTGAAAAATGCGATAAGCAGTATGTTGGTGGGAAGATACAAAGAACCTGCAAAAACAAAAAATATGTTTATAAACTTGACTCTTTTTCATACGACTTCTATAAAATGAATCCTTTAACATGTCTAAGGTACTCATTACTTGTCTCACTTTACTGTGATCATAGTAGATTATACATTCAGTTGATGTAAGTGTGCCAAGTATCGTGTACAATGGTATGCTAACCTCCAGGGTTCAAAGCAAGGGCTGCCTTCTTAAGAGCAGTTACACCAGTGAAGCGCGCCAAAGTGCCAGGTAAAGCCAAGGAAGAAGTTGAAAATATTATCGGCATCACCCCAGAGCTATTTACCTGTTTTGGAAATTATTAGAAGTAAATAGCGTGTACAAATAACTTACAAATTGACCAACTAGAGCAATCAAATTGGGGCTAGAAGATGGGATTCTAATGAAACTTTTCAACATGATAAATATGTTCAAGAATTCATAGATAATCGACCAATGACCGTAAGAGCAGAATGAACAGATGAACAGAAACTATAGAAGACCTTGAATGGAAGATATGCAGATTTTTGAAGGCCCCCAGTTGTGTATCTCGAAGCATAGTTGAGTGGTATCTTTCTTTCTGCTTCCTGGAAACCATTTATAAGCGCATATTACTTAGTAAATGATGTATACGATAAGACGGTTTAACTAATATGTAATTACCTGAACATATACAATACCAAGAACCAATAGAAAAAATGAAAAGATAATTGCTGCTAGTCCAAGGTAATTCCCATCCTGAAAAGCTTGTGCAACTGTTCTGCCAAATGATGCGGGCAAGTAGGATATAATGCTAGTAAATATCAAAAGGGAAGTTCCATTTCCGAGTTTTAGGTCGGATATTCTTTCCCCTATGTAAGTTGTGAATACCGATCCAAGGGTCAACAACACAATTGATGATACCGCCCATTCTGTACTGAAGTCGTTGACATATGGACGGAGGAAAAGTACTTGCCCAATAGCCTAGCAATAAGAATAGCAATGCTTCACTTCACTATGTCATTCATGTAAAGTATTAGTAAAACTTTAGATATTCGTATAAGAAAACAATCTGGATGCACTAGAACTGCCAATGAAGGATTTGGGAGTGACCTATCGATAAAGTGGTACTGAACAACATTCTATTCTCATATTATGAACCTTCATCTCCTTGGCGGCAATGGAGCATTTCAACATTGCTCCAAAGCTGACCTTGAAATTTTGGATATTCATATAACAAGAGTAGTATTCTTCTAGTCAAATCTAAGTTATTCATAACCCTAAACTATTAAAATTAAACAAAATTGCAAAATGAAACTCTAGTAGATAGACCGGATTGTTTTTTCTAATCAAATAATCTACATTAATAAAGTACACAGTTAAGAGTGGTTTCCAGCAAGTAAAAATGGTAGTAACCTTGTTATCTTCTAAAAAAGTAGAAAATTGATGGTTAACAGCAATGAGGTTTGGTTGTCATCAAATTGAGAAAGTGTAGTAAATAGGCACCCTATCAATTATCAAAATGACAAGAATGTCTCCAGTGTCAACAACTCAGCCTATCATTATGCAGTTGTGCAAGAGTGATACATTTTTCTACTTCAACCTAATGGCACTAATTATAGCATTGAACAGGACAGACACTATGAGAAAGACTTCATAGAATAAAACACTAGATTACTAGATCGGGTATACTAAATCCAAAAGCTTCAATATAGGATTTCTCTCACCTGAACCACAGCAAAACCTACAGAAGCATAGCGTGTATACTGAAGAACCTTCTTCCTTCCAGCTTCACCCTCTCTTTTCTGGAGGTCTTGTAGCTTTGGATAGATCTGGGTAAGAAGCTGGAAAACAATTTGTGCATTGATAAATGGAACAATACCCAACGAGCAGATGCCCAATCTACCAATTCCACCACCAGAGAAAGAATCCAAGGTGCTTAATAGACTGTTTTGATCAAAGTTACCAACAAAAGCTTCGCGATTCACTCCACCTAGTGGCACATACACTCCAAGACGAGATAAAGCTAAATACCCTAACAGCTTTAAGAATTTCCCTGGCAGAGGGCCCTTAAAGAAGTCACCAATGTCAATGGAACTGTCCTCAATTGCAGCTGTATATAAAGTCGGATTTCAGACTTAATCTGTATCTTGAGATTTCTCATTAAACATGTCTTAAGCAACGAAATATTTGTTGGTTGTGCACTTTTAACTGTTTGTTAACCGTGTTCTTCAAAAATTTTGGATCCAAAATTCGAACCAATCACATAAGTTATATATTGCTTTTTTGAAAGATTGGCACACTTTTAATATTTGAAATTAACTAATTATCAGCTAAGGACATGATCTTTAGGTGTTATTCCATAACTATAAAATATTTTCTCTAAGCTGTCTGTGCACATAGACTTAAAATACTTTATGCTAAACATTAAAAGAGAGATTACTTCGCAGCATTCTACAGTACCACTAAGTGCTTCTCTTTAGAATCCAGTCACATACATTAATAATTTCCCTCGACTTACATTATGCATGGAGCATATCACTTACTCTCTAAGAAAAACCAATAATCAATACAATAGTGAACTAACCTGCTGCGCCTCGTTTTAAAGAAGATCTATCCTTCTTTGGGCTTGATGTGCTTTCAAAAGTTTGGGAAAAGAAATCAAGAACACTTTCCCAAAAAGAACCAAGGCCCAAAGTTCTCTCCTTGTAAAGGCCCAAGGGGTCAAAATTAGACAAATCGGACTGTTTGATGCACCTGAAGGAGTTCTAATCAGTCAAATAAAGGAAAGGCATGAAGAGCTATCAAAGAGGCCATTAATGTTATTGGCTTAAAGGTGTCACCAGCAGAGAAAAGTGGCACAGGAGTTAACAATTGATAAATGTCTTTTTGCTAACATGGCCAAAAAGACAAGTGAACAAGAATTTTCTAGATTGGTTATCAATAAGAGAATAGAAATTAAACAAGAGGGGAAAAAACTGATTCAAGGTTACACAATTATGTCATGAATCCAATAGAGAGCAAATATTTATATGCCAGACAACTTTAGCTCTATATTGAGATTTAGGTTAATCACAAATGCATACACGCCTTGGTGGGTGTACATGATAAACTTGGGAAGAATTTTGAGTCATCTAGTTCAAACCTACTATTAACTAAATGAGCTAGTTCTACATGGGCTGGGTCATCACAAATAATAGTTTAAGAGTAAAACAAACAATAGGGTTGATGAGATATCCAATTGCACATGGTGGTCTATGATCGTCTATGGTGCAGTGTCATACTACACAATATTGTATTTGTGCATGGCACCTCTTATATCCATGGTAACTACTTTTAAAAAAAAATTATCTTCAACATTTTACACTATCATTGTAGCTCACTTGAGTTTGACTTTGGACTTTGATAACACCATTGTGAATTTGACATCCAAGTCCAATTCCACATGAGAAATTGATGCAAACTATGAATACATAACATAAACATAGAACCATTTTACTCCGGATGGTTCAACATAGAATCTTAACAAACTCATCACTTGTGAGTGAGTAAAGAGCCTAACCTCTGACCACTGTTGCAAAAGTCGGCCTAGGCGGCACCCCACCTTGGCGCCGCCTAGCGCCGCCTAAGCGCTAGGCGGTAGCGCCTCCTAGCGATTTTTACAACCTTGCCTCTGACATATCTAATACCTAGTTATATATTCATTTTACTTGAAAAATTAATGCTGGTTGTGCTTGGGAACAAATGTGGGCGAAGAAAGAGATTGAAGTGAGAAGGCAAAGTTCACAAAAGAGGTGAATTGCTACTGCAGGTACATGTATCGCAGGTAACTTGGTGTGCCATTCAAATCACAAAATATTTTGTCCAAAAGTAACTTGTCTCTCTCACATTCCCTCTACATTCATTCTCTCCATATTGTGTTTCAGTATACAAGAAAAGCGATACTGCTAGATGAATGTTATGTTTAGAAATTTAAGCTGCATGCCTGTTCATAGTTCCGTTTATATCCTGATTTCTTAGGAACATTGATCGAATAAATGAAGATAGTTTGTGAATTCTAAGTTAAAGGTATTTATACAAAAAAGGGCAGCCTCGAGTGAATCTTACTAGCATTTGGTACAGTGCCTGTTCTTGTTCCCATGCCCTTCTATCAAAGTCAAAACCAAATAAAACAGTAAGCAAAAGAGAAATTTTAAGTAGGCGAAACATCAAAAAAGGAACCAAGACGGCCACTTTTCTCCCGAGTTCCCCAAATTCCTGTCCCAAGTTCGTAACTTTAATCCAGCAATCAATTGTCTAACACCTAATCAGACGGATCGAGGAAGAAAGGCTCCTCTAAAGGCTGATGTACCAGATCAATACAAGGATTAAACACTGAAACGAACTGTAAGAAGCATTACCTGTTCCCTCGATCATCCCAAGTGGAACTTCCTCGTCCGAGTTCTGTGTCCACTGCCGCCGAGTAAGAAGCCCTACAGAGAACTACACTGGGCCTCGACAAGGCGAGTGAAGTCCGTCGAGGCGCTGCCGAATAGAAGCCGGAGAAGACGAGGCCATGTGGAGCGGAGCTCTGCGGCTGCCGCGCGGATAAGAGCATGGCGCTGATCGAACGGCATCGCCTCGCGTCCGCCACAGAAAAAGGACAGAGAGGTGAAACGAACGGTCAGGATTCAGAATGAGCATGAGATGAGCGGCGAAGATTTTCCCTCTCCGTTCTCACCCCATTTAAATAAAGATTGTGTTCTTCTATTTTCAGAAACTTTCAAAATACCACCTAATATTTACATTTTTTACTACCAAACTGTCCTCTCGGTTAATATGTTCCTTGTGGAAGAGAAAGGCTAATGAAAACCCTTATTCTTGTTTCTACACTGAGGTTTAACCCTCAAGAGCTTCAATGATCAATAGCGCCCCGGGACTTGACACAATGGTAAGCGCATGATAGTGTATCCAAATCGGATAGGGTCTCTCACAAGAAGGTAGATAATACACGATAAATTTAGTATCAAATGTTATTATTTGGTATTTTGAGGTTAAATGGGAAGTTTGGATTTTGAGTTCTAAAATTAAGAATGAAAGACAATGAAGTAATGAAATGTAATCATAATGAATGAAAGATAATTCAAGTAATGGATCTAAGATTCTAAGCTAATCTATCCTGACTCCATTCAAACGAAGAGCAAAATCATGATGGATTCAACGTTAACAAAGCAATGCAAACTACTAAAGGAATTGGCAAACTAAAGTCTAAGAAACATCCGTCGAATAAGTTATAGGCATGAATCAAATTAACTCTAATGCATTCAATCTAAGCATGGGGAATCAATCAATTACAATCATTCTCATAAACTCGTTCAAACAATCAGCTCATCAAAGGAACAATCAACACACAGACAAAACAAACCAACGCATCAAGAGAGTTCAAGAGAGTTCAGATCGCTGTTCATGTGGCAAAAGGCGAAATGCTCACCCCCAGCGCCCCCGCCAGTCCGCCCCAGGACTAACACGGAGGAGGTAAATCACGGTGACTAAGAAGGCAAGAGGTTAGGGGGGGGGGAGAGAGACTTTTTACACAGAGTGTAGGGATTTACGTCCCACCAGTCCCGTGGCTCAAATCCAAGACCTTTAGTAGCAATCTACCAACCTCTTACCATCTCAGCTATGCCCGTGGAGGCTTCGGATCGCTGTTCATGGATGAACGGAAGGTGGACTGATCGGATGAAGATGATAACCAAATCTCGACTGATTTTCGGCGATGGGAAACCCCAACTCGGTTCCATCTAGATCTGATGGAGAAGTTTCTGTGATGAAGTCGGATCTTGTGAATGGGAGATGGGAGATCGCCGGAGGAAGGGAATCCCCTTAACTCTCCGGTGTTGGCTTGCGGTGAAGGTGATGGTCGACAATAAAAATATTACTTAACAATAAAATAAAAAATTAGAGATTATTTAGTTTGTAACTAGATAATTACTAGTCTAAGAATTAAGTAAAAACTTCACTAAAAATTCCTTCTTCAAGCATAACGTCAGAAGCGGAATAGCCTCTTATAGAAGTTGAAAGTATGAATTGAGAATATGAAAATGACATTTAAAATACAGTGTATTATTCAATTTCGAGCTCAAAGGACTCTATTTATAGCCTTTTGATTGAGATAGTCGTTTGCTAGCGTGGCACATTTCAAGCACCTGGACTAGGTCAAGGTTAATCCATTTAGCAATGGTCGGCCAACGGCTTTGGATGACTTTGGATGTTCCGGGAGCCTGGAAGTGATCTGGCCGCCCCGAACCCGAGTGCCTCGAAGCGATCCGAGCGCTTGAAGTCTGCTAATGTGGTCGCCCTTTTCAGGCGCCTAGATTGGATCCGAGCGTCTAGAATGGTCAACTTAGAAGTCGACCATTCTTCATTCTGATCGCTTGGGTCGTCCGAAATTGAGCTCACTCGAACTCAACTCCGATCATCTCCTAGAACAGGCTTTCACCCCGACTTATCGTCCCTCGGATGTGTCGTGTGCATCCTTCTTTTCTAGTTATCTTAATCCTGACTAGACTTCTTTTTGTCAAACATGAAGTCCTGTTTGGCTTAGCCTAAAATATGTTTTATTGCTCTGCCAAAAATCAAGTCCTGTTTGGCTTATCTCTTGGTCAAACTGGTCAACCGTGGGTTCTCTGTCAAACATCAGATCCTGTTTGACTAACTCTTGTTCTAACTGATCAAACCTGGGTATATTGTCAAACCTATCAGATCTAGGTTTGATCACCTTGCTAAATATCAGGTCATGTTTGGCTAACCCTTTGATTAACCTGATCAAGCTTGGGTATACCATTCTTGGATTTACCCTACCAAACATCAGGTCCTGTTTAGCTTAACCCTTGATCACTTTGACCAGACCTTAGTATATTGTCAAACATCGAAACACTAGAGGTTGACTATTCATGTCTGATGCTCTTTGCACCAACCGTCTTTATCCACGGGTTCTGAGAGGGAGCTTGACCTCGACATCAGGCCCACTCCCCATGCTTTCTGCTCGAGCTTTTGTTGAGGAACCCATCCTCAACTCAGGGTCTAACCAAAGCTCGGGTTGTGGCTTTCCTGAAGATTGAGATACTAAGGTATTTATACTCGGTGATAGCCTCCTGATTTGGCTTGCCCTGTCTCGACCCGACATCAAGTCCATAGAGTAAAATACAATGTTGTATTTGGTATCTCATAAGGAGCCCATTTATATACATTTAAAATTTTATTTTTTTATTTGCATAATTTTGTGTTTTATTACTTGCACCTATACATGTTCTTGACTTTAGTTAAATAATAAACTTAATTACATTTTTTCTTTAATTTCAGTGAAATCTGTAACTGTCAACATTAATAAATCTCAATATTAACTAGTTCGAATTTTGTCGAATGGAAATAATACGTGATCGTAGTTTTAGACTATATGGACTTAGACTATGCATTAAGGAATGATCGCCCCACACCTTTAACTAGTGTTATACTATAGAGTAGAGGATTGAATTTCAGTTGTGGAAAAAAGCAAATCACATGAGTTTAAGTATCATGAATCTTTCCATTCCGATACTAATAAAGGGTTTAATAATAGAGAAAGAAAATACTAGGAGTTTCCTTAACTAACTGGCAGACCGATTCACCTCAAATAAAAAGGTCAAGATTACCACACTTCTTACGAAGTTGATAACCATGTGGTATAGTGTTAAAGGAAATATAAGGGAGTACATTATGGAGATGTCCAATATAGCGATAAGTCTAAAAGCAATAAAACTTGATATGTCTGAGAGTATGTTAGTGTATTTCATACTGATGTCTCTGCTTATACAGTTCACTCCTTTTAAGATATCGTATAATACTCAAAAGGAAAAGTGGATATTAAATAAGTTCATTACTTAATGCATGTAAGAGGAGGGGAGACTGAAGATTGAGACATTTGAGAGTACTCACTTAGCATCTAATTTTCAAAGTATAAACAAGAAGCGTAAGAGGATCAATAACAAAAGAAAAGGAAAGCAAACTGTAGATTCTAGAGGCAATAATCATAAGGAGCACAAAAAGCAGGATAAAAATTCACTTGTTTCTTTTGCAAGATGAAAGGTCATATGAAGAAAGATTGCCTCAAGCATGCCAACTGGCGTGTAAAGAAGGGTAAATTTCTTAACATTGTTAGTTCGAAAGTCAATTTAGCTATTGTACCCATTAACACTTAGTGGATAGATATTGATGCTACTATTCATATAAGTGTCACTATGCAGGGTTGTCTCAGGAGCCGACTTCCGCTTGATGGTGAATGATACATCAATATAAGGAATGGAAAGAAGACTACAGTTGAGTCTATTGATGTTTTTAGGTTTTATTTAGGAACTGATGTCTCTTTGGATTTAGAGAATACATTTATTGTACCATCAATTAGACGGAACATAATTTCTATTTCTTATTTGAATAAATCAGGTTATTCTTATTCATTTGGAAATTTAATGTTTAGTATTTTCTTTAATTCGATTTTGATTAGCAATTGTTCTTTGGTTGATAAATTTTATAAATTGAACACCTTTACTCCTATGGTTGACAATGCAATAATGCATAGTATAAGTACGAAACGTAAATTGATAAACGAGAATTCTTCTATGTTGTAGGATAGACGTTAAGGACATATATTCAAACAACTCCTAGAAAGATTAATGTCACATGAAATTCTTGATTCCCTTGACATGTCAGACTTTGATATATGTATAGAGTATGTTAAGGGAAAGACAACTAACAAAAGAAACAAAGGGCTAGCCGTTGTAGTAACGTTTTAGACCTAATAAATATGGACATTTATAGACCATTCCCTAAGACATCTTGAAATGAACACACATATTTTGTTAGCTTTATAGACGACTATTCCAGATTTGTCTATCTGTATCTTATTCATTAGAAGTCATAATCTTTGGACATGTTTAAAATTTTCAAAGCCGAAGTTGAACTTAAACTTCGCAAAAAAATTAAAGTCGTCTGATCCGACCGTGGAGGAGAATATTACGGTCAATATGATGGATCAGGGTAAACAATGTCCATGACCTTTTATAAATTACCTAGCTGAGTGTGGGATTATACCTCAATATACCATGCCTGGTACACCCAGTTAGAATAGTGTAGCTGAGCGTCACAATAGAACCCTAAAACACATGGTGAGAAATATGATGACTTTCACTTCTTATCGGAGTCTTTATGGGGTGAGACACTCAAGTATACAGCTTACCTACTCAATAGAATATCTAGTAAGACAGTAACTAAAATTCCATTTGAGATGTGGACGAGTAGGAAGTCTAGCATTAGGCATTTACACATCTGGGGTTGTCCAACTTAGGTTAGGCCTTACAAGCCTAATGAAAGGAAACTTGACTTAAGAACAGTTAGCTACAATTTTGTAGGTTACTCTAAGAAATCAAGGGGGTATAAATTTTATAATCCCTCTAATAGATCCTTCTTCGAAACGGAAAACGCCAAATTCATTGAGGATAGTGGGAGTGATAAAATCAGGAAATTATCTTTTGAGGAAAGCGTTGGTCTTATGGTCACTACTAGTAAGATCAGTAATAATATAGTTATCAAACCGCACATTATGGATACTGCACATCCAGTGAGCGTAGTGAACCAAGATATTCTCATGACATCTCCAATGCAATCGGAGGAGCCTACTACTGAAATTGAAGTATTGTCTCATATTAATAGCTAAGTACCTTAACTACCTCAAACACAAGTATTTTTAAAGTGATCCACAAGGGAACGGAGAATCCAAATTCTCGTGATTATGTTTATCTCTAAGAGCATAATTTTGATATAGGATTGGAAAATAATCCTATATTTTTTAAAGAAGTCAAACGATGCTCTAACCATGTAAAGTGAATTAACGTTATGTAATAAGAGTTAAAGTCTATGGCTGACAATGATATTTTAGAACTTGTCGAATTGCTTGAAAGTTCGAAACCCATTGGTTGTAAATGGATATTTAAAATCAAGCGAGACTCGAAGGGCAATATTGAAAGGTATAAGGCTCATCTTGTTGCCAAGGGATTCACTCAGAATGAAAACATTGATTATAAAGAGACTTTTTCACCTTTGTCAATGAAAGACTCCCTTAGGGTAATCATGACACTTGCAGCTTATTTTAATATAGAGTTACATCAAATAGACATAAAGACTTTATTCCTCAATGTAGACATAAAGACTTTATTCCTTAATGGAGATATAGAGGAGTCTATATATATTGTGCAACAAGAGAACTTTGAGTCCTTAAACTCAAAACACCTAGTATGTAGATTAAAGAAGTTCATTTATGGTTTAAAATAGGCGTCCCGTCATAATATCGAAAATTTAATCAAGTGGTTACCTCATTTGTATTTAAAGAGAACCCCATTGATCAGTGCATGCATGTCAAGTTCAGTGGGAGCAAGTTTATTATACTTGTTCTATACGTAGATAATATATTGCTTGCTAGCAATAATAAGAGTCTGCTGTATGAAACTAAGTCATTTCTATCTGATAAATTTGAAATAAAAGATCTTGGTGAAACATCTTTTGTTTTAGACATTCTGATCTGTCGTGATTGTTCAAGAGGCATTTTTGGACTTTTACAACATACCTATATTGAAAATGTGCTTATAAGGTATGACATGCAGAACTGTACACTTGGTGATACACCTATGCCAAAAGGTGACAAGTTCAGCTTACAGTAGTGTCCACAACTTGAACTAAAATAAAGGAGATGAACAATTCCCATATACATTAATTAGCAGTGGGAAGTCTCATGTATACACAAGCTTATACTCAACCAGATATATCATTTATAGTTGGGATGTTAGGTAGATATGTTAGTAATCCAAGACCGTCGGACTGGTAAGCAATTAAAAGAGTCATGCGGTATTTGCAAAGAACTAAAGAACCTATGCTCACATATTGGAGGTCAGATCACTTAGAGGTGATTGGTTATTCAGACTCTAATTTTACTGGATGCTTGGATAACAGAAGGTCCACTTCAGCTTATATGTTCAAGCTTGTTAGAGGGGATATATTTTGGAAGAGCGTCAAGCAGACACTAGTAGCCACTTCTACTATGGAAGCAGAGTTGGTAGCATACTACGAAGCATCCAATCACGAGATTTGACTGTGGAACATCATTACAGCATTGCAGATCGTTGATGGTATTGACAGGCCAATGAGAATCTATTGTGATAATAAAGCGGTAGAACTTTATGCCAAGAACAACCGCAGTTCATCGAAATGTAAGCACATTGACATCAAGTTTCTAGCGGTTAAAGAGAATGTTCAGAGTCGCTAGATAATGGTAGAATACATCAGTACAGATTCCTTGTTGATAAATCCACTCACCAAGGGTTTGGTGCCTAAGGTGTTTCATGCTCATGTTGTGGATATGAGAGTTTTTCTTATGAGAGAAGAACTCATCTAGTGGGAGTCTATATTTATTTTATTGTTCTATGTTAATAAAGATAAATTTTTCGTTTTGATTATTATACGTACTTAAAATTCAAAATATTAATGGAATTTATATATTTGTTTGACACTCAAATATGATATCATAATTTACTGATGTTGTTTAGCATTTGATGTTTGTAAATATAATACAGATTCCTTTTAGAATCATAAAGTTTGGATCATGATTTGCTATTGTAGTTTAGTATAAAGTATTTGCAAATATGATTAGTGGGTCACTTTGGACGAGTTGAAAATTGATATGTACTGATTACATTTCATGTAATTTCCATTCAATACATCGCATGCATCTTGATATATATCGTTATTGATCACATTAGTATGGTGATTACTGTTGGAGCTTGTTACGATCATATATAGTAGCTATGACTTCTTTAGTCCTATACCAATGAAGGCAATAGACCAGATTATTTATAGGAGTATCTTGTATCCATAAAGTTTGATATCAACTAAAGTTTTACTTGTATTTAATATACAACCCAAATATAGCTCATGTGAGAGATTGTTGGATATTATTATCTCTATTAGATGAGCTTATTTGTTAGTTGCATATGTAAATATAATCTGAACTCTTTAAAGTAATCTAACTTATGTTTATTGAGTTTTGGATTATTGGATGTGAGTTCATTGTATAAAATCATTTACCCAATCTGTTATTATCTATGGGCTGATAACGAATTAGATTCCTATATAAAAGAGAGATCCGTAAGGGTTTTAGGGGATCATCTTGACAGAGCTCTTAGTTCCCCATTAACCTAGAATTAATTCGACGTCATCAACCCTAAGCCCTTGGAAGAACTTCCTTCTTCTTTCCGCTGCATCTTCTTCCACAGGGATCAAGCCGATGACATTAAAAACAAGGATATGACTCTTCAATCAGGTTCTTTATCTTTCGGTTTATACTTTTATTCTTATTATGCCATGATTCTAAGAAACAATAGATTCATGCTCATATGTCTTGTATTTTCTCTTTCGAGTACTTATTTCGTTCTTAGAATTTATGCGATTAGGAGAAAACTCAATTTCTATCATCTATTAGTAGGCATTCAGTTATTAATGTCTAATTGATCTAGAAAGATTTACTTTTCAATAGATTATATTTTAACTCGGGGCTTGAAATCCGACTCTGTTAGCGTTCACGCATGTAAAATTCAAAGATCTCCATTTGTTATTAGGAAATTCATAACTACTTGACTCAAATTCCACGGTTTAAATCATTTTAGAGGCTCCGAATATATTCTTTACTATTTTTAGTAATTTTTATTTTTATGATATTTAGGTTATTTTTGATATTTATGGGTTAGGGATTGTCTATACAAATATCCTGTTTAATAATTTCTCTCTGTTATAAATTTTTCTTTCTTTACAAAATATGAATTGAGGATTATAAATGAGAATTTCTTTCCTAGTTGAATCTTTGGTCTAAAGTCTATAAAACGCCTATTAAGTTGTATGAGGATTCATCCTTTATATTGAATAAAGTTTCCTTTTTTGGTGAACGATGAGTTTCTCTTTGTTTTTGATGATTTTTCTTCTTGTCTTTCTTCAATTTTGTCTTCTCAATGGCCTATAGGATAATCGTTATATATCCTGCCAGGCGTAACTAGTTTACTCCAGATGAGAGATAATGAATTATCAGAGTAAATAAAGAATCATTATGGAAGAGAAAGGTTAAATGAAAACCCTAGATTATTGTTTCTGCACTAAGGTTTAACCTCCATCCTCAAGAGCTTCAATGATCAATAGTCGCCCGAGGTTGGAAAAACCTCGTTAATCAATTTTTTTCCAATGATCAATAGCATTGCTCCCAGAGCATAGTAGACGGTGGGCGCATGACATTTTTGAAGTAATAGCCAGGGGTTGAATATTACGGAAACTCACAACTAGTTATTCACCCCACCTAGCCACCATGTGTCTCCCGCCTATGTATCTATATTAACCTCCCTCCATATATATATGGGGCCGACTCTAGGGGTGTTTTCCCTTCAAAGATAAATAGTATTTCTCCAAATGGGGACATGCAACCATAGGACGATGAGCTTCTGAGTCTTCCGTCGTGAGTACTTTCCAATTTATTCTGACAGTTGGTAAAAATTTTTTATAGAATAGTATCAGTCGTCTTAGATTCGATGATATCCAGTTCAATTTGTTTTAACATTTTCAAAGATGGATAGCATAATTCTTTAAAGCATTGAAACACCATTATAGATCTTAATTTTCAAAAGGTTAAAAGTGTTGGATATAGTGTGAATGGGAAGGAAGGTGTAAAAGAAAGAAGCTCCTTAGTGAGTGGGACTTTAGTCCCATATTAAGAGTTTCATGTGAATGGAAAGAGAGGTGGAAAATAAAGAGACTCCATTGTGAATGGGACTTTAGCCCCACATTGGGAGTCTTAAAGCATAATTGTTAGTTTATATTGTTTCACAAGCATATTAGTTGTGAACAAATGCAAGAGGAGAGACTCTCTCTCTCACGCGTGGGTGTGCAGGGGGGTGCAAATCCAAGACCTGGATTTGTACTGAACCAAGTAGACTCGTGTGTGTGCACGACCTGCGCGCGTCGAATGCCCGATCGGTCGAGGCAAAATGTGTCCAAGCAGATTGTTGTATCCTTAGAGACAGACGTTTATTGAAGCCTCGAAGCACTGTCGAAGGAGGACAAATCTGTTTCAAGTAAACTGCGTTACGCAGACCTCAATATTTCTCCACTTTTGGTCGGGAAATACTGCTCGAGAATTTCAGCACGTGAGACTGCACCCTGCATAAAAGGGCATTCCGGGCTACTGAACAGATAAGTTGAAATTTATAAATTTCAATTTAGTTCTATTAATTCTCCGGAAAAAAACATTTCCTCCAACAAAAAAAAAGAATGCGATTAGAGTTTGCCAAGGCTAATTAGAACGCTTAATCTTCATCCTAAGGTTAATTAGCACAATCTTTAAGAGTATCAAAACTCGGTCGTGGATCTTACTATTTCTCGAGAGACAAAAGCTACAGTTAAACTAAAGTCCTCTACTCGATTTGTCCGTAAGATCTTCCTCGAATGATCGAAAGGCCACTTGTATAGATAACCCCGAATTTAAAATGATTACGATGAGTCGTAGAGTTGAATCCTCTAAAAATTTAACCACGACTCTTTCTTCATGTAGCTCAATCTTGTTGGAGACTGCTCCCTCCCATCAAATGGTTGACTGGCTGTTTCAACACGGCACAGTATGTTCCTCAAAAGTCAAGATCCTTCCACTAGATTCTGTCATCGATCGCATATACATGGTCAACTCAAATGCAACCACAGAGGTCATGGCCACCGGGACTAGCTTGGAAGCAGTCAGCTATTCGAGACGCATGGGCCGAGTCTAAGTCAACCATGCATCAGTTTGAGTTTTGTCATGTCACCTGTTGGGGTTTAGGGGGCTTCCAACGTTAGAGTTCTTTTCACTTCTCGTTGACATTGTGCTGGCCACTCTGACTTGCATATCCGACTCCCATCCCATCACATACCTAATTTGTCGAGGCAGAAAATTTTACCGTTGTCAACGAGAGTTGACCAACAACTGCGTCGTATGGTTGACCGGGCTTTGTTTGTTCGGCTGAGCAAGTGCCCTATTTGACCGGGTAAAAGATGGCAGAGTTTGATCTAGTCTTCTAAACCCACACTATAAGCCAAACTGATAATTTATTAGTAACCTCAATATATATATATATATATATATATATATATATATATATATATATATATAAAACTTAAGATTTAATTTTTAGGATTAATTTATAATATTTAAGTTAAAAAATTATAAAATTATTTTTTTACCTTTATAATCTAACCCCTAAATTTTAAATGCAAAATCATATCCACAAGTTAAAAAAATAATTAAAAATTTTAAAGAAAAAGCTACTCATAGGTTAAGATGTCCAGATCAAACACCCGTCTACCCTTTAAATGTTTTTTAGGTTTGAATTATTTTTTTATATTTAATATTATAATTTAATCTTTAAATCTTATTGGTAAAATTTTATTGACCGGGAGCTACAAAAAATTGTGAACATTATCACGAATGAAGTTCGTAGCACAACGTCCAATCGATATATATATATATATATATATATATATATATATATATATATATATATATATATATATATATATATATATACACGGAGGCTCTCCTGCGGAACAGGTTTGCGCGACTCGTGCGGACTTGCCCTCGTGGCAGGTCTGCGTGGCACGGGGAGGAATTAAAAAAGACGCCGTCCGAAATTTTCACGCGACCGCGAACGAAGCGACTCGTCCCTCCCTCGCACGACTCCTTTCTTCTCGCCGAACGATCGAAGCCGCACCAGCCTCCCTTCGCCGTCTTCGCGTCGAACGACCGAAGCCAGGGCTCCCTCCCTCTCTGCCTCCTCCTCCCCGTGCCGCCCTCGCTCCCTCCTCCCCGTGCCGTCTCATCTTCCTTCTCAGGTGAAGCCCTAAAACCCTAAAACCCCGTGCCTAAAACCCTCCTTCCCGTGCCGCGAAGTTCCTTCTCATCTTCGGTCTCAGGCGAAGCCCTAACTCTCAGCCGAAGCCCTAACTCCCTCCCTCCCAGCCTCCTCCTGCCCGTGCAGCCCTCGCTGCCTCCTCCCCGTGCCGCGAAGTTCCTTCTCATCTTCCTTCTCAGGCGAAGCCCTAACTCTCAGCCGAAGCTAGGGTTTTCAGTGTAAAAGTCGTTGCTTCGGCTTCCCCGTGGCGCCCTCGCTCCCTTGCCGCAACGAAGCTGCAAAAACCGTAAGTTTCTGTGTTTTTGATTACTAGGGCTTCGTAAGTTTCTGTGTTAAGACAGAAACTAGGGTGTATTAGTGTAATCCCTGACTGCTAGGAGTTGAGTTGCTGAAGTGTTATAGTGTTGGAGACTTTCATCGAGTTCAATTGAGGAATAACATCCATGTAGTTTATCCTAAATGCTTGAGACTCTGTATTTGTTTTAGCAATCCTGATACACTTGTTAGCATGCTTTATGTAAAATCTGTATTTAAGCAATCCTGATACAGCTTCTTGTGTTATGAATAATCTGTATTTGTTTTATGTAAAATCCTGATAGCTTGTTTTTTGTTATATGAGCTATGTTTCGTTTTATGCTTCATTTTAGGTAATCCTGTTTTTTTGTTAATAAATTATTTATTAAGAATTCTTGATCTCTTGATATTTTGTTATTCTTTCCTTTTAGTCTTGATTCTTGATTTTCTATTTTGTTGGAACTATGTTGTACCTGCAATTTCTATTTAGGGCGTCTAGAAATGGAAGGGCAAAGAGTTGATGATCAGGACTATATTCCTCAAGTTGCAGATCATCGAAAACCAAAAATTGGAATGGAATTTACATCACTAGATGAGACATATTCATTCTATAATCAATATGCACGAGAAGCTGGATTTAGTTCAAGGATCCATACGAGCAAGAAAAATAAGATAACAAATGAAGTGACTTGGAAACAATTTGTATGCTTTAAAGAAGGGCATGGAAAAACTGATCAAGTGATAAGGGAAAGAGCACGTGGTGCAGTTAGAACGGGTTGTAAGTCCAATATTGCATTTGTCAAGAAACAGACTGGACCTAATTGGGTTGTCAGTAACTTCATAGAAACTCATAATCATCCGCTTTCGACTCCATCAAAGGTGCATTTGCTACGCTCGCATCGTAATATTTCAACAGCAAAGAAAACATTGACAAAATAATTTTCAGAGGCAAATGTACCTACTTGTCAACAAATACGCTTATTGGAGATAGAGCATGGGGGCCTGAGGGGGTTGGTTGCACAGAAAAAGATATTAGAAATTTAGAAAGAAATCTAAGAGAAGAACAAAAGGGTATTGATGCTGAAACATTGATTGAGTTTTTTATATCTGAGCAAGAGAAGAATTCATCTTTTTTCTTTGATTATGAGACTGATTCAGATAACAGATTTACTAGGTGTTTTTGGGCTGATCATATATCAAGGAGAGCATACAGTGTATTTGATGATATAGTTGTATTTGATACGACATATAACACTAACAAATATGGTTTGATCTTCGCACCATTTGTAGGAGTTAATCATCATCATCAGACAATTCTTTTTGGTTGTGGGTTTTAAGTGACGAAAAACTGATTCTTTTGTTTGGTTACTTAACAAGTTTATAGAAGCCATGCCTACAGGTCCACCAAACGTTATCATCACTGATCAGGATCCTGCTATGACAAAAGCCATTGCACAAGTTTTTCCTCACACAGTGCATAGATATTGTTTGTGGCACATACTGAATAAATTTCCAGAAAAATTACCCCCTTTGACTTTTCGAAATCACTATCAAAGCATAAAGAATGTCATTGTAAATTCTACCACACCTAATGATTTTGAGAAGTCATGGGAAGAGACTATCAAGTGTGCTAATTTGGAGAATAATGATTGGTTGTCCTTGATGTATGAATTGCGACACAGATGGGCGCCAGTCTATTTTAGTTCTATATTTTGTGCTGGAATGTCAAGTAGTCAAAGATCTGAAGGTTCACATGCTTTTTTCAAGAGATATGTCTCAAATAAGAATTCATTGATGGATTTTATCACCCGTTTTAATAGAGCACTGAGACATCAAAGACATAATGAATTAGTTGCAGATCATATTGATATGAATGAGCAACCCAAGACTATGACTACATGGCCAATGGAAACCCAAATGGTTAAGTTGTACACTAAAAAGAAATGGATGGAGTTTCAAAGTGAAATGACCGAGAGTCATAGTTATTATGTGCAACAGGCATTTACAGGAGTTGACTCAGTGGTTTATAATGTGATGAAATTTCAAAATTCTTCTTCCTCCAAACCAAGGGTACTCACACATGACAAACAAAGGGATTATATTTCATGTAGCTGCACAAAATTTGAGTTTGAGGGCATTCCATGTAGGCATATGTTAACTTTTTTTCGCATAAACCAAATGTTTCATTTGCCTGATACATATATATTGAAACGATGGACACGAGATGCAAAAGTTGGAGCAATATATGATTTGGGAGAGCCAAATTTGAGGGAGGATTCAGATCCAGAAAGGTTGTTGATGTCGAGACACTCAAAGTTATCCTATAAAGCTTCAGTATTAATTGATGATGCCTCTTTAACTAATGAGGGGACAACCTTCGTGGATGAACAATTTGATTGTATCTATAAGAAAATTCAGGAGATGAACATTAATAGATCATGCCTTGATAAAAGTGAAAGGAGGAAATCTATGGATGAGGGACTTGGTATTATTGATCCTTCTTCGGTAAGAACAAAAGGATGTGGCAAGAGATTGAAATCATCGAAGGAGAAATCAGGATCAAATTCTAGGCTATGTCGTGGATGCGGACATCGAGGAGTGTCACATGACAAACGTAACTGTCCAATTTTACAGCAACGGTATGTGTGCAATACGAATTCATATCCATTATATTTTTACTTGTAAATACAAACATCTTCTAATTACATTTTGTAAATATGTGATGTGTTAATTATCAGATCGATTGAAGATGGTAATCATAACAGTGTTGACACATATGAACCAGATTTGCATCTGTATCAGGTACTGTCATAATTTTAATTTATTAATTTATAGTCGTTCATTGTTACAGGTTTGACAATAATAATTATTTTTATTGTTGCAGGTTCTAACAACATGCGCTAGGATGATTGGTATTATCTATGGTTGGTATTGTTGTTTGATATTGCTACTGTAGTTATTGTTTTTTGCAAGTGACCAAGTATTGTAATATTTGTGCTACTGTCAATATTGTTTTTGATTGCAATGGCAGTGAAGGTTTGTATTAGCGTATTAGTGTTTGTTTTTTATTGCAATGGCAATGAAGAGCTTATCCTAAATGCATGACGTGGAGTTTTTTAATTTCTTCTTGCTGTATTCCTGTGAATTTTAATGAGATAAATTTTATCTTCCTGTAGGTTCACAAGGATTGCCTTCAAAGGACTGCCTTCAAAGCCAGCCGTCGTGCCTATGAAAGAATTTGATGAGT